>LHPF02000052.1:0-215915 GCA_002245815.2 Micractinium conductrix
TGCTGGCGGAGGTGCTCGCGTAGGTGCTGGTGTCGGTGCTGATGTCGGTGCTGGCGTCGTTGCTGGCGGTGAGTGTATTCGATTGCCTGCATTCACATCCATCAATCGTGCATGCGTGAGCAAAATGGCCTCGCTGTAATAGCGTGTGGTCCCTGCACTTTACGAGTCCGAGGATTGACTGCCTCTTGTTTTGCATGCAAAATCTTTGCCCATGCAGGCTTGGACGCCAGCTCAGACGTTGGTGGTGGCGCCGTCAGCCAGGCGGCGGCCAGGGCGGCGGCCAGGGCGAGGGCCTTGGGCAGAGTGAGTGCGATGCGTGCAACGGGAGATGCACCTTGACCCAAGGCAAAGTTGTGCAAAGCGCCCTGCATTTGTTTGTTCACTTTGCCTCATTTCCTGTTTCCTCACCTCCTTGAGTCGCCTCCGCACGTTTCGCTGAAATACAGGCATCGACCAGGGTAGCTTGACACAAGACGAACAAGGTGGGCCTTTGGAAGGGACGGCGCCCGGCGGCCCTGCAAGTAGTGCTTCGCTGCATGCAGCACACCTCGCTGCATGGGGCAGCCCTGCGCGCATTGGTTGCCTCATGCAGCACACGCGTCGTGCATCACCTCCTTCAAGCCGCCTCCACTTGCAATTAAATGACGATCCCTTTGCAGAGTTCTTTGGTCAGGGCCAAGACGCATCCACCCGCGCCCGCCGGCGGCAAGACGGCTGATGCTAAGGTTGCCGCCGGCAAGACGGCGCCGCCAAGACGGGCGCCGGCAAGATGGGAACCGGCAAGACGGGAACCGGCAAGACGGGAGCCGGCAAGACCGGCACCGGCAAGACGGGAACCGGCAAGACCGGCCCCGGCAAGACGGGAACCGGCAAGACCCGCACCGGCAAGACGGGAACCGGCAAGGTAAAGGGGGAGGTGCAGGCCATGCCGTAATCCGTCCCCCGCAGCCGTCCCCTAAAAGAGACGAGAGGGGGTGGTGTGGGCCAGGCGTGGGGAGGTGTGCCCATGCCGTCTGCATGTAATCTCGCCCCTGCCACTTAATCTCGCCCTCTCCGTCTTCCATTCTCCCTCTTCACCCACACCACCACCAAAAAGACGGTGACCGTTACGCCCGTCAAGGTCATCAAGATCATCAAGATCGCCGTCCAGGCTGCGCCGAGGAGCCGCCTAAGGAGAAGGAGGTTGTGGTGGTGGTGAAGCCACCCAAGGTGAGGGCAGACCAAGGGGTAAAGAAAGACGCACGCACGCACGCACGCACGCACGCACGCACGCACGCACGCACGCACGCACGCACGCACGCACGCACGCACGCACGCACGCACGCACCTGCCCGCTTCTTCTCCCCTCAGATTCCCGAGTGCATGGGCATTGTGGCAGACGAGTGCTGCGGCCACGACAAGGAGCTGGTCTTCGACAAGACGGGCAAGTGCATCACCATCTGCAAGGTGAGACCCCTTGCTGCTCGGTGCTGTACTCCGGCATGCATTGTCCGTGTCGAGAAGACTGTCGAGAAGGCTGCAGCACAGGCAGACGTAGCGCAAGTGTGCCATTCCATTCGTGTGTAAGCATACCCTCTCTGGCCTTCGTCGCCTCAGTTCACCGTGGAGAAGACTGCTGTGGTGGGCTCCTACTCGTGGATGCAGTGAGTTTCGAGCAAGCAGCGGTTTCGAGCCCAGGGTGGGTGGAGGTATGCTCGCCGTGCATGCAGCATCAGCATGCGACTACCGCCCGCCCGCACACAACCCCACCCATTCGCGCCCGGCCATGCCTGCAGCCCGCCCAAGGTGGTGAAGATTCCTGTGGACGTTTCTTTGGTCCTGAAGTCGTATCCTCCCCCCGTGTGGACCGACGGCAAGGTATGTCGGGGCAGGGGCGGGCAGGGGAGGTTGAGAGGATGGATATGGGCGCACAAAGAGGGGATGGCGTGAGCGTTAGGGTGGGGCCAGGGTCTGGCGTTTAAGTCGGGCAGGGGATTAGCAGTACCAAGAACTGGTGCAAGGAGTTGCCTCTGTTCCTTGCTGCACTTCTCGACTTCCCACCATTGCAATTCTTTCCAATGTTTCCCTTTCACCACCCTGCTGCGGGCTTTCCAGTTCCAGGCGCACAGGTTCCCTGGGGTGCTGCTCGTCTCCCCCACACGCCCTTCTGCCCCACCTGCCCGTCTGCCTTCGTTTCCCCATCTGCTGCAGAAGTTTGTGTGCCAGTGCCCCCCGCGGTGCCCTGGCTGGGAACTGCCCTGCAAGCCCTGCGTGATGAAGCCCTACGTCTGCCCTGCCAAGCCCTGATCCAGCACGTCGTGCGAGGGTGGAAGCTCTGACACCACCGCTGGGCCTATGGTCGCAAGTGAGGGGCTCAGCTACTGAAGGTCCCCCCAGCCACCCCAACACTGGCTCACAAAGCCACTTCGAACCGTCCCCGCTAGCGTCCGTGCACGCACCGTGCTCACGCCCCTCGCCTGCCCCTCGCACATGTACTTGCATGCCCTGATACTAAATTCTGCAAGTGAAACCGTCTCGGACCATGTACCTAGATCCCCCTCCCCCCATCCCAGTTGATTGATGCCCTGCCTCAACCTGTTGATCACTTGCCTCGCAGATTTGCAGCCGCGATGCACAGCGCCCCTTTGCTCGCTCCCCATGCCCTTCCGATCTGGAACAACCTGCTTGCTACAGTTGGATAATAAGGTCGACCACTAGAAGAACGGGGTGGGGTGCAAGGAGGAGTGGTTCAGCAGCAGACAGGTGCAATGACCGCTGCAATGGCACGTGGGTTTTCTTTGCGTTGGTCAACGTGCCCTTTCCAGCGCAGCAACCACCGGTCTGGAATACATTCTGTTGTCAACCTTCCACTTCACGGAGGCCAATGCAGCACCTTCTGCCGTCCTGTCACTCTGATTGCTATGCCCGCCATGGCATGCACTGTCCACTCCTTGTCAACAAATGTATTACGCAGAAGGTAAAGCGTGCTGTGCATCAAAAGAGCAAAGACATGGAGGCTGTGCATCAACAGCAACAGGGTTCAGTCCTGCAGGCTGTACGCCGACTCACATCTCATCATGGCCCTCCTCAACTTCATCTTTCACCCCCTTAGCCTTCTCATCAGCTTCCTCTGCAAAATCCTGCGTTCTGCCTGCAGCACGGCCACATGGGAAGGTTGTCCAGTAGGTCATGCCAGAAAAGCATGATGCAAGGGGCAGGGCAATATGTTGAACATGCAGACCTGGGGGCGCACAGCTCTGTATCACCAGCAGTGGCATTGACGGAACAACAGCAGCAGCTGCGGCAGTAGCAGCAGTGGCATCCACGGCGGCGGCGGCATCATCATATCAGCAACAGTGGCAGCCCCGGCGCCGGCAGCATCATCATCAGCAGCAGGAGCATCAGCGGAAGCAGCGGCGGCGGCGGCAGCAGCCAAACGAGCTTGCTCACCTCTTGCCGCTGGGCTATCATCATCATCGCTGGTCTTGTTCAGGGCAGCCGCCACCTGGGCAATCACTTGCTTGAGGGCGCGCTTGCGCATGACACGGAACTGCACGACGGCGCGTTCTTGCCAGTCTGCAGTAGATCACGGAGACAGGAGTGGGGTTGAATGAGATAGGAGCTGGATGGACGAAGAACAGCAAACTTCACAGGCATGCAGCATGACACAGAACTCATCACAGGATAGCATATTATGTTTTGAAAACGATCCTGCCAGTCTGCAGCAGGGAGCGGGGGTTTGGCGCCTGGCAGGCTACGCCCCCCCAATGGGTCTGCAATGTACACGCATGCTGCCAAGCATGTTGTTGTGACAAAGGCTTTCAGGCGCACCTGTGATGTTGCCACTGTCTAGCAGTGCCTGGTCCTGCTCCTCTGTAGTGGGCAGCGCCGCCAGGCGGGCGGCCAGCCTGTCGTGCTCAGAGCGCGTTGCGTACACGCCACCCTCGCCTGCAGCGCAGAGAACGTGGAAGGCCGCATAGTCGAACACAGTGCAAAGAGCACCTCCGCAGAAACCCTTGCTTCCTTGGTGGGAACAAATGACTGCCAAAGCATGGGGATTGGGGCCTCCAAAATAAGCAACCACAACCGCGGTTCACATATCAGGCCAACCGCCTCAAGTCTCTGGTGTGCTTGCTGGCAGCCCCCAGCTCAATAACGCATGGGTAGATGGGTGCTGCATACAACCATTAGCAGGGAGGGGTGTGCCGCACTCAACCATAATAGTCTTCATCAGTTTCAGGGGTCTGCTTGAATGGCTCATCGTCATCCCACCTGCACAGGAGTGACAGATGGGACCAAAAGCGCTCTCTCCTGCCACGCACCCCAAGGCGTCGATGTTCTGTTGTGCCGCACTGTCTGCGAAGCATTGTCACACATGCATAAAGCCTCTGCAGACAAAATACAGGTCCTGCATATGCGCACTCCCTCAGCAGCGACGGCAGCGGATGACCGCAGCTAGGCTATCTTGCATCAAGGATACACATGACACACAGGCATGCTCCCAACGTACCCAGGCAGGTCCACTGCTGCCAGATATGGCTGCTCCTTCTCAATCACAAACCCTGCAAACACGGTGTGTGTGATCAGTGTGTCACAGTGTGCATGTTTGCGCCACAGCAGTGTACTCGTGGTGTGGGCTCAACACAACGCTTGCATGCTGGACAGGTCCAGCATGCGGATCGCACTCAGAGGTGGACACGACAAACACCTCCACCGCCCACACATGAGCCCGCCATAGCTTGCAGGGTTGGGGCAGTGGAATCGCCACGCTGGTTCTTTCTCCTGATCCCTGTGAATTTCCCCACAGTCAGCCATTTCGGCATCTCCCCCCTCCCTGCCATTTTCTTTGTCTTTCAACTCTTAGCATGCGCAGACTGCAACCCCATCCTTCCACCTTTCCACCCACCGTAGATGTACAGGCTCATGTCTGGGCGATGGATGACCTGCGGCTGGTAGCTCAACGTGATCTCCTCGCCCTTTTTAATCTGCCGCACTGCCCTGACTTCCACATTATCGTCATCGTCTGCAACGCATGTTGGTGTTGGAAGCACTTCAAAGGTAACCAGGGCATGCGCACCCGGGGGGCAGGCAGACATGGCTGGCCGGACAGGAGGGCACGCAAATGGCTGGACGATGGAGGGGCAGGATGCTAAGAAGACCGGCGCATGGCTCCCAAGGCAGCCCAACATGCTGTCTTCTTGAGGAAGCCGACGTCCTACAGCCTCGCGCACCTGATCGACCAGCATTTGCAGGCAGGTAGATAACAAGGGGCTGCACTCCCCTTGCAACGCAAGTCTCTGTTTCCCCTCACAAAGCCCAGATGGAGAGTGCGCACATTGTAGGCAGGGTGGGGCGGGGAAGACCTGGCGGGCCAGGACAGGCATATCTCAACAAACTCACAAGTGAAATGAGCATTGGGCTCGTCTGAGTGATTGGTAAGGTCTATCATTGGTACCAGGTGAGCGTCGGACTTGTCGCTCTTGCTTTCGCGCTCGAAACTAAACTGGCGGGACTGAAGCAGGCTGCACACGTGCTTGAACGTGTGTAGATTGACCTTGTCTGCATGCGGCAGGTGTCCGGCGCAGTAACTGTTTGGGCGGGCATGCTGGCAGGCAACAAGATGCGGGCAACAAGTGCCTGACAGGCGGCTGACGGCTTTGCAGCAGCAAGGGTAGAAGCCACAGCAAGAGCGGCATGTGTGGGGAAGATGATGCAGCAGTGGCGGCGGCGGGTTAGCATGGTGGGGAAGATGATGCAAGCAGCACCAGCACCATACTGACCATCAGGCACAGTCTCATTGAAAGGTGTGTAGTTGTAGTCGGGGTAGGTGCCATTGTATACCTGTGCAGCGGGTGGGACACGCATGAATGTTTAGCTGTACATTGCTGCCGCACACGGATGCGGCATGTGCATCTGACCGTGATGGTTCTGTGGGTCGCCAGGTTCTGGCTCACAGCGGAGCCGGGCGTCGAGCGGCAGGGCATGTGAATGCACTGGCAGTTGATTGGTCGCCACACCCTTCTGCATGCCTCTGCGTACAGTCCGCTTATCGCTCTCCTCGTGTCTGCTTGCATGCCGGGTGATGCCACATTGCCCCGCGGCCAGCATCGCTCGCCCACACACAATTAACCTACATCCCTGGCACCTTCTGCCTTGCCTGCTCAGTGACCTCGCGCTGCCACTTGGCCAGACTTTCCAGCTCTGGGCATTGCAGCTGTGCAATGTGTGCATCTGTGAAGAGCTGCGAGAGAAAATGGCGTTGGAAAGCTCCGCTGAGAGGCCGAGTGGGCTTGCATCTCGCGGGGCCAAAGTTTCCACGCTAGTCCCATGTAAAATTGGCACGAGGGGTTCAATGGCAGCAGCTGCAGCAGTTGCAGCAGTGGAGGCGGAGTCGGAGGCGGCAGAGCCGGATCCGGATCCGGCGGCAGCGGCGGCAGCGGCGGCAGCGGCGGCAGCAAAGCGTGGTGGCAGCAGAGTGCAGATAGCACCAGCGGGCAGCGGCGGCAGCGGCGGCAGCGGCGGCAGGCAGGTAGCAACGGCGGCAGCGGGCGGCAGCGGCGGCAGCGGCGGCAGGCAGGTAGCAGCGGCGGCAGCGGGCGGCAGCGGCGGCAGCTGTAAAGGGCAGCCAGCAGCGGCGGCAGCGGCGGCTGTGGCAGGCAATTTGCGCCCACCTCGGCTGAGAAGGTTTCTTCCCGTCCAGGATGTGCTCTCCAGACCAGGTCCCAGGTGGCGTTGTGTGCAGGGTCGTTGTGCATGGCATCTAGGAGGCTGCGTGCGATCTCCGCAGGCAAGGCAGTGTGGTCCATTTCCCTGCACACAGGCAGGAAAACAGACGGACAGCAAGGGTTGTGCCAAGGCTGCGGTCTCGCACGTGCGGAACAAGTGGAGAGGGAGATTGGATGAAAAGAAAGAGGGAGCCCGGCGTTGGGGGGTCATTCAGCACAATTGGCCACGTCTCTGCTCGCGAGCCTTGCATGCAGCAGGGCACGCGCAAGCGCAGGTGTCATGCAAGCTTGTGGCAGCACTTAACACACGCACACTCGTAAAACAGCTTCGAAGGGAATCCTCATGATGAGTTGTCCTTTCTTAAAATCGCGGGATGCCACCATGCCACGCAGGCAGGTGGGGCATGCGCGGCCCATCTCGCAGCCCCTCTGAATGCAAGCAATCAGTGGTGGCAAGCAGCGGCGGCAGTGGGCAGCGGTGTGGAGGCAGGCCCCCGCACAGCGGTACAAGGAGGGCAAAGCATGTATCCTTCAGCAGCCCCCACCCGACCGGGCGAGCGGGTGCCCGAGGGGCAGGGCAGCCAACACGCATTCAAACCACTCACCAGCTTTCCACCCTTTGCCACGACCCAATTTGCCAGCTCGTCCGCAATGCTGCGTGACTTCTTCTTGAGGGCAAGTGCGCCAGTGCCTGGGGTTGAAAGAGGCGATGTGAGCGGCACGGGCGCTGTGGGGAGGTGTGGCGCTGCGGCGAGTCGGCCGGGGCATGTTAGTCGGGGCGCTGCTGCGCACGCACCACACGTGCCATCTGCCCGTCCAAGGCACTGCTGAGAGGCGCAGGGGCGGTCGAAGGCACTGCCACCTGCCCTGCCACGCTCCCCAAGCGAGTGGCGCACCGGCAGCCAACACCAACAGGAGAATGAGCGCAGAGGAGCGCAGCATATTGGCAATGGCGGCTGCAGCTGCTGGCAGACGAGCAGAAACGCGGGCAGGATAGGTCTTCAAGAAGACCAAAGTGGTGTCCAAAGCCGCCAGCATGCCTCGTCAGCAGCGGCCTCTCCTTGTCCGCCTTGGAGCATAACAGCGAACAGTGGCTGCTCTACTCTCTGAAGCCTAGCAATACACGCTACTGCTTCCCTGCGTTGCCGGGAGCGGTTGGGCTCTGCGAGGCGTGGGCAGGTGTGAGAGGCTCAGCCGTGCTGGCCCCTGCACACACCGTTGGTTCTGCCTGGTCGCCGAACTGCTGCAAGTCTGTGAGGTGCGTTTTATAGGGCATCCCAAATGGCAAGGTAGTGCACCCTGCTGCACATTTCCCTCCGCTGCGTATTTTCCTCCACTGCGTCAAAGAGCCTGCGGCGATGGGGGGTCTGCAAACTGTGTAGCCAGGTGATCTGCCAGGTATGGTCGCCGATTGTAAGACCGGCAGCAACCGATACTGCTCAGCCTCTGCTGCCCAGTCTGCCCCAAACCTGCCTTCCCAACTCACGCAAGCTTGCTCGACAGGCTAGGCAGCGGCGCGGGGTAGTGTCAAAGTGGCGCGGCCTCTCAGTGGCTGGGTGCTGCGCTGGGGGAGCGCCCGGGCTCCCACTGACTGTTGTAGTGTCGGAGAAGACAGGGCAAAGGTACGGTGCGCCGTCCCGGCGCTGCAAGTGAAGGAGAGAGCACCTTGAGCTGGGCAGCAAGACGCAGCACCCGACTCACGCTGCTTGTCAACGGCGGGCCCTCCACCTCGGGTTCCAGCCAATTGAAGTCCAGAAGGGCATCAAGTAGCTTGGGAACGCGGCGCCTAGCCCAGGGGGTGGCTCCTGCCCACTGGTGGTGTTGGGTACATGGCGCAGTGCGGATGCAGGCCGCATGGCCGCGTACTGCGGCACAATTCAGAGGGGTGAGACCCCTCCTCCTTCAGTGTGGCTGCCTGCGGCTCCAGCTCCAGCAGGCACTCCACCGCTGCGTCGTGGCCGCCGCGTGCCGCAAGGTAAAGAGGCGTGCAGCCGTTCTGATCGCTGGCTGCTGCAGCCCCTGGCACTGCTGGGAACAGCCAGCGAATGGAGCCGATATTGCCCGCTGCAACTGCGCTGTGCAATGTGTCAACCTGCTGCAGACTACATGTGTCTGGCTGTCCAAGCGCCAGTCAACTGCCTGCATTGGGGGGGCAACGCGGCGACAGTTTCCATAACTGCAGCGTCTGAGCACGCAGCTGTTCTGCTGCCACTGCCACTGCTGCCACTGCCACTGCTGCCACTGACACTGTTGCCTCAGATGCCTCCTCACCGTCCTCAGATGCGCCTGCTGCGATCACACTCACCCTGGCTCTGGTCAACTAGCCAGCAGGGGTGATCAACAGCCCTTCACGCCCTATGGCCCCTGGAAAGGGCAGGAACAGGTGAGCGGCCTGCATGGGGGAGACATGGCATGGGGTGGATGGCAATGCGAACACATAAGAGTAGGTGGCCGGCAGGCGCCCCGCCGCTGCTGCTTGCCGCTCACCCTCAACCAGCAATTATGCGGCGTCATCAGTGCTGCGGTGCCCGCGGGTGGCTCCATCCTTGCACCAACTCCAAGTGCTGCAGCACGCTTTTGACTTGCCCGAAGCCGCCCACACGCTTCGGACAGCGCAGATGCCCAGCCAGGCGGCAGGCCGTGGGAGCTGTGTGCAATGTACGCATTGAGTTCAGGCAGTGAGCTCAGGCAGTGATGCATGAGACACCCAGGGGCATGGCAGCGCTACCGCGCGCTCACCTGCGCACAGCAGCCAGCACCAGTGTGCCGCTGCCGCTGCTGCCGCCGCCACGTATGGCTACACAGTCATTTGAAGTGCATAAACTGACGCTGCGAGCCTTGTGCAACGCAACACGAAGATATTTGTGATGCAGAAAATGTGTTTTGTTGTCCAGGGGTGCAGTGGCGCCGCCGCCGCCGGGCGAACAAAGCGCGGTCCTGCAGGTGCGTGGTTCGCAGGTGTTGCTGGTAGAAAGCAAATTGATGTATTGGGCAGCCTGGCCACCGAGACTCGTCCAGTACGGTCCCGCCAGCCCAGCTGGCAGCGGCCTTGGTATCCCCTCACCTGCGCACCCCTGTCACCGTCACGGCACCCCTGCCAGGCACTCGCGGACGTTACCGGCAGTGGATGCATGCAAGGGCGTGCAGGCGGTCGGGATGAAACACCAGAGCGCGTGCCAATCAGCATTGACAGAACCTAGAGTAGTGTTCAAGTATGGCAAGCTGGAGTTGACCGTTTTCCCCTGACCGCCTCCATAACTAGGCAAAGAGCTATCCTGGGGCACCAACCTACAATATACCTGTGTGGGAGTGCATGATTGAGCAGGCAGCTGGACGAGGGACGCTGCAGGAGACCACCGCGTCTGGAGGGTGGCGCATGTGCGTCCTGCTGACAGATGTTGCTCGCCATAAGTGAACACTGCCTCCTTGACAGCTCCACGAGGTGTGATGTGGTGTAGTGAGTGAGGTTATAGGACGGGCAACGTGGCATCTCTACTGCCGACCGTGCCGAGTGTTCAGCGCGCGCACGTGCACATGCACACCTTGGTGTGCGGGGGCATCGGGGCGTCGCCCTGCCCTTTACTGTGTACTAGTCCTGCCTGCTCGGCGCCACGCCAATATTGACTGGGGTCGTGTTTGCTTCAGGGTTTGCCACGCCAATATTGACTGGGGTCGTGTTTGCTTCAGGGTTTGGGCACCCCGGCAGTGCAAGAGAACGAGGGAGACGAAGCCGCACCAGAGATTTAGGCGATGTCGCCGCGGGCGGGGTAGGAGTGCCGGCCCGTTCTCGTCTTCCCTTTCTACCTTACAACGTCCAATCCACCTCGGCCACTCCCTTGCGCTCCTTCAGGCCTCAGGCGAGTGGGCAGCTTGTTGGTCTCGTGGGGCACAGACCTGCGCGCTGCCGCGGGCCGCGCTCTTGCTGAACCCAGCCTGTGGCGCACCTCCTGCCCTGCTCGCGCCTTGCCCAGGCCTGAAGTGCCCTCGAGGGGCGTTTCGCGCGTGCGCAGGACAGCAGGCCATGCTCTGCCGCGGCTTGGGCCCTCAGAACGGGCGCTGCCCTCCTGCCCCCCTGAACCCGGCCCTAACGGGGCCTCGGCAGCTTTATGGGAGCGGGGCAGGGGCGCGCAGGAACCAGGATGCGCTCTCGATACTGGCGGCATCGCAACCTACAACGCCGGCGCCGCCGCTCCCAACCCTGCTGCTGCTGCCATCACGGCCCTGCAGGCCTCCTCACCAACTCCCGACGACTCCTGCACCTTTTCCGTGTCTCGTCATGACCCGCAAGGTCGTCGCAGTGCTGATATGGGTGGCGGTGCTGCTCGTCAGGCGAGGATGGGTGTGGGGTGCACGCTGGGCGAGTGGGCGGGTGGGTTGGTACATCTGCCGACGGTGCCCGGGCCGCCCCTCTCTTGACCTACGCGCCGCCATGCGCACCGCGGCTGCTTGCAGGTGCGCAGGCAGCACGTGGGTGGGTCGACAGCGCAATGATCCTCTGCGATTCTGTCGCTGCCGCCCACCCCGCACCCACGCTTCACCTTCCCTTGCTCACCTGCTGCAGCGTCGACACGGCCGACGCTCAATGGTGGCGCCCCCGGAGGACAAGCTCTTCACAGACCGGCACCTCGCAGGAAACGTCTCGGCAGGCTATCTCGTCACGCATTCGGTCCTCCTTCACCCTCCCGCAATGGACCCGCCCTGACTTCACCGGTGTCACGGTGAGTGGTTGGGCGGCCGAAGGGCCATGCAGGCAGCTGGAGCCGGCAGGCAGCTGGCGCTGGCAGGCCGCCTTCTGGCATGCTTCCACTGGGGGCGCATGCCGTCGCGTGTGCCTCCCCATCCACTGCAAGTAGGCTTGTCCCCAGCTCACAACTCGTCATAATGAATTACTCGCACCCTCGTGTGGCTTTCTTTGTAGCCGGTGATTGGTACGAGCGGTGCCGACACGGTGAGAGGCACGGGTGATGCACTTGCAAGTGCGATGGGAGCTACAGCGGTTGCCATGCCTGCGATTAAACCAGCACCCATCTCTGCGAAAAGCCTCTTACATTCCGTTTCCTTGCCCCTGGACAATGCAGCGCTCGTTTACGGGCACTGCTGGTGACGAAAAGGCGAGCAACACGGGCATGGTTTGGGCCAACACAATTGACAGGGTGCTGATGTAACCCACGAGTGCTTTCTCACTTCACAGTTATTGTTTATTGTATGCATCTCTCCAGCGCGCACCTCGTCTGGGATTTCGTCAATCTGATTCTGACCCTGTTGCAGTCCATTATGGTCAAGGCGGTAATGACAAAGTGAGTGCAGGGAACACAGGGGTACCCCAATGTTTGGGTTTACCTGCGTGAACTTAAACAGTTGGGTAGAGTCGCAGTTACACCTGTCTATGCCTGTGGACTTCTCCTGAGCCTGTGCTGTCGAGCGCGCCTCGTTCCGCCTGCTTTCCCTGCCGACCCACCCACCCGCTGGCTAATGGTGTCGGCTCACTCCACTGTGTGCGCGCCACTCCCTCGACGCCTTGCCCTCCCTGCAGATCACCCAGACGGGGGCGGGCGCCGACGACCAGGCGAATGGGGTGTGGGTGGGGACAGGATGTGGGTGAAGGGTGTGGATCAGAACCTGCATTATGTTTGCACATCCCGCCCCTGTCGCGTGCCCAGTGTCATGCTTGCCACCATGCCTGCCACCGTGTCGGCTCCCACATGCTTAGCTGTCCACCCTCTCCTCAACCTCTGACGGCTTTTGCAGTTCCGCGCAATCGGTGGCGCCGGCAACGATGAGGCAAGTGGAAAGGGCCGGGAGGGAGCACAGCACGGCATTGTGCGCCAGCATCAACGTTGCGTACACACTCTCTGCCTGCTCGTTTGCGCTGGTTCGTGAGTCACGCATTCTCCTACCCTTCTGTTTACTGCCCCTGCAGCTCACCCAGAATGGTGGCGAGGCAACGATTATGTGAGAGGGGATTGGGTGCTATGATAACAGATTGTGGGCCACATCAGGGCTGCCTGACTGCTGGGGCGGTGATCATCGACAGCGCCGCTGCGCCCCTGCAGCTCAGTGTACGGTCTGCTGCTTACTTTGCCAGGCTATTGCCGGGTGGTGGGCCCTTTTCAACTGAGGTGCATGGAGGAAGTGACCAGCAGGATGTAGAGGCGACGCATCCCTGCCAGGTGTCTGCGTGGTGATGCTTTTGCAAATATTGCCTCCGTCAAGCATTCGCCCATTCTCACTCCCGCCCCGTTCGCCAGCTCGAGACTTCTGGCGACGCCGGTACTGACAAGGCAAGTGGAGTGGGGATGAGAGGACGGAGGAGTAGGCGCCAGCTAACTGCTTCTCATTTGACCTCGCTCTCTGTCTGCCCTCTTGCCACGTGGCAAGCGTGTGCCAGGCAGGGTGCGCACCGAGCAATGGACAGGCCGTCCCTGCATGCCTTATCTGCATGCGTGCTCAGAGCACACACCCATGGCTACGCTTGCGCCTCTGTGCAGATCACCCAGAGTGCCGGCAGTGGCGATGACGTGGTGGGTGGGGTTTAAGGGGACGAGCAGCGTAGGTCCTAGCAGAGTCAGACTCGTAAATGGCACCGTATGCCAGGAGCTCTGGTGCAAGTGTGACGCAGCCTTGCGTGGTCAGCCCTCACGTGTTCTATTGAGCATAGTCGCCTGTCACTTCGCCGATCCCCTGCCTTTTTTCAGCTGACCGGTGCCCTGGGTACTGCAACCTCGATTTTTGGCACTGAACAGGTAGGGTTGGGAGGTCTGAAAACACTGTTACATTTGTGGCCTGCTCTCTAGCCTTCGATGCTCGCCTGTGATGCTGTCGTCTTGCCAGTTCCTTGCCCTGACCGCTCCACCCCGGTCTCCACCCTGGCCATCCCCACCCCACTTGCAGCTCACCCAGAACGGCGAAGCCGGCAGGGATCTGGTAAATAGAGTCGCAGCATCAGAGCCTTGTAGCTGCATGCCTGCAATGGCGGCAATGGGTTTGGGCATAATGACTGTGCTTTGGGATTAACAGACTCAGGTCGCACTGCCAATTGCATGGCTGAATGGTTCATATCATATCGAAGAACGTTATTTTAGCCCCACAATTGGCTGATGCTCACGCCACCCCTGCTCCAACTGCAGCTGCTCGGTCGGGGCGGTGGCGGCGGCACAAGCAAGGCAAGTAGTAGGGGCCTTTCTTCATATCGCATCTGAACGTTTGGTGGTTCAACCTCTCCCACTGCGCTCCCCTGAAGAACCCACGAAGACTGTGGCACCCTTCTTAGGGGTGCGAGATGCAATGCTCTCGTCTGCAGAAATGCTCGCCAGAATGGCATACCTGGTGCGCTGTTGTCATCTCAGTCTAATCGCATTTGTCACCTTTTGGCCCGCTTGCAGGTGATCCAGGACGGCGGCGCTGACGCAGACGTGGTGGGTGGGGATGAGTGTTACCGTTCCACCGTGGGGCCCTTAAATGCCGTATGCACGAATGACTGTGTGTTTTTGCGTATCTCGCGGTGATCCGCCACAGCAGGTAGCCCCCCAGTCTGCCTTCACCCTTTCACCCCTCTCCGTTCCACTCCTTGCTCCGATTGCAGATCTTCGGCCAGGGAGGCACAGCTTTGAATTCACGGCAAGTAGCAGGACGACTCGGTCCTGCTGACCCTCCTGCCGTTGTCTCAAGTGCGCGCACCTGCCCCACTGGCCCCCGTGGCAGAGCATGCTACACCTGTCTCTTGACCACGCTTGCTTACCCGCCGATGCAGGCGCCCAAGTTCACTAATCCTCACCTCCCTACACATGCAGGTCGACCAGAAGGGCAGCGGAGGCCAGGATGTGGTGGGTAGGCCAACATGGCTGCTGGCTAACACAAATGCGAAAAGGAGGCACTGACATTTGGCCCACCTGCCAAGTTTGTGCGTGCGCGCGTGCGTGCGTGTGTGCGTGCGTGCGTGCGTGCGTGCGTGCGTGCGTGCGTGCGTGCGTGTGTGCCTGCACCTGCAGCCTTGGGGCTGCTTGTGGCAGCACCAAGCACCTCAAGAGCTGGTGTCTCGTCAGCCCACCCCTTCTCCTGATGCAGTTGGTCGCCCTGGGTGGCGTTGGAGCCGGACTAAATCTTGTTGGCGCTGGCAGCACGGCAAGTCGCACGGGCTGGGTGTCCACCTGCTCAGCAGTAGCAGCAGAACCGACGGGAGACACATGCCACAACACGTGCTGCAACGCCAGTTTAACTCAGCAATGTCTTTCTTACTCCCTGCTACACCAGCAGGTCATCCAGTCGGGCGGCGATGACAGGTATTTGGTGGGTGCGAGGGCTGGGCATCCGGGATGTGGACAAGGGGGGGGACCATGCGCAGGAAGCATCGACACTTTTGTGTGCCACTTGCAACCGGCCACATCTTCCACATCTTCCACAAGTAGCCAAACGCCCTGCTCCTTGCAGGTATTTGGCGTGGGCGGCACTGCTGCCCTTGACGATAGCAAGGCACGCCGCAGGGGCCGGGTGTCTAGCTCCTCTCTTGCCAGTGTGGCAACTTTGCGTGAGCTGTGCACACCGCTCTTTACTCTTTGTCCTGAACAACGCGTGGTCATGACTTCAGGACCATTGCATGTTTGCCTCCCCTTCCTGCTTCCCTTGCAGCTCACCCAGTCGGGCGACGGCGGTAATGACGCGGTGGGTGGATTCTGGGTACCACGGGCAATGTGGCGAGCAACGCTTTAAGCATTGGCCTGCAACGCGCTAGTATCTCTGCAACTCCGGCCGAGGATCATATTAGGGGTGCATTGCCCTCTCTCAAACTGCGACCTCCCCGAGGGCGAGCGCCTTTCCGCGCTGCAGCACATGCCGGGGCCTGCGCCCTCCTCCGGGGCTCAAACAACGTTTCATTAGTGATGGGAAATGAATCTGAGCGCTGCACGGCTTCTCGATGTCACATGTGCCCCTGGTGCAGGTTCTGGGCGTGGGCGGCGTTTCTTTACTTGGCGACAACACGGCAAGTGGCAGGGCTGGATGGATGCCTGCTCTCTCGACGCATTGGCGAATGAGTACAATCCATGCAAGCCAATCATGTTAACATCATATGTAGTTCCTAGTTCCTATGTGTCATGCCTCTCCAACTGCAGGTCACCCAGGCCGGTGGCGAAGGCAACGATCTTGTGAGTCGGCAAGGGTGCTGCACAGCGCGGAGCCAATCGGGAAGATGCCCGCAGGACCATGCGCATGTCCGGCTGGGCTGCTAGAGCGATCAACATCCATAGGATGGGTTCCCTCTGTCAGCCAGATTTCCAAAGCAGTTTTCCCTTGCCCACCCCTACTCGCAATCTTGCAGGTGGCTGGCGTGGGTGGCGTTGCCGGTGACGATAGCAAGGTGACTGTGGGGTTAAGGCCTGCAGGGCGTTTCTGCACTCTTGTCCCCTCCCCTGCCCTGTTGCAAGCTGTGTGCGGCAACGCATACGCATACATCTGCAACTCCAGCTCGTGCTCAACACAAGCCGCTACCTCGCCCACACGCTGCAACCCTCGCAGTTGGACCAAGCTGGTGGTGCAGGCAACGATTTTGTGAGTAGGCACCTAACTCGTGAGGATGGTGCACTGCGTGCGGCCATAGGCAGGCAGGCATTTCTGCCTGGAGAGCTCCCGCATTGCATGCTGCCCTCCCGCCTGCCCAGCCACCTGACCTGCGTAGCCTGCCTGCGTCTCGACTGGGCTGCAGCGGGGCCTGCACTTCCTGGCTGTCCTTCCGCCACACTGTGCTACCAAAGCTGCTCTCCTTTGCCTCGCTCCCGCTCATATCCCTGCAGTTGGTCGGCTTGGGCAGCACTGCCGGCGACGATGTCATGGCAAGTGGGGGGCGGGCCTGCTGGGCGACACCGCACACTTGCGCAGTCCCTGAATCGATTGAACTGTAGAACAGTTTGCAAGCTGTGCTGGATGCACTTCGATCCGAATTGAACAATGCGTCTCTTTTGGCATTTTATGGCTGCCTAGCAGGTGTCCCAGAGTGGTGGCGATGGCAATGATGCGGTGCGGTTGGTTGCCGGGTACGTCGGGAGTCTGGGTGCGATGGAATCGAAAGGGGCAGTGGGTCCAGTAACTGCCTATCCACCACCTGCTCACTCCGACGTGTTTCTTGGCGCCCCTGTTCAATTTCAGGTGTATGGCCGCGGCGGTGTTTCTCTTGGCGACGGCGACAGCTCGGCAAGTGGCAGGGCTTGGGGCCCTGCGCTCTCTTCAACCGTTACGTGCAGGGGGTTTCATGCCCTCTGTGCTCCCGCGCCTGTTCCTTTTGCCAATACACTCACTCAAGCCCAATCCTGTCTGCTTTGTATGCGCGGGGCGGTGCTGCTATCGTTGGTGCCAGCACGGCACGTGGCGGGGTTGGTCCTGCCCTCCCTCCCATCGTGTTGTTATGGGGGGGGAGGGGGGTCCTGCCGCCTGTGCCGCCGTGCTTCTCCTTTCTTGCGTATGGACGCACTCAAAGCTCGATCTCGTCACTTCCTGTCCTGCTTGCAGGTCACCCAGGATGGCGGCGCTGGCAGTGACCTGGTAAGTAGGGGCGGTCTGCAGATGTGCAACAGGGGAGCACAGAGGAACGACCGTCGTGGGCGCAATGCCGGCTGCTACGGTTTACAGCCGTGCCTGCTGATACCCTGGCTGGACCACGTCCGCATGCACATGGCGGCCTCTGCGCCACAGCATGTGCTCCTCACACTGCTTCCCACCAACCCAACCCCCGCTGTGGCTGCAGATAGGGAGGCACCTCGGCAGGCGGTGACAGCAGGGTAAGTGTCCGGCGCGTGGGTCGTCTTGTTTGTGGCTAGCCTATTGACCTTCCAGCAAGCATGCGTGGGCCAGTCGCAACGCTTCTTTTGAGCCAGCTGCTCTTTGAAGAGGCTGCTGCTCTCGTCAGCTTGACCTGCATGCTGATTCCCTCAAACTTCGCTCTGACGCCCCCTCCTCCGCAAGCAGGTCACTCAGAAGGGCGGCGGCGGCGAGGGTGTGGTGGGTGGGGGTGGGTGGGCGGGGCAGGGTGTTCTTAGGGTTTTGACCATACTTGGGCACGTGTTTACGGTAGGCTGCAGCTCCGAGGCAACGACAGGCCACCAGGCGATGGGTGCTCCCGTGCCACTGCAAATGCACCATCCTCTCGTTGTCATTCCAGTACAGAACACACGCCTCCACGGTATTGCCCTATCTTGCCACTCCGCCCCTTCTGTGGTTGCAGATGTTTACCCAGAGTGGCGCCGGTGGCAGTGTGGCAAGTGGCAGGGGCTTGGGTTGACACCGATGTCAGTGCTCGCTGCCAGCTGATCGCTTGTGTGCATGGCAGCCGTTGTGCAAGTTCCAGTCGCGTGTGCGTGTGCCCTGCCTGCACAGGCGCTGACCTCCGTCCTGCGGTTTGCTGCCCAACTTGCAGATCGACCAGGACGGCCAGGCTGATGACGACGTGGTGAGTGGGCAAGGGCTATGCACGTGTCCGCTCAATGCAGCAGTGCGGCACTCCGGTGCTCAGCGCATGCGTGGCCAGCTGCAACACAAAGTAGCCTTCTCAGGGTGACCATGTTCAGAAGACAGTGCCTCTTTCCCGCATGTACAAAAGCAGTCCCCCCACTATTGCTTCGTCGTGTCCCTCCCTTGCACCTTGCACAGTTGGTGGCCATAGGGACTGCCGAAGCCGCTGACAAAGCAAGTAATAGGGTGCTGTGCGGATGGGAGAACGGGGCTTCGATACTGTGGATGTGCCCTCGCACACCTTCTCCGATAATCTGTTGCAGGCGATGTGAAAGGTTACCGATTTCTCGTTTCGTCCCTTCCCGGATACAGGTCACCCAAACCGGAGGCGCCGGCAACGACTTCGTACGCGAGGGGGGGGGGGGGGGGGGGGGGGGGGCAGGCAGTGCAATGCGCATGCCGTCGGCCAATGCTGCCTGCGAATGCTTCAGCACAGACAGCCCCTCTCGCTTTGGTTCGCAAGGATTATATCCTTACTGAGCAAGTGCGCCGCACCCCTTCTGCCTCCACGCTGCCCA
The DNA here is from genome assembly GCA_002245815.2 of Micractinium conductrix. NCBI lineage: Eukaryota > Viridiplantae > Chlorophyta > Trebouxiophyceae > Chlorellales > Chlorellaceae > Micractinium > Micractinium conductrix. Next base: position 18,719 of record LHPF02000052.1, read on the forward strand.
CGCCCAGTTGCTCATCAGGAACCCTGAAACTGGAGGTCTCACGGTTGCTCGCGACGAAGTGAGTTGGGTGTCGCTTGAAAGGCCGAGTTGGAAGCCTTGTCGTAAACAGGCCCATCGGCCCATCGCAGATGCTGCGCCGGGCCCCAGCCCGTGCGTTGACAGCGGCAGAGTGCTCGGCAACGCCTGCATGCTCCTTCCGCACGTACTCCGTTGCTTCCCCACTGCTACTCAACAGCCTCTCAGCCTTGTCCCGCACCCTGTCCCCTCAATCTGATCCACGTGCAGCTGACTGTAGACGGTGGCACAGGCAATGACTTGGTGCGCTGGGATTGTGCAAGGCTGTGTAACGGGTGGACACCAGAGATGGGTTGCGCAGAGCATGCTTGCCTGTTCCCCCTTGCGGCCTCGTATCGACGCCAACCTTCCCAAACTCACTTCCCCTGCAGATGGTTGTACAAGGAAACGCAGGCGTTGAAGATAAGGCCAGTGTGGTGGCAGTTGCGGGATTTATGCCGGGAGGACCCTGAGCACTGTCACTGGCGTTGCTAGTACTGCCGCTGCCATTAGTCCTGCCTTTTCGCTGGCGTTGCTGTCACCGCTGCGTTGGCGGCGTTGCTGCCGCTTCCACCGCTACTCGCATTATACGTTGATGCTGCTGCCGTACTTGCCCAGTCATGCATGTGCTAAGGTTCTGCTGACTTCCAGCACTCCGTTCCGGTTGAATGGTTGCAGATTGACATCGTCGACGGCACCGGGAGGGACATGGTTAGTGTTGGGTGAAGTGGGGCTGGTGGATGTTGACGATTTGTGGGCTGTGTGTCTGGATTGCTGTGTTTGCAGAACGTGTCAGTTTGGGGGACCCGCGCAGCTGTGAGAGCCTGTCGCAGGGCTGCTGGATGTGCCAGTAACTTCAGACTTGCCTGACACATGCACCCTGCTGCAGCAACCCTCGCACGTTTTTTCCATCCCCGCTGTGTTGCAACAAGCCATGTGTCTACAACTTAACTAACCACGCGTCTACAACTTCACCTGCCGGCCTGTCAGCTAGCTTGGTCACCCACCCACTCAAGCAGCCACCGACCCACCCATCTCCCATCCACAGATTGTTTACGTCAACGATGACGCCGTCAAAGACGCTGTGAGTGGGTGGCGTGCCGGGGGGGTAACAGCCCGGAGTTGCTGCTACCATGGCTTTGCATCTCTGCTGCCGCCAAAAATCCATGCTCAGCAGTGCTGGCAAGACACACGGAAACTTTCTTGGAGCCACAACCGAAGCGCGAAACTGATATGTTGAAGATGCATCGCAAACGCCTGGCCAGCTGGCCTCTCCTTATCTCTCACCCTTTGCAGGTCACGATCACGACCACCAATGATGGCAAGAAGGGGGGGTGCTTACTGGTACTGCTTGTGTAGAGCAGCACTGCTGCAGATCTCCCGAGGCGGCGCACGGTATCAACTACTTTGGAAAATTTACGCTCCCTCTGCGCTCCTCTCTTCCAGGTCCTTCTGGTTGGCGTCAGAAGGGACCAAGTAAACGGGACACGTTGTGCAGGAGTGCTCTCGTACGCTCTCCTACTGCGCATGAGATGCTGGTGCCGGTGGTGTTCGGTGGTGCTGGTGCCGCTGCAACTGCTTACGGCGCTGCCGGCACTGCCGCCCGCTGCTGCTGCCAGCAATGAGGACACTGCCGCCGGCTGCTGTCGCCGCCGCCGCCGCTGCCACCGTCGCCGCTGCTGGTGGGGCGGCCGCTGCTTCTGCGTGCTTTGTTGTCGGCGGGCGGGCACTTTTGAGGGTTGGGAAGCGTGTGGTATAGGCCAGGCCTCAGCTAGAAATGACCTCTCTGGGGCTCCTCCGGCTCTCCCCCTTGCTCCTCCGCAGGTGACAGTCAACAAAGCTACCGGGGACAAGGCAAGTGGGATGGCGAAGGGGGCGCTGCTCTAGGAAATCGATGTGTTTTTCTCTCAAAAAAGTAGAGTTTTTTTCGGGCAACTCCGTCGGCAGCGACTCCGAGTACTATTTGTCACGCCCATTTGCCTGCGCTGATTGCAGGTCATCCGAGTCCCTACCTGGCTCTACCGTGCTGCTTCGCGCCTGTTTGGTGGCGGGTCCGGTGGCAGCCGCCGCCTTGCTCGCAAGCTTATGGCGCTCGAATGATGCGTCCAACGCACCGACAGGCAAGCGGCGTGCGGTTCAGCACACGTTGTGATCAGGGCAGACTGAGACTCAACCGTGCCTAGCTTGCCGCACCGCACCGTTTCCGCAAGCTTGCCGTGCGTGCATCTCCTAGCTGATTGTGCCCGTGGCTTGCTCCGACCTTGACAGCTTAGCTGCAACTTACACATCACCGCCCCTGTCACCACGCCCTGTGTAGACAGCTTCCGCTCTGCGGCCCAGGAGCACCCCTGGAAGATCACGCATCTCGGCGAGGCGCAGACGATGAACAGGCGGACATAGCGCCCCCCCCCTTTTGCCAGCTGCCACGCCTGCTCACAGTGCCACATTTTCAAACTCTCCCGTCACCTCTTTACTTCTCACCTGACGAGTGTCCTAATTGCCTGTCTGCACGAATAGTCTCCTCACTACCACACCGCCTCATGCCCCACCTGCACTTTTCCACCCTCGACCCCACCCCGCTACCTCACTGCTCACCCTCATAATATGGCTGCCACTGCAACAGCGCAGCACCACAAGCTCCATAAGACAACACCAAGCAGTAACACCAAACCCGACCTGCCTCTGCAAAGCAGAGGCTTCCCCCTTCCCTGACCTGCACATCCACCCCTCCCCTAGGCTTGCACACCCCGCCTTCCCCGGACCTGCAAGTAATCCCCCTTCACACTTCCCCGACAGCCGCACCAACCAAGACACATACCCAACCCACAAACTCGGCTCAGCCTGGCAAAGCCGAGGCGCCCCCTCCCTGGACCTTCACACGCCCCCGAACACCCACCCACCCGAAGCAGCCCCCCCCCCCCCCTACCCCCCCGCTAGTACAAACAAAACGTCTTGCATGCACAGCTCGCGCGCGACGCCGCGATGGCGCCCCCCTGCTCTTCCTGAGTTGACCAGAATGCCTCCCATGTGAGAGAAGCACGGCATGGTGAAGCACAGAAACAGGACCAGCATGCCTCCCATGTGAGAGAAGCACGGCATGGTGAAGCACAGAAACAGGTTGCGAGAAATTAGCGGTGGATGCACTGCATCGTCCGACATGGTTTACAGGGAGGGAGGGAGACGGGTTGAGATGACCACAAAGGCAGCCTCCTTGTCGATTCTACCCTGCAAGATGCGCTGCAGTATGCCCGCAGCAGCAGCAGCAGAGTGCGCCAGAGGAACGCACCTCAGCTGCAGAGAAAGAGTGCGGGCAGCACCAACGTCTCGCTTTGACATGCCAGCCTGGCTTGGGAGCAGCGCCAGCGCCCGGCAGGCAGCACGGGAAGCACTGCGCAGCTGTCGCACACACAGCGCAGCGCTAGGCATTGAGGCTGCTCCAGCTGCAGCTGTCCTACAGCACGGTCGATGCACTGCTGTCTCGACTGGCGTTAATGTCTGGGGCATACGAATAGCACCAGGGTATGGCTGCACTAAATGCGCTGCGGACACGTGTCCTCTCGGCTTTCCGCGATAGCAACTGGACGGCCAGCAACTCACGCCGCACAAACCTTTGTGGTTGCGCTGGTGCTGCAAGCTGGCAGTACAGCAGGCCAGCTTGCTGCAGCAGATGGCGCCAGGTAGCACGAGGCTTGCGTTGGATCGAGGCTCTTGTCTGCCAGCGGAACAGCCCTGGGTGCAGCAGCTGCCAGCGGCACTGACTGCGGTGGGCGTGCAACACGACCTGGCAGCCGGGAGCGGCCCCGGCCCGTCGGCAGAGCAGCGCCGCGCGAGGCATGCTGGCAGCGGGAGCTGGAGATGTGCGGCATGCCGCATCGCCGCCAGCCTGGCCACGTACCATGCATACACCCCGTCAATCGTGACCATACATCTTTACGAGTGGCGGGGGAGGGGAAGAGGCACTCCGGCGTAGACCGGCCTGTAGGTTGCCCAAGGGCTTCGGCAACATCGGCTTTCTGATGCTTGTCGACTCTGCTGCGGCTGCAGAGCCTCGTGTGCCCAAGGTTACGCTAACCTGCCGTCGCTGGTCATTGGCAATCAGCTGGGTACATCCACCGCCACCTGGTCGGCAGAATGCCGGCGCGCGCGGGTTGGCGCTCCTGCGCGGCATTTCCCAACCCTGATCTGTCCTGGTGCTCTGCGCCCTCGGACCCAAGATTGGTGCGTATTTGTCTTCACATGCTGCTGGATTCTACAGCTGCGAGAGGTTGAGAGGCCAAGACCGAGCCGGCGACGGCAAAGCCTACCACCGCGGTGCCGCTGGCGCGACGTGCATGGGCAGAAGCAGCTGCTCCGCGCGCTCGTCCATTCCGAGGTTCTCTCTCACGCTTCGTCGCACGCCTTGTGCTCTAAACGGCCGCAGGTGAGCGGGCACACGGACTTGAAGGGAAAGAGAGGTGGGTCGCCGGGCCCACGGGTGCTGCTGGGAACCTCTCGAGGGCTTGCCCTGCTCAAATGCGGCTCAGGTGGCGGAGAATCAGCGCACATGCCGTGTGTGGCCGCACGCATTGGGTCGTTCCGCTTTCAGTATCCCGCCGCCGCCGCCGCCGCTCTGCCACCCTGCCGCCAGGTCCCGCCGCTTTGTCCTCGAAACGAAAACCATGTGCCGCATTCTGACTCTCGCGGTCGCCTGCGCCCTCCTGGGGTCGGCCCTGGGCAGCCCGGTGCGAAAGGTGGTGAAGCCATCTTCTAGGAGAGGATGCGCCGGCAGGTTGGGCCTGCAGATCACGGTGATTCACCCCCTCGCCCAGTTCCTCCACCTGCCCAAACACAGCTCCAACCCGCCTTTCAATCCTGTGCCGTTTGCCTATCTTCCGCCTGCAGAACCGCGCCAGCGGGCTGGAGCGCTCTGGCAATGTGCGGCACCTGCTGCAGGCTGGCGGCGGCGGTGAGCAGGGGGAAGCGGTTGTGTGGAGGAGCGGTGGCGCTTGGTGCTGCACCGTCCTAGAGCTTACCCTACTCCCTGCTCCACCCCTTGCAGCCGGCCAGAACGCGACTGGTGCTGGTCAGGCTGATGGCGACGCAGCAGGTGCGTTTGCCCCCAACCAGCGAGTCGGGGGCATGCCAGAACACTTAGCGGCTCTCTTCCCGTAGCAACATGCCTCTGCCAGCCATGGCACTTCTCGCCACCGCCCACGTCCTGCGCATGCACGCTCCGCTTCTTCCCTCCGACTGCAGGCGGCCAACCCGCCAGCGCAGTGATCACGACCATCAGGCAAGCTGGGCTGGGCATTGCCGCTGCTGCTGCGCCCGCTGCCGCTGCCGCTGCCGCTGCCGCCGCCGCCGCTGCTGCTACTGCTCTCACTGCAGTGGTGCGGATCTGTGCAGCAACGATCTGGGCTGCACGCGTGCACCGTGCCGCTGGCTGAGGGAAAGCCCACCGGCCTGCCCACCCATCAACCCATCCCATCCGACCTACCCACCCACTCGCCCACTCACACTGCTTGCATTGCTCCACCCGCTGCAGCCTGGGCGAAATGACCGTGAAGTGCGAGAAGTGGGACCCTGCGGCCACCAAGTGGACCGTGCCCAGCTCACCAGAGTACAGTGAGCCGCCTCCTGCCTGCCCGCGTGTGTGCCTCCCTGCGCCCTCAGCAGTCAGTGCCGGCCTGTTCGCCTGGTTGAAAGCCGTGGTATGCACGTGCGCGCATGCACGCGTGCGGGCCGGCGGGGGGACAGCGCGAGCGCTTGCCTCATCCCAACCCCTTCCACGCTTTCCATGGCCCTCCCTGCAGCTCCCAAGGGCTCCCGCACGCCTGAGGTCTCCACCGTTCAGCCCTTCGCCAAGCAGATCTGCACCGACGCACCGGCTGCGGGCAAGGCGCTGCAGCAGGTGGGTGCCGCATTTCCCTGAAGGGTGCACACCTGTAACGCTGCTGCCTATGCACCTGCCCAGTCCTCCTCCGCCCACCCACCACCGCTCCTGCCCTGCGTGTGTATGCAGGCCGTGCAAGCTGGGGGCGAGCAGGCCGAGAACTGGGTGTTTGCCCTGTTTTTCACAGAGTGCGCCGACGGCGACAGCTCTGCCCTGTCCAAGACCTACCAGGTGAGCTTGCGAGGAGAGGCAGCGCCGCAGGTGCAGAAATGAGAGCTGGAGGACAAACATTCAACAGCGCGCGGGCGTCGTGCGCAGCGCAGAGGCCTCTGGGCCTGCCGGGTGCTCACACGCCGGCGCCTCCCCCCCCCTCCATGCCCTCGACAGACTGCCATTGACATTGTCAACAGCGGTGCGTGCTGTGCAGTGCTGCTGTTGGGCGCGAACTGGGCAGCGGGCTGAGTCTCAGTGCGCAGGACAAGGCGTTCACTGCATGCACACATACATGCAGACTGCTAGACTGCCCGCCTCGCTCTGTCAGCGTTCCGCTAACCCTTGCCTCGCCCCCGCCTCCTGTGTGCAGGCGATGCTGCTGGCCTCAAGGCTGTCCAGGTGGGTGGCTGGGTGGCCACCCACGAGAGGATGGGTGGATGGGCGGGTGGTGGAAGGGAGCAGTTGAGGTGCCAAAAGTGCAGTGTTGCACCACTGCGCCATGGCGCACCCCTTCGCCCCTCCTCTACCAGCCTGTGCCCCCTCTCCCACAGCCTGCAGGTCTTCAACAATGCTTCTCCCGCACCTGCATGCACCTGTGCCTGCACATAGGGCCGGTTGACTCGTTGCTGCCACTTACCCATCTGCCTGTGCCTCCCCCCTCTGAAAAGCAGGACTGGTTCACCAAATTTGCCAAGGCCGCGGACACAGTCGGCATCCCGTTCTGCGCATCTGTCGCTCTGGTCTCCACTGCCGACGGCAAAGCCATCCAGGAGAGCACCCACCACAGTGGCTGAGTGGCGCCAGCCTAGCTGGCTGCGACGCCAAGCCGGCAGCGGCGTGCGCTCCATGAGTGCCCAAACTGAACCGCACATCCAGCCTGCACCTGCGCCGGGCTAGACTCCACTCCTGAATGCCCGAACATGAGCATTTCTTCCTCCTTGTTGTTTTCCATAGCATGCATCCCCGATCAATGAGCATCCCACTACTTTAGCTGCAGTGGTGACGAGCTGCCCTCCCTTGCACAGCGCAGCATGATTTGCGAGATGCGGTCAGCGGTGCATTGCACAGCCACACCGTGTGATGCAAGCGCGCCTGTAAACGCATCTCGCAGAACCCCGTGCAGCTTGCTGTGCGTGCCGGTGCTTGCTGCGGTGGGGGCCTACTCCTGGCCGGTGCCGATTGATGGCACTATCCAGTGGCACGACACTCGAACAGAAAGTCGAACAGGGGCCGTTCGAAGGAAAGTGGACGGGGGTGGGGGCGGTAGTGACAAGGGTGCCATTGGCCAGCACGCATGTCTCTTCCTCCCTGTGTTGTGGCTGTCCCAGAGCGTATTGCCCTCCAACGCAATATGGTCCATGTGTGGGTGGGACAGGCGGATGCCAGAGGTTGTTGAGTGGGTGGGGTGGGTGGGCGCGTGTTAAAGTGCCAGCATGCGCCGGGAGACGGGCGGGTACTGCTGGCGTCGACGCGCAACACCGGGGAGGCACCGATGTGCTCTGGGAGCACCGCGCATGCGCCACCTGCTTCCCTGCTGATTCTGCCACGAACCCCAGCACACGTGGTTCGCTTGTTGTCAGACAGAGGTGGCTCCCACGACTCTGGAAGGGCAAGGCTGCTGGATACCCATGGCGCACGCGCGCAGGGCGCTGCCGCCGCTCGGGCGTGCTGCTCTCCAGCCCTGCACGTCGCCCCTGGCCTGCCCGATCCAATTCCATTCCTTCTTGATCGATCCTCTCGGTGCTATTTGAGGAGTGGCAGAGTCAATCTTCCAGAGATGGAGGCCGCCGGGAGGTGTGAGGCCCTGGTTTGCGAGGGGTGTGGCCCAGGCTGCTCTGCCACAACACGCGCACTTGCCAAACCAAGCCTCCCTCTCCATCGTCCTCGCGTTCGCCGCCTCCACGGCATCCCTCCAAGCAACAGGTGATAACTACTGGTCTACCAGGGCATGCAAGGCCAGCATGGAATGGGAGTGCGTTGTGACACTGGCGCGCCCTCACTCGCCGGCGCTCCGGCCCGCCTCGAGAGCGTCTGCTGCCCTGCCAACGTCAGCCCAGGCCTGATGCGCCCTTCTGCGTGTAAGGGCGCGCGCGCAGGGCCGTCGGAGGCGGCCACGATGCTACCACGCCTCCCACCACCCGCCGCTGTCCCGCCCCGCTGTAGGCAACCTCTCCGCCCCTATCAGCTCACCATGACCCGCAAGCTCATTGCCGTGCTGCTGCTTGCGATGGTAGTGGTTGCCAGGTGGGCCGGGGGATGCTGTTCTGGAGGTGTTGGATGATTTTGCGGCAACCGGTGGCGGTCCCGCCAATTGCTGTGACCCCTCTGTGTTCTCAGTCAGTGCTATTCCTCACTCTTGCCCTGCTCTAGATCTCCCCTGCTCTTCCCTGCTCTGGTTCGTGCTACTGGTCTGCACGAATACTTGCATGCACGGGGAACCCCACTCACACCCCACTGCATCTGCACCGGTCGGGGTGCCCCTTGCTCTTCCAAGCGCCTTCCCCTCCCCGCAGTGGTGCCCACACGCAGGCCGGGACGGCCATCCGATTGCCCACATGCCGCCCCACCTGCAGTGCCATCGGCCGAGCAGGCCGCACCTGCTGGGATGAAAACACTGCACCTGCCGGGCAAGCTGCTGGATGGGCCAGCCAGACGCTCCCTGCACCTTTCACCAAACACACGGTCCCTTTTGCTCTCCCTTTGCAGCGCCTCGCGCGCAGCGAGGCCAGGCTTGCCAGGCACAGGACTGCTGGGCTGGGCCCAGTTTACCACGCCCCCAAACGCTGTGCAACAGCCCCTCGCATCACCCCGCCATCACCAAACCCGCGGGCGGCGGCCCACTGCCGCTCTCCTTGCCCTGCTGCAGTGCCAAGGTCTCTGCCAACCGCAAGCTGCTGGATGGAGCCGGGGTGAGAACAGGAGGTCGTTGCATGGCATGAGCGGGGGGTGCAGCAGAACGCAACATGTCAGCTACGCATGATGCTGCATCACACCTTCAAAGCTTCAAATGCTTGATGGGGTGGGCTGGGGGGTGGGGCAGCAGGTGTCGACGCATGCCTCTGATCCCTCCACACCCGCAGTTTCTGCCTCGCCTCCCCCCGGTTGCAGTACGCTCGATGTATGTCGTTCTCGACTCGTCGTAGGGCGCACACCACACCACCCTCAGCCACGCGTCCGTACTGCCTCGTGCCGCCCCGCTCCCCACCTGGCCCACCTCCCCCTGCTGCAGTTTGGTTCAAGGATCGTCGGCCTTGGCTCTTCCTGAAGCGCACCCACACAACCCTCCGCCACACCGCACTGCTGGGTCCATCCTCACCCCGCCTCTTCATCTGCCCCCTTGGCTCGAAGGTGGTGGTCATTCGCTCCCCTCCCTGGGGCGCCGTCAAGGCTGCCGCCACGTCCTTTGGCGGCGCCCTCAAGGCGGTGAAGGGCACCAGTGGGGAAGGCAGGCAGGCGGCCCTGTCCAATGTGAAGACCAGCGGCAACTATCTCGTCTCCACCGTCAAGTCCCTCAAGACCTCTGTCGCTGTGCCGGTCGAGAAAGTAACCGTCCCCGCCCCCTGAGCCGCCACGATCTCTTCCCGCTCACAGCTCACCTGCACACCGCCCCACCGCCACGGCACATCACTCCCTCACCTAGCACTCCCTCACTGCTCTGCATGCTGACCAACTGCGCCAGAGTCCTTGCCTCACCCTACCTTACCTCCCTCCCATGACCCTAGCGCATCACCATCTCCCCACCTCGCCCTATCGCAGCCCCAACACCCCGCAGCGCCAATGCTGCCTCAAGCCTGGCTTGCGGGGGTTGCCCTGGCTGGGAAGTACCCTGGCTCCTCCCCCCTTGCGCACCGCGTCATGACCAATGCATAGACCCCCCTCCCCATTAATAGTATCTGACCACGGCACAGGTGTGGGAGCAGTCAGGAGAGTGAAGAGGGGGAGTGGCTGGGAGTATGCAGCACTGCAACATGGACGCCCGAAGGGGGCTTCAGCTGGCTGGGAAGGAAGACGAGAAGGCAGACCCCATTGGCAGCGCCTGCCCCGTCGAGATGCTGCATCGATGGGCGGCAGCTGTGTAGCCCTGCCAGACTGCAGCGCTTCAGAATACACGGGCCTGGTGCATACGCAAAGCAATTACCGTTGGAGCAGCACGCCGAGGGAGGTGCGTTGAGGCCCCAGCACAGCAGCGACAGCACTGCAGCACCGCAGCAGGCGTGTCAGCGGCAGCCCAGCAGCAGAAGCGCACTCGGGCATACTTGCCTTCAGACCGCAGCCCTTCTAGAGCGAGAGAGTGCTTACAGGCGGATAAAAAGAAGGAGCATGCAGAGTCGCAGTCAGTGCGATCGGATCGGAAGGGGACGTGCTGGTAGCTCCTAATGGTCACGCTTGAGGGATTGGGGCACGGGTAAAGGGGGGATGTCAGAAGCGGCGGCGGTACGAGGGAGGGGAGTAGTGGCAGAGCAGAGCGAGGCACCCCGACTCTGGGCAGCGGGGTCCGGAGGATGTGAGGGGAGGCAGCTGCGGTTGAGCAAGTGGGGAGTTCTTGGAAGCACAGGGCGTGTGTAACGGCAGAAGCACCGTAGATGCTCAGGTCACAGGAGGCACATGACCCAGGACAAGTGCAAAACCGTTAGGGGGGAGAAGTTGCTATGCAAGAGGCGGAGGTAAGAATGGGGGTCAGGCAGAGAGGACGCAGACAAGGGCTTGCACGGGGGGATGGAAACGACATGCAGGAGAGAGGATACCACAAAACGTATGAGGTGACTTGCGCATGATCAGTCGTAGGAGCAGAGCACGACAGAAAAGGGTGGGTGATTAATATATGTCATGCGGGAAAGCACATGTTTGGACGGGCATCACCGGCTGCTTGCTGTGGGGCTGTGGGATGCACCGAAATCAACATACATGATCTGAACGTGGGGCCGCAGTGGGCCCCCATTGTGGCGGCTTGCGGCAGAGAGGCGGCAGCACACCATCCATGCTGCACCTGCTGGGGCGCTGCTGCGCCTGCTGGCGTGCGGCCGGGCAGTGCCGGCGCGGGCGCCAGCGGCGGGATAGCACCCACAAACGGCCAGCCGCCCTGCCAGCAGATGTGCGGGCCCGCCAGCGGTGCCGCTGCAGCGTGAGCAGGCGCCAGCCAGGCGGGCTCAACGCCTGGTGCGCCTGGCGCAGGGCGGGCCGCCTTGTGTGACGCGGCCGCAGGCGGCCTCCAGAACTTGCTGCTGCTGCATGCGGCCAGCGGCGCATCTGTGTCTGCGCTGCTCCACCCCAGCGTGACTGCAGCGCCTGCCACGTCACGCTGGCTGTCTTCAGAAGTTTGCACGTGGGGGTCTGCAGACGTTGGCGATCGGAGGGCAGGCATGCAATCTGTCTCAGCGTTCTAGGGCGACGACACGCATGTGTGTGTGCAAATCAATCAATCAACCAATCAATAACGTCCACGGGGAGCCAGCAGGGGTCTCATGGTAATGAGGTGAGCGGGCTCGCAGGCAGTGAGCGGGCCGGGCCGGCAGGCAGCCAGGCTGGATCAGAGCGCAGGGCGCCGCCCTGCGCTCTCCTCTGCTGGATGCTGTGAAGCGGGGTCGCAGCGGGCGTGCGTACGCTCAGTTTGGGCATTCCTATGCCCGCCAGAAGCACAGGGTCGCTGCAGTTGCCGAGGCATGCTGCCGACTGCTGCTGCACAGGCGCCGCCGCCAGCTGCTGCTGCCAGTGGTGGTGCAGGGACACGCTCTGCTGCACCAGCGCTGCGGCCTGCTGCTCCAACAGCTCTGCGGCGATGTCCATCGGTGGTTGTTTCCGCGGCTGCATGCACGGTGCAGGCGCCGCCCCTGTGGCCGGCGGTGCATCCCACGTGCGCCGCCGGCGCTCCAGCTTGCGCTGCTTTGCTGCTTCAGCGCGAAACTCGGCAGCAAGCTCGAGCTCTGCGTGCTGCACAGCCAGGCCGCTGCATGCGCCCCAGGGACCCGCCAAGAGGTCCATGATTGAGGCAAGCTCCTCGCTGGTGCAGGGCTGCGCCTGCTGCGCCTGCTGTGCTGCATGCTGCTGGTTCTGCTGCGCCGCCTGCCCGGGCGTTGCTGGATAAGCGGCACGCTGCAGCGGCGGCGCCGAGCGCTGCAGCAACTCCAGCGCCGCCGGCCCCGCTGGCTCCAGCTGCAGCAAGTGCCTGCTTGGCACCGGTGGCTCCAGCCCACAGGCAAGCGTCGACGCAGAGAGCAGCTGCTGTGGCGGTGGGGCAGCCCCGCGAGGCGACGACGGCGGGGCGTGAGGAGGCCGCGTCGGCGCGCTGGGCCGCCGGCGGATGCGCTTTACCAGCCGGCTGCTGCAGCAGCGCCACGACTGCACGGCGCCACTCATTTTGTGCGTCACGCTGCTGGGTCAGTGTGCGCTCCTGTGCCGCCTTGCGTGCAAGCAGTGCGCGTCGCTGCTCTGGTGGCATCAAATCGAGCACGCCGGGCTGTGAGGTGCGCACGGCAGGCAGGCCAGCGGGCTGTCCTGCCACACCAGGGATTCGTCATATGTGCACGTCTTGCCCTGCACAAGGTACACATTCGGGCCCAAAGGGTGGTTGGCAGACATGCCTGTCTGATTCAAGTGTTGTGTCCCACAGGGACGCCAGCCCTACTAGATTTGCAGAGTTTCCAGGGGCCGAAAGCGGGCTGAAACAGGGGTTTCAGGCAGAAAGTGCACCGAAACAGGGGTTTCAGCCCTGAAACACGGAAAGCCTCGCCAGCGGAAACAGGCTGGAAACTCCTGTAACATGGCACAGCGGCCTGTGAGCTGGTGTGGGCAGGGGTGGGTGATCTGCAGGCTGGAATAGCACCCTGGGGTGGCAGGGCACCTCGGGAGATGGGGGGGGCGGGGCCAAACAACGGCGCCGCTGTGGGGGCCCGACATGCATGCAGAGTTTCAACCCTGAAACCGCTGTTTCCAGGCAGCGCGCCGGCTGAAACACCGGTGTTTCCAACAGCACCAAGGCTGAGGGTGCAGGCCTCCTTGGAAGCAGTACCAGGCAGGTGCAGCCTTGCATCGCACGCCAAGGCAGTTGTGTGGCGGGGACGAAACGGAGTGTGGACGGCAGCAAGGCACGCAGCGTCGAGGCACCGCCGCACCAACAACAACCATGACGGAACGGGCTGGGCGAATATACAGATGGTGTCGGCTGCAAGCTTGCACAACATGGACCCCCTGTGTGGTGGGAGACGACCGGGCAGCGACAGTGGGGCGACGGAGCAGCGGCAAAACAGGGCTAGGGCTGGGGCGGCAACGTGGCGCAGCAGAAGGGCGGCGGCGAGCAAGGTTGGGTGCAGCGACAGGGAGGGGGTGCGACGGCAGCGGCAGGACCGGGGCTGCGACGAGTGGGCAGGGAGGTGGGGCGCAGCGCCGGCGGCAGGCTCAAGACGGCGCAGCATGCTCGGGCATGACAAAGCGGAGCTACGCTTGAAGTGGACCCGCCGCCAGTGCCGCTGGCCGAGGAACGTGGTGAGGGACACCTGGAAGTTCAAGCGCAGCACTCGATAATTTGCTTGACGGTGCCAGCCTGGCAGCGGCACCGCCGGCGCCTCAACCCGGGCATCACCTTCCCAGCAGCTGCTGGACCTGCAAGTGCTGAGATGGCGGCGATGCACAGGCGCTTGCACGCAGCACACCAGTCCCTATTGAGCAGGGCAGCTGCAGCTGCTCAGCACCCTGAGCTGTCGCATGGCACCCATGTCTGCAGCAAAGCAGCAAGCAGCCATGGCTGCAGCCTGGCAGGGCAGCAAGTGCACCGGCTCGACGTGTAGTCCCCAGCCCGTTGACAGACCAGCGCTGCACGAGGTGTTTTGGCAGCAGCAGCTGACATGCGCAATCGGCGCCATCAGCAGCCTGCCAGACTGGCCGCTACACGTGCAGCGTGTTTGGCAGAGCACGCGACAGAGGCACGGCCGTCGTTCACGGCCGTGCACGGCGCGCGCGACCTGGCGGCGCCGCGCGCGGCCGCGCGGCGATGAGGAACTCGCGCGGACCGCCTCGACACTAGTTCACAAATCTATCAACACGTGTCTGTAGTTCTTTTGAGCGACGGTGGGCCCCGCTGGCCTCTCAGCACCCCAGCGGCAGGATGGCGCTGCGACGACAGCTGTTCGCTGGCCGCTGGCGCCCACCCTAGTCCCCGCAGAAATTGTGTAAAGAGACAGGCGCGCAGGGGTGGGCAGCGGGGGCACGGGGGCGCTATTTGTCGCCGCGCCTGTCGTGTCTCGCCGCCGCGGCCCGCCAACTGCCGCATCGATGTTGAGCGACATCGCGGGGTGGCGCTGCGGCGGCCGCGTCCCAGCGCGTCAGTGTTGGCTGGCTGGCCGGCCGCCGCCGCCTGCAGCTGCCGCCACTCGCCCAACCCCCCTGGTCCCCTCTGCCTCAATGCAGAAAGCCAAGTAGAGCAAGAGGAGGAGACGGTGGGTAGACGGCGGTGGGCAAGACTGAGGAAGGCAGCGCCAGCCGTGGGTGGGCGGGCTGCGGCAGCACCCACACGCCCCAAGCGCGCGCTGCTGCAGCCGCAGGGGGTGCGCTGCTGCAGCGCCCACGTGCAGCCTGCCGCAGCCGCAGCGCTGGGCGTGGCGGCAGCACCCACGCACCCGTGTGCACGGTGCCGCAGCCGAAGGGGGGTGGGCGGCCGCAGCACCCACGTGCCCCGCGTGTGCGCTGCCGCTAGCAGAGGGGTGGGCGGGCTGCAGTACACACCCCCGGCGTGCCTCTTCTCGAGTCTTTTGATCACTGTCCCCTCCCACCTTCTTCCCCTGCGGTGCTAGCTGCAGATCACTGGCACGGTCGGTGGTTGTCTACAGCGCAGTCCGCCCAAGGTGGGTATGCAGCCTTGCTGGCCAGCTGTGACCAGCCATGTGCCGAGTGTGCTCTCCACAGCGTGCGTGCACCTCCTGCCAGCCCTCAACCTGCCAGCCCTCTGCGCAGTCAAACAACACTGGGACTGCGGTCTCACCTCGCCCCATTCCTGCGCCCTCTTACCTGCCCCTCCTGCCAGGCACGAGCGCACCCTTGACGGGCATCCTGCGTGCCTGCGGTGCCTGTGCTGGAGCGGCAACACAAGCGCCTTGCGATGCTGTCTAGGTGAGCCCCCCGAGCCTGGTGCTGGCAGCAGCACACGGGGGAGAGTGAGGGAGAGGGGCACGTTGAAAGCCGGTGGCAGAAGTCTGCATTTTGCCTGCCCACTGCCTTGTGCTACACCTGCGGTCCTGAGTCCTGCCCATGTCATTCTCTCCATTGCCGCTGCCCCTCCCTCTTGCACAGGTCGCTGTAAGCCACGCAGGAGGCGGCTGTTGAGCGTGCCACCACAGCGTACCCCTGGGCCCCAGCGTGGCAACGTGCGGCGTAGTAGCTCCGACGCTCTGACCGCACGCACGACCCACTTTGGGTTGCTCATTCTGCATGAATTCACACCTTTACTTTTCCTGGGCTGTTTCCAGCCTTGTGAGCGTTTCAGGTGTTCCCTGTGTAACCGTTTCACTGCTGCGCGTTTCCAGGGAGTTTCCAGAGTTTCAGCCGGCTGTTTCCAAGCGCAACTTTTTCAGGGGCGGTTTCAGGCCGGTTTTGGCTCCCTGAAACTCTGCACATCCAGTAGGGCAGGCTGGGACTCGCGGGGGCGTGCCCGGCGCATGCGGCTGCGGCGGCAGGTGGTGGCATTGCTGTCCCGGACACTCCTGCGCCTGTGCCTGCGCGACACCACTCGCTTCCTGCGCCAAGCGGAAGCCCCTGCCCTCGATGGAGCACATACAGAGGGGCCCAGATGCTTCCTGCGGCCGGGGCAGGCCCAGACAGGACAAACTCGGCTGCTGCAGACGACGGCGGTGCGGGCTCGCAGCCTCCACCCCCGATGACCTGGCAGCTCTGAAGCGCCCCGATGTGCGGCATGCGACCGCGCAGCACTGGGCCGCGCAATGGTACCGCAACCTGGAGGCTGCCGCCGCCCCTGCTGCAGCAGCCCCTGGCCGCCGCAGCAGCGGCTCGCAAAGCGCAGCATACATGTCCCTTGTCCCTGCCTTCCCCTCATCCCCCCAACCCTACCTCTCCGACCCATCTATCCCCCATGAACACCGCACCGCCCTTGTCCGCATCCGCTGCGTCAACCACTGGCTCGCTGAGCACACCTCCCGCTACCAAAAAACTGCCGAAAACCATCTCCACCACCACAAACCCTGCCGCTCCTGCGGCGCCCACAAATGGCCCATTGGCAACCCCCTCCTCCTCTGCGACTCTTGCGACATGGCATGGCACTGCCACTGCTTATACCCTCCCCTCCCAGAGGCCCCACCCGGTGACTGGTTCTGCCCCGCATGCGCCTCCCTCGATCGCTGCGCCCCCACCGCCCGCGAGGCAGCCACTGCCCGACGGGCACACGCCGGCATGTGACCATCCGCATCCGCCCCTCACCTCCGGCCCCCGGCATCCCTCGTGCATCCCCGCCTGTCCACTGTTTCGGCCCTTCTCGTATTCCACCCCTGTCCGCTCCCGGAGCTCCGCTCCCCCGGATCTTCCGACGTATAAAACCCTCTTCCCGCCCTCTCCTCTCACTCTGCAACCTCCGAAACACATCCTGTGAACAGATCCATCCAACAGGTTATGGGCCCCACCCCCTTCCATTGAGCAGAGTCCCGCGCCCACTCCCGCGGTCACCACGGACACCCCCGCCTGCACACAGGCTCGCGCTTCCCTCCTTGCGCTCCAACGCGCCACAGCGCTCATACCCCCGCGTACCAAACGCCTCCGGCCGGCCAACAAGGCCCGCGCGCGCATCCCTCAACTCGGGTCCCCGACCTTCGCGCCTCCTCCATGCGCCTCCCTCCCGTATGCGCTCCCCTCTTTCCGAGCGCTCCAGCCAGCAGCAGTCAGCCGCCTCTGAGCGCCTCCAGCCTGCCAGCCCGCAGCTCTGCCTGCTCGCTCCAGCCTGCCTATTAGCAAGCCTCCTGCAGCTTTGCATCCCTTGTCTGCCCTCAGCCCGCCAGCGCGCATCTTCAAGCGCCCAAACTAGCAGCCGGAAGGCCTTTACCGCAGCCGGACTCGTGTTCCCGCAGCCCCTCGTGCCTCTTCAGTTTCTGACGAGCCGCCGCCACCCCCTCCCCTCCCACTCTTCCCCTCCCCAGCAGACCCGCCCTTTCTTCCCTCCACCTCCCTCTCCTCGGAACATCGTTCCCCGTCAACGTCACGTCAACCGTTTGCTGAGGTGAGATCGGCGGCAGCGCCAGCCGTCAGCCCAGTGGCCACTTAGCGCTGCACGCAGCGGCGCCGCTCGGCACTTCGCGCCTGGTCAGCACACGGCGGCAACAGCGCTCACTCAGCGCTCCGCCCCCCCTTCGGCCCCGGCAGCGCACACCTTGCGCTCAGCCTCTCGGCCCCGGCAGCGCTAAACTTGTGCTCGGCTCCCGCAGCCCCCGGCAGCGCACACAAGCGCTCGGCCCTTGCAGCCCCGGCAGCGCAAATCAGCGCTCAGCCTCTCAGCCCCGGCAGCGCACACAAGCGCTCGGCCCTCGCAGCCCCGGCAGCGCACGCCTTGCGCTCAACCCCTCACGGCTCCAGCAGCGCTCACCTAGCGCTCATCTCCTCCGGGCCCCCGCCAGCTCCACCTCTCCCTTGGCGCCCACTCGGCAACCGCGTCAGCGCCCAGCCCAGCACAGCAGTACGTCAGCCCGTCAGCAACTGCCACAGGCAGCTCTCAACGGCTGCCCGGGTTACGTCGCCCCCGTGTGGCACGTAACTCCCAAAGCCGAATAGGCAGGCTCTGTGGCTACAAGACGCACATCCACTTTGGGCACACCGCTGCTGCGGTAACCCCATCCGTCAGCCCACCAGCGCAGCTTTTGGCAGGGTTGCACAGCCCTCGTGAGGCACGCAACCCCCGCCCGGTGCTTGGCCCCGTGTGTCCTGTACCGGCTTTTAACAAGGCTTGCCACCTAATTGTGGGAAAAGGCAGCCATCAGCCACACTTCAGCGCGGCGCCTCCAATTCCCTGCGGGCCTGACCAGCCACCCCTCCTTCGCCTCCACCGCCACCAAGCTCGGCCCCTGCCCCACCGTGCACCATGTTTCACTCGTCAGTCGCCTCCGCCCTCACCGTTGAGCCGCTCGGAAACAACAACTACTTCATGTGGAGCGCACGCATGGAGTGGCTCCTCACCTCCAAAAACCAATGGGCCGCCGTCATCAGCGACGACGCACCCGAGCTGGAGTGCCGCCAAGCCCGCGCCACCATCGGCCTTTACGTCACCGGCCCGCACATGGCCACCGTCAAGCGCTCCAAAACCCCAAGGAAGCGTGGACCACCCTCGAAAGCCTCTTCAAATCCAAAGGCACCGCCCTCACCATCCGCCTCCGCCGAGAGCTAAGCACCTTCAAGATGGCCCCCTCCGAATCTCTCATCAAGTACTTCTGCCGCGCCAAAGCCCTCCACGACCAGCTGCAAGAGGCAAACCCCGCCTTCAAAGAAGAAGACCTCTTCTGGCAAACCATCCAAGGCCTCCCCTCCATCTAGGACACAATCATCACCATTATCGAAAACGACCCCGCCCTTGAGCTCACCCTCGACTACATCCTGCCCAAGCTTGTGCCTGTGGAGCAGCGGCACCGCGGCGATCGCCCCGACCGCACCACCGAGCCCGCCCTCATGGCCAAGCCCTCCTTCCCCAACCACCGCTTCTCCTCCGGCAACCAAGGCCCGCCGATGCGCCTCACCGACGGCCGCCGCCCAAGCTTCCCCTCCACCGACCGCCGCCAAGAAGAGCAAGACCGCGGCGACGGCTCCTGCCTCTACTGCCACAAGCCTGGCCACTGGGCCAGCGAGTGCCGCAAGAAGAAGCAAGACATGGAGGCACGGCGCAACAACCGCGGCGCACCTACACCACCGCGGCACAACCAGTTCAGCGCCATCGCCTTCACCGCCGCCTACTACCCCGAGGCCGGTGTGGGCCTCCTCCCCCCCCTCTCCTCCAAGCCCTACGCATTCTCCAAGCCCGCCCAGTCCGCCGCGACGAGCCAACCATTGGCGGCACCATGCGCTTTGTGGTCGACACCGGCGCCTCCCGCCACATGACTCCATCCAAGGGCGCCCTCACCAACCTGCGGCCCCCTCCAGAAGGCCTCACCATCACCTTCGGCAACGGCACGACAGCCACCCCCGCCGCTGAGGGCGACATCTATATGGAGCTTGCCCCTGGCCACCTGGCCGTCATCACCGACGTCCTCTACCTTCCCGACGCCGCCGCAAGCCTGCTGTCCGTCAGCTACGCCGCCAAGAAAGGCCTCAACTTCTCCTTCGACGCCGGCAAGTGCATCATCTCCAAGGGCCCCACCATCTTCGCCTCCATCCCCTCTCAAAACAGCATCTACTACCTGGAAGGCCCTTTCCTCTCCTTCCCCCCAACTACGCCACCGCCTACTCCTCCCAAGTCAACGAGACCCCCCACCTGTGGCACCGCCGCTTTGGGCACCTGGGCTTTGACAACCTGGCCAAGATGGAGAGCCTCGTCACTGGCATTCGCACCACCACTGCCCAATTCAAAGCCGCCACCACCGATGCAAACTGTAAGGCATGCATCCTAGGCAAGCAACACCGCCTCCCCTTCCCCAACTCCACCTCCGCCACTCAAGCACCTCTGGAGCTGCTGCACACCGATCTGTGCGGCCCTATGCCCGTCCCCTCTGCTGGCGGCAACCTCTACTTCATCACCATATTGGACGACTGCACCAAGATCTCCTTCGTCACCCCACTGCGCCGCAAGTCCGACGCCGCCCCCTGCATCATCGAGACCATCACCATGCTGGACCGGCAAAGCAGCCACGCCGTCAAGCGCGTTCGCTCTGACAACGGCGGCGAGTTCTCCAACTCCACCCTCGGCACCTTCTACACCTCCAAGGGCATCCGCGCCGAATTCACCGTCCCCTACTCCCCCCAGCAAAATGGCAAGGCCGAGCGCCTCAACCGCACACTGCTGGAAAAGGCTCGCCCCATGCTCATCGAAGCTGGCCTGCCCAAGTCCCTCTGGGCCGAAGCCATCACCACCGCCAACTACCTGCGCAACCGCTCTCCCGTCAGCGGCCTAGCCGCCACCCCTCTGGAGCTCTTCACCGGCATCAAGCCCAACGTCTCCCACCTGCGCATCTTTGGTGCACGCGCCTACGCCCACACACCCTCGGCCCTGCGCACCAAACTGGACCCCGTCTGCAAGCCCGGCCGCTTCATCGGCTACGCCTCCAACCGCAAGGGCTACAAAATCCTGCTCGACAACGGCACCACCATCACCTCTCGCGACGTCACCTTTGATGAGACCAAGCCCTTTGAGCCCTTCCCCTTCAACCCCCCAGAGCCCTCCCCCTCCAATGGCGCGCCGCGATTTGACTCCTTCTCCTTTAACCCCTTCAACATCGAAACCGTGGGAGCTGCCGAGAGCGGCGCCGATGCGCCAGAGGCTCCACCCCCGCCGGGCGGCACACCCTCACCCCCTGGCTCACCCCCTGCCTTGCCCCACGCCTCCCCCCAAGCCTTGCCCCACGCCTCGCCCCACGCCTCTCACCAAGGCTCCCCTCAAGCCTCACCCTCTCTAGAAGCCTCACCCGCGCCTGCGGCCCCCATCCCCCCACGCCGCTCAACGCGCGTTGCGCGGCCCGCAAGCGAGTGGAAACCAAATGAGTACGTCTACACCCCCATCACTGGACACTTTCGAGACCCCGCCGCCGCCGCCGCCGCCGCCGCCGCCAACGTCGCCGCCAACTCCGCCATCGCCTCTGTGCCCACCACCATGGAGGAAGCTCTCTCTAGCCCCGCCGCCGCCGCCTGGCAGCTAGCTATGGACGACGAGATGACCTCCCTCTTCGCCAACAACACCTGGACCCTCTGCGAGCCGCCCCCAGGCACCAAGCCCATCCCCGTCAAGTGGGTGTACAAAATCAAGCGCGACTCCAACGGCAACATTGAGCGCTTCAAAGCCCGCCTAGTCGTCAAAGGCTTCCGTCAGCGCGAAGGCATCGACTATGATGAAGTATTTGCTCCTGTCTCCAAGTACTCCACCCTGCGCACCGTCCTCGCCACCGCCGCCTGCCAAGACCTGGACCTGCACCAGCTTGACATCAAGACTGCCTTCCTCAACGGCACAATTGAAGAAGAGGTGTACGTAGAGCCACCGACAGGCTACACCCTGGGCAAGCCCACCCTCTTCTGCAAGCTCAACAAGGCGCTCTACGGCCTCAAGCAAGCGCCCCGCGCCTGGTACATCACCCTCAAGACCGAGCTGGCCAAGCTGCACTTCACTGAGTCCAAGGCAGACGCCGGCCTCTTCATCTCCACCGACCCCTCCAAGCCAGCCCTGCTGCTCACCTACGTCGACGACATCCTCATTGTAACCCCCAAGACCACCTCAACCGCCGCCCTCAAGCAGAAGCTCATGGCTGCCTTCGAAGCACGCGACCTTGGCCGCGCCACCTTCTTCCTGGGCATGGACCTGATTCAAGACCCCACCGCCAAGACCATCAAGCTGGCACAGAGCCGCAGCATCAAAGACCTGCTCACCAAGTACGGCATGGACGACGCCAAGACCGCAAGCACCCCCTGCAGCACCTCAATCAAACTCACCAAGGCTGGCAAACCCCTCGACACCCAGACACACCCCTACTCCGCGCTTGTGGGCTCCCTCATGTACCTCTCCATCTGCACCCGCCCCGACATCGCCCAAGCCGTGGGAGCCCTGGCGCGCTACATGGCACACCCCACCATCGACCACTGGACCGCCGCCAAGATTGTGCTGCGCTACCTCGCCGGCACCCCCAACGTCGGCATCACCTTTGGCGCCGGCACCCCAGGCCTCCTCACCTTCTGCGACGCCGACTACGCTGGCGACATCGACACACGCCGCTCCACCAGCGGCTACGTCTTCATCCTCAACGGTGGCGCCATCTCCTGGGCCTCCCGCCTGCAACCCAACGTCGCCGCCTCCACCACCGAGTCCGAATACATCGCCGCCGCCATCAAGGAAGGCCTGTGGCTGCGCAAACTCTTTCAAGACCTGGGCCTCAACCATCAACATGATCGTCATTTACACCGCCCGCGGCGTCTGCGGCAGCACCTGCAGCGGCGGCGGCAGCAGCAGCGCCGGCAGCAGCACCGGCGGCAGCACCAGCGGCAGCCGCGCCGCCCCCCTCCGCCGGCCCCGCGCCGCCCTCCGCCCCTTTCCCGGCCCCCCCCTGCCGCGCCCTCGCAGCCCTCCGCTGCTGCCCCCTCGCGGCAGCCTGCGGCTGCGCCCCCCCCGCGCCCCGCCGCTGCCGTTCTGTTCGTCGGCGGCGACGCGCGCTCACCCCGCCGTGCGGCCTACCGCCGGCGCAATTTGCGCCGGCGCGTCGAGTCGCCGCTGGGCGCCGCCTGGGTCCCCGCGTCCGATGGCGGCAGCACTGTCGCCAGCAGCGCGCCCCCGAGCCGCCCCGGCAGCCTCGCCGCCAGCGACCCTCCCAGCCCCACCGCCGCTGCGCCGCGCGACCCCGCTGGTTAGCGTGTGCGCCGCGCTGGGCTGCCCTCCCTCTTGCTTTCGCTCTCTTGTCCCCACCGCCGCCGGCTCACCCCCTGCGCCTTCTTGCTTGCCTTGCACCCTGCGCATGGGCTCCCCCGCCTGTCTGGCCGCTCTTGCCAGCTCCTGTGCCGGGGCGGGTACTCCCTCCGCGCTTGCGTGCTGCCCTGGCTTGCCTCGCGCCTGCACCATCGCCCGGCGGTTGTGCGTTGTTCTGCCCTGGGCGGCTTTGTGTTGCATGCGGTTGACGGGTGTGTTTGATGCATCGATCCTGCGACCCGGCCCCCTTACTGCCGTGCTTCCCCTCGCTTGCCATTGCATGCCTGTGTTCTCGGGAGCGGCTCCCAGGTGCCCGCCGCTCTCCTGCCCTTCTTTGCGCCCGATTAGCCAGCCTGTGCGTTGCTGTGCCGCTTTCCCCCACCGCTCCCTCCACAGGCATTGCTTGCTCAGGTTAGAGGGCTCAGCCCCAGCACGTTAACGTGCGGACCACCTGTAAGACGCACACACACACACCACCCTTGCCCGGCGCGGGGGGCGCCGCGGGGGGACTGCTGTGCTGCTGCGCCGTGCCCTCATGAGCTCTGGCGAGCTGGCCGCGCCGACGGTGCACCGCTGCCCCCGCGGCCGCTACACTGCCCTGTCTTTCACGTGGTCTGGCCACTACCTGCACGTCTGCTCCATCTACCTCCCCAACGCCCCTGCTGCGCGCGTTGCCTACATCTCCTCGTCCCTGGCACCCCTTGCTGCCGCCGCCCGTGCAAAGGGGCAGCTGGTGTACACTGGGGCGCTGAGGAGCGGGAGCGGCTAATGGGTCCTGCCCGGCGCCCTCGCGACCAGCGCTATTGTATGCATTGCGCAGCTGCAGGGCTAGGCGGACGGGCCGAGGATGCGGATCACATTGTGTTTGAGTGCGCGTTGTACGCTCACCTACGCCCCATTTGGTTCCCCGACATCTTCCCTGCAGGGCAGCCCCCACTACCGCCTGAGACCGGCAGCCACGTTGCGCAGCCTAACCGGCTTGCCACTCTACTGGGATGTGAGTTCCCCAGAGAGGAGGACAGCGCAATGGCGGGCGAGGCCGGCGGAGCGGCGCGCAGACGGGCGCTTGCGCTCGCAGCCTTCACAGGCGCGTGCCGCCGCACCGGGCGGCGAGCAGCGGGACTGCCCACCACCTAACCCCACCCGGGGTTCCCCCCCTCCACCCAAATCCCTTTCCCTTCCGTTTACCTTTCCCCCCTTTTCAAGCGGCCCCCGTGCATGATGGGGGCTTGCGCCGGCGTGCGCTAAGGGCTAAGGGGGGGACAATGGCCTGGGGAACCGCCTCCTTGCTTGGGTAAGGACTCCCCACTTTGGGCTCCTACTCTCGCCGGTGCGCGCACTGTTCCAAGCGTCAGTCCCCCCCATGCAGATGCCCTTGCTTTGTCCTATGTTACATGCATCCCTTTTGCACTCTCTCCCCCTTTTTCAGTAGCGGCTTCTCCCCTCCCTTCCCCCCTTCTTCCCTGGTCTCAGCCGTGCCGGGCCCTGTGTTTCTTTTTCAGAATACAAACAGGTGTAACACAGTACAGCGCCTCTTGTGGGGCGGCGATTACAAGTTCACCCCTGATCCCCACCTTGATCGCCGCTCCATGGCCTGCACCCCCCTGCGGCGCTCCACCCACTACAACGACACCACCTCCCAGTCCTCCTTCTCCGTCTTCCTGCCTGACCTTGTGGATGCCTGGCGGGCGCGGCGCCCTCACCGCCGTGCGTTTACCTTCACGAACGGCCGTGTCTTCGCCCGTCTTGACCGCATCTATGTCTCTGACCCCCTCCTCCCCTGCGCCTCTTGCCCCACGGTCGGCCGCGCCCCCCTGGCTGATCACTGCCCCGTCTCTGTCACCCTGCTCGGCCTGCAGCCCCCTGCTGTTGGCCGCCAGCGCCGCCGCCTGCGGCTTGGCTTCCTCTCCTCCCCTGCCCTCCTCCAGCGTTTGCAGGACTGGGTTGACGCCCAGGCGCCCCCTCCCGACCACGGCACCCTCATCGCCACCTGGTGGCCCGCCTTCAAGCGCGACCTGTCGTCCCTCTGCCGTGAGCTGCAGCGCGCCTCCGCCCTGCCGGCGCCTGCTGTGGGGGAAGCACGTGCTGCTCTTGATGCCGTTGCTGGTCGGTGGTAGGCCGGCGAGGATGCTGCCCTGCCTCATCTGGTGGCTGCGCATGGCCAGTGGCGCACTGCTGCCCATGCGGCGGGCGCTGCTGCGGCTGCGAAGCTGCGCCGCTTCTCCTGGCTGCACTCCGGCGAGCGGCCTGGGCCGGCGCTCTCCCGCCAGCTCCGCCCGCCGCAGCATGTGACGGCGGTGGCAGCACTGCGGGGCGCGGGCGGCGCGCTGCACACGGGTGCGGCTACGGCCCAGGTGGCCGCCGACTGCTGGGCGGGAGTGTCGGCTCAGCCGGCGGTCTCGCCGGCTGCGCAGGCGGAGGTGCTTGCTGCGCTGGGCGGCGGCCGGCGGCTCAGCCCGCAGCTGGCTGCTGCCCTGGGCAGCGCCACTTTCACCCCGGCGGAGGTGCTGCGGGCGCTGCGGCGCGCCAAGCCTGGCCGCTCCCCCGGCCTGGATGGCATCCCCGCTGACCTGTACTGCCGGCTGCGCACCTCCTTTGCCCCCCTCTTTGCGCGCCTCTTCTCCGCAATTGCCGCCACTGGTGTCCTCCCCCCTGGCTTCCATGAGGGCCTCATCACCATGCTACACAAATCGGGCGACCGCTCCGACCCCCTCAACTATCGCCCCATCACCCTCCTGAACACCGACTACCGCCTGTACACCCTCCTGCTGGCCAAGCGCCTTGGCCCCTGCCTCCCCCACGTCATCGACCCTGAGCAGACTGCCTTTGTCCCTGGCCGCCACGTCGGTGCCAACATCCTTGCCCTCCAGTTGCTGCCTCACCTGCTGCGCCGCCGCGGGCGCTGGGGCCTCGCTGTTTTCTGCGACTTCCGCAAGGCCTATGACACCATCGGCCGTGGCTTCCTCCTCTCTGCGCTGTCCTCCCTTGGCTTTGGTGATGCCTTCCTCTCCCTCGTGCGGCCCCTGCTGTCTGGCACCTACGCCCGTGCTATTGTCAACGGCTTCATCTCGTCCCCCTCCCCCTCCTTCCCCGGTGTGCGCCAGGGCTGCCCCCTTTCCCCGCTCCTCTACCTAGCTGTCTCCCAGGCCCTCCTCTCCTTCCTGCGCTCCCGCGGTATTGGCGTCTCTGACCTCCTGCCCGGTTCCCCCGCACTGCCACCACCGGCGTCTATGCTGATGATGCCCAGGTGCTGCTCGAGTCCCCCGCCCAGCTACCCGCCTTCCTCTCCGCCATGGATACCTTTGCTGCCGCCACTGGCCAGCACCTCCACCCTGCCAAATCCCGCCTTCTCCCCCTCGGATCGATTCCCCCTGGCATTGACGCGGCCCTCCCTCCGCCGCGGCATGCCCCTGGTTGACCCTGCCACCGCAATGGGCATCCCCTTCTCCAACGGCGAGCCGCCTGCCGATGTCCTCTCTGCTGCCTGGGCTGACCGCCTTGCCGGCGTGGAAGCTGCCTTCACCCGCGTCTCCCGCCTTGGCCTCTCCCTCTTTGGCCGGGGCTTTGCCAGCGCTGCGTACGGTGTCTCCCGGCTGCTGTACTTTGCTGAGTTCCTTGGCCACCCTCCCCCCGCCGTTGCCTCCCGCCTCCCACCATCACCGCCCGCCTTGTTGACCGTGCGCGGTCCCCCGCCTCCACAGGCCGCTCCTTTGCCGGCCTGCACCACTCCTGCCTCTTCGGCCGCCCTGCTGATGGCGGCTTCGGCGTGCTGCCCTGGCCGCAGCACATCTCTGCGCGCCATGCCTGCTGGGCTGCCCGCCTCATCGCTGCCCCCCTGTGCCCCACCGCCTGCCCCCCCTGGGTTGCCATCGCCCGCCTGCTGCTGCGTGACCTGCCGCCTGCTGGACTGCTGTGCTGGCTGCCTGGACGTGCTGCGCCGGCTGCACTCCCCCCCCCCTCCCCCCGCCGTTGCGCCGCATGCACACCGCCGTCGCCCTCCTCCCCCCGGTGGCTGACGTGGGCGGCGATCCGCTGGTGCCTGGCCCCTGGTGCCTCTCCATTCCCCTCTGGGGCAACCCTGCCCTGGCCTCCCCCGCCAACCCTGACAGCGTCGACGTCCCCTTTGCCGATTTCCGCGCGGCTGGCGTTGACGCGCTGGGCGGCCTGCTGGCGGTGGAGCGTGCCGCGCTGGCGGCGCCCACCCACGCAGAGTACGAGCGGGGCGTGCGCGGCCCCCTGCTGGCTGGCTCCTATGCCTTTGCTGAGCGCCATGTCGCCTGCGAGCGGGCTGCGCTGTTGCGTGCTGCGCTGCCTGCTGAGTGGGTTGGGGCGGCCGTGCAGGCAGCGGCTGCCCCTGCCGGCCAGCTGCCGGCCCCTGCCGTTGTGCTCGCTGCCATGCTGCTGCCCCGCCTTGGCTGGCCGCTCCCTGGCCGTGAGCCCGTTCGTGTGGCCTCCCTTGTTGTGCACGCTGCCACCGCCCTGCTCACGATTGAGGCTGCTGCCGCGTGCGCCGCCCAGTACCTTGCGCCGTTTGCTGCGCTCGCCGCCGGTGCCCCTCCCCCTCCCCTCCCTCCCCTTCCCCCTCCCCTCCCCTCCCTCCCCTTCCCCCTCCCCTCCCCCTCCGCTGCCTTCCCTGGCAGAGCTGTCGGCTGTCCTGCGGCGGTTGTGGCGCCTGCCCTGGGAGAACGGCAGGAAGGAAACCTTCTGGCGGCTGGCGTACGATGCGCTGCCCACCGCTGCGCGGCTGCATGTCGACGAGCCGTGCTCCTGCGGCGCAGCCGTCCCGCGCCCCGGCCGCCAGCACCACTTCTGGGACTGCCCCGTTGCCCGTGCCGTGGTCGGCCAGCTGGAGGCCGCGCGCGTGGTGGCAGCTGCGCCAGCGCCGCCCCCGGCCCCTCCCACCCTCGCTGATGTCTGGCTGGCTCGGCCGCCGGACGGCGTGCACGCTGGCGTCTGGGGTGTGGTCTGCCTGGCAGCGGTGGAGGCCATGCATCACGGCCGGCGGCGGCTCACCGGCTTGCGGCTGCGCTGGCGGCACCGGCAGCAGCAGCGGCAGCCCCCGCAGCAGCAGCAGCCCGCCCGGCCGCGCCTCGTGCAGCTCACGCTGGACGGCCTCCTGCAGGCAGCCCGCCGGCGACGCGGGCGGCGGCGGCCCTCTGGTGCCGCCGCCCCCTGCCCCTGCCGCTGCCCTCGAGCGCGCTGCGCCAGACCCCGACGACCCTGCTGATTTCCTCCCTCTCGCCTCGCGCTCTGCGTGCAAATTGTTTTGGACCCTCCTCTGTGATTTTGCAGCGCTTGGCTGCGCCCCCGCCTCTTGGCCTGCCGCCCTGCCCCATTCCCACCCCTTCTTCCGTGCGGTCGACGGCCGCCTCCGGCTGCGGCCGCTCCCCCCCATGCCCTGACCCCCTTTCTTACCCGTTGTGCCCTCCCCCGCCGTTCCTGCTGCCCCGGCTCCTTCCCCTCCCTCCCCCCTTGCCCTTGAGTGGCGGTGTGCTGGTGCGCGGGTGGTAGCTGTGCTTGCCGTGTTGCGTGTAGTGGCGCTACCAGGGGGGGCACCATGCTCGGCTAGCTGGTGTGCCAGCGGCGGCGGCCTGCCCGCCCGCCCCGCTGGCGGCCTCGCGGCCCCCACGCTGTCAGTCCTTGCGGACTGGGCAGCGCCCTGCTGGGTGCGTGTGCGTGCATGGCCTGCGCTGCTGCTGTCTGTCGCGCTAGTCTCCGCTTCCCTTGTGCATCCGCCCCCTCCTGCCCCCAGTCCCCAGCCTCCCCGGTCCCCTGTGCCCCTGGCTTCCCCACCCTCCTGTTCCATTCTTCCGGCCTCCCCACCCCCCTGCCCCGTTCTTCCGGCCTCCCGTACCCTCTCTCCCCCCCTGCCTGCTTGAGCGCTCCCTGCCTTTTGCCGCGGTTGTTGCTTGCCTGTCTGGACGCTTTTACCAGCTCTTGTGCCGGGGCCGGCGCTGCCGCTGCTTTCTTGGTGGTTCTCTTGCTCTGCGGGGTTTTGCTTTTGCTCCCTTGTCCCCTTGTTGTGTTCCCGGGCGGCGCTGTGCCGCATGCGGTTGACGGGTGTGTTTGATGCATCGATCCTGCGACCCGGACCCCTTACTGCCATGCTGCCCCCCGCTTGCCCCCGCGTGCCTGTGTTTCGGGTGCGGCTCCCAGGTGCCCGCCGCTCTCCCGCCCTCCTCTGCGTCCGATTGGCCAGCCTGTGCGCTGCTGTGCCGCTTTCCCCCACCGCTCCCTTCGCAGGCATTGCTTGCTCAGGTTAGAGGGCTCAGCCCCAGCACGTTAACGTGCGGACCCACCTGTAACCTCACAGTCACAGTCCACCCTTCGCACCCACTTCGCAGACTTGTTCCCGCCCTCAATTTCCACCCCACAGGCCTGGCTGGCCCAGCCAGCCTGCGCCCGCACCGCACAGTACCTCTCCCAATGCTATGAACTCCACTCACACACCCTTCTCCCCCCGCCCATTCCCATGAGACCCCTGCTGGCTCCCCGTGGACTTTGAATGCAATTGATTGATTGGTAGCGAGGGAGCGGTGCGCTGCGGTAGCGAGGGAGCGGTGGCGACCGGCGAAGCGCCTGCATCTCCTAACTCTGTGCGTGATTCACTGCCAGCATGCCGCTGGTTTGGCCCCAAGCCGGTAGAAGCAGCCGTCCTGAATGGCCGCGGGCCTGCCAGCTCCTCTTAGCACCCACCTGCGTGATCTTTGTAGCAGAGTGTGCGAGTGATGACAAAGGCAGGCTTGCGAGCCCGCCCACGGAAGTCTGGCGGCAATGGGTAGCAGTGCGCACCGTGGGCCGGTCGAGAATGCATCTAGAAGCGCCTTCACCAGCGGTCAGTGATGGGGAATCCTCACGCCGCGCACGCCGCGGTCCTGCGGCGCTTCGCCGCCGCACAGCGAGGCGCAGCACTGCCCAGCCTCTTACTGTGGTGGCTGCTGCACAAGTGCAGGAGATGGCGTGACTGTTGCGAAGCACCCGGGGTGACGGTGGTGCGAAGAGCGACAGCGACCAAGCCGCAGGCGCAGCAGCACGACCGGCACTGGCACTGGCACTGGCCGGCATATTGGCCGGCACTGGCCTGGCAGGCATAGCTGTTTCCCGGTGCAAGTGCAAACAAGCCAAGCTGGTCGATCAAGTTTAAAGCTGAGACGGGCGGCCACAACGAGAGGGTGGCATGAGGCAGCAGAGTGTGGTTGGTGTGGTGTTAGCTGCCCGCCCACCCACGCAGCGGCCTGCCCCCTTGCAGTGCACCGTGCGTCACTACCAACTGCTTCGGCGGCAGCATTACCCACTGCCCCATCCCTGCTTGCTCTCAGCTTTGCACCAAATCGGCCTCTCAGGTTTCCTGGCGTGCAGCCGCCACCGCTGCCCCCGGCAGACGGCACGTGCACAAAGACACGCGTGGCCCCCCTCCACTATGCCGCCTAACGCCCAGAACCGCTGCGAGTGGCCGAGGCCTGCTCCTCCCTGCACTTCGCCGGCAGGGCAGCAGCTTCCTCTCTGCAGCTAGCTGAGGACGTGTATGGGCCCTTCAGCGGACAGGTGACCTGCAGTAGGCAGTGGGGCGGGGCACGCGGCACGTTGGATACTGAGCTGACCGGCTGTGCCCTGAAACCAGCGCTGCCTGCATGCGTAGCTCATGTGATGCGGCAGGCGGTGTGGTATGCTATCCTTGAGGGAGGGCAGTCGCCCAGCTGCTCGCTTCACTCCTTTACCATAATGCCAGGTCACCAGCGCGATGCGGCAGGCGGTGCGGCGTGCCGTCCTGGAGGGCGACCCCGCTGAGCTGAGCTGAGCTGGCCGGCATGAGACCAGCGTGCACAACCGAAAGCTGCCTCACCCTCCTCGCCCTGTTTACCCTTCGTTTGCACGCGCCTTACCTGGTAGGCTGGCCTTTAATCGCAAGCGACTAAGGGGCGCCACGCTCAGTGAGAGGACGCTGTGCAACTGACGTTGGGGAGGGTGGCGGCTCACATGGAACCGTCACGGCAGCAGCTGCGGCGCACGGCTGCGCCGAGGTGTCGGTTGAAAACAACAGCAGCAAGCTCATCCTGCTGTCTCAACACTCAGTCCTTCTTTAGGCCCTAGCTAGGGGTGGGCAGGCGACCCGTGCACAGCTGTGGCAGTACAATGCCCCAACAGTTGTTCCAAGGCTGCCAGCAAACCACAACTGCTGCACACCTCCCCATCGCGAGTGTCGATCTTTAATTCGCAGGTTGAGTGCAGGGCAAAGGGAGCTGGCACGCAAGTCGGCGCAGCGTGTGACAGGGTGGCATGCAGTCTACAGGGCTAGAGCCATGCGGCCAGCAGAGGGCGGAACAAGCCCACAGAAAATTGTGTTTGGGGGAGATCAAACAAAGGCAGGCGAGGCATACAGGGACTAACAGTGAAAGGCAGGTGAGGCATACAGGGGGTGATCAGTGCAAGTGAGGCGCGCAGTACAGGGGGCGCAGGCAGGCAAAAAATGATCGAGGGGGGTAGGGAAGGGTGGGGGAGGAGCAGCCACAAGGGGTGGCGTGCGAAATTATGGGGTGAGGGGCGGCCAATATGTCCAAAGCGTGCGCACCTTTTCAGGCTTGGCAGGCGTGGAGCCGCGCATTACTTGCATGCCGGTAGAAGCTGCACTGTTGCTGCCAGGGAAGGTGGGGCGGGGCACCAACGCTGGCAGGCAGCGCAGCTGGTGGCCCTCTGCAACCACCGCAGCATGACTGGTGGCGATCAGTTGATGCATGAGCCGCAGGGTGCGTCGGCGTCCAGGGCCCTGCACGCACACAGGCAGGCAGCGGCGGCGGCGCGTGGGGGCTCATGTCAGTTGCGTGTGGGTGTGGCAGGAGTGATGTGGGCTGACGCGTTTGCATGGCCCAGGCGTGCAGCATGGCAAGGCACGGCCTGTAGGCTGTAGTACATGGGTGGGTGGCACCTGCGGCGGAGCGAACAGGGGCAGCTGGCCCGCAGAACCCGCCTCTCTCCGCCCTTCCCACCTGGAGGGCGGCATGGCGGTGGCCCTCAGCTGTCGCCCGAATCGTGGTCAGACTTGTCTGCCTCCTCCGCCTGCGTACGGATGGCAGGGTGGGGGCTCACGTCAGTTGCACGTGGTGTGACAATAACGATGTGGGCGGACGCACGCATGTGCACAGCTGCAGTGTTCAGCATGGCAAGGCAATGGCTGAAGGCCACGGTGACAGGGACACAGCACCCACCCACTCTCCACCCTTTGCACCTGGGGAACAGCGCGCGGCGGGAGCGCCAGCGCGTTGTTGTGCATCAGCGCCGACACCGCTTTGCCCGCCAGATCCAGCAGCGGCGCCTGGGCCTGCGCCTGCCGCGCCGCCACCCGCTCCTCTGATGCGGCCTGCTGTGCCGTCAGCACCACCTTTGCGTCCGACATCGCCGCGGCCTGCCGCCCCTCTGACGCGGCCTGCCCGGCCGCCAGCCGGTCCTCTGTATCCTTCAGCGCCGCCGCCTGCGCCGACGCAGCTTTCTCCAGCGCCGCCGCCTGCTTCGCCAGCGCCGCCTCCAGCCGCGTCTCTGACGCGGCCTGCCCTGCCGCCAGCCGCCCTTCTGACGCGGCCAGCGCCGCCGCCTGCCGGTCCTCTGTATCCTTCAGCGCCGCCGCCTGCGCCGACGCAGCTTTCTCCAGCGCCGACGTCTGCTTCGCCAGCGCCGCCTCCAGCCGCGTCTCTGACGCGGCCTGCCCTGCCGCCAGCCGCCCTTCTGACGCGGCCAGCGCCGCCGCCTGCCGGTCCTCTGTATCCTTCAGCGCCGCCGCCTGCGCCGACGCTGCTTTCTCCAGCGCCGACGCCAGGCGGTCCTCTGTACCCTTCAGCGCCGCCGCCTGCGCCGCCGCCTGGTTCTTCACACTCTCAGCCAGATTCGTCAGTCCCGAGGACTGAACGCCCACGTAGATCAGGCCTGCTGCAGCGACAGCACCAATGCTGGCGAGGGATGCGCCGTTCGTCAGCGCTTCGCTGATGCTCGCGGTCGAGCGCAACGCCCGCCGCCCGGGCTGCACGCGGGCAAGGCCGCGGGCACGCTGCAGGGGCTGCACGCTGCTGGGTGCACGCTGCTGCAGGCTGCAGGCTGCAGCTGACATGAGGGCTGCCATGATTATGGTTGTTGAGCGCGGAGAGAGAGAGCGGAGAGGTGACGCGCGTCGCAGATTCAGGGGGATCGCCGCCGCCCACTCAGCTGCCACTCAGCAGCCCTCTGGGACTAGTGAACGCACCGATCAGTGCCCCAAGGGGCCTCAGCACCTTCCTTCAGTGTGCATCAGCTGGTGGAACTTGCCACGCCCATTCCCGGCTTGACACCGCCGCCGCTGTGCCGTCGCCGCTCACTGTCTGCCCGCCCGCCTCGCCCTGAGAGCCTTACAGTCCCATGAGACTCTGCTGGCTCCCCGTGGACTTTAAGTGTAATTGATTGATTGATTGACTTACAGATGACTGCCTCCCTGCAGCCGGTACGCAATCGCATTTTACAAGCTGGTGGGAGGGACATGGTGTGCACGGGCTTGGTGAGGAAGAGGGGCATGGAAGACAGTGACGGCAGCACGCACGCGTCGGTAGCGCCTCGTGTCGCCCCGCTCCCACCTGCCCCACCTCTCCCCTGCTGCATTTTGGTCCAATGGTCGTCGGACTTGGCTCTTCCTGAAGCGCACCCAGACAACTCTCCGCCACACCTCCCAGCTGCTCCGCAAGCTCACGCCGGGTTGGGATGATTGTCGAACTCGGCAAAGATGCAGGTGAAAGGCGCGCGCATTGCACCAACTGATCAGGCATGCGCAACAGCAGTTCAGCGACGGCCTGCAGCACAGCTCAGCCATCATGCTGCATAACGGCTGGAGGCAGCGGCACAGGCGGCCGGCACCCTTCCAGAGGTGGAACCAGTGGCAGACCACGTGCAGCATCCACACCGCAGTGCCGCTGCTCTTGGCGTGCGCCTGCTTCTACAGCAGCCTGCCGCAGTGCAGCAGCCACCATGGCTGCTACTGAGCTGCGCACTGCGCCGCCCTGTGGCACGGCAGCAGCAGCAACGTGGCTACTTGCAATGGTGCAAGACACCAAATCCAAGCGCCGCACCTCCCAGAATGCGCAAGGCCCTGCCATAGGCATTAACCAATAGGCCGGCGGCCTTGGGCGATTCGATTTTGCTGATGTCGCATCGTGCACGCTAACTGCTTTGTGCCGTCCAACGCGACCACTCCTCCCCTGCACTGCGCATGGGCTTTTGTTGTGCAATTCGCTATCCGAATTCGCCACTCACCCATGCAACGCGCATGCTGACGCTGCCTCCGCCAAGGAACGGCCCATTGCAGGTATAACGCACGTGGATTTCTCAACCAAATGTCCATCGCACTGTGCCACGCTGGCTCATACCTGGCGTAGGGGGCACAGAGCCACCCACCCCATGTTACACATGAAGGGTGGCAATATAACACAGGTGCAAGCACGGGCAGTGCATGCAGGAATGCAAACAGAGCCACGCCGCCGCAGTCATTGCGGGCCGCATGCCGTTGCCGTTTGGTGTCAGGCCAGCGCTAGGCGCAGCCGCACACCGCCGCAGTTTGCCGCACGTTTGCCCGTCCTGCCTCGTCAGCGCGCCGCGCTGTGGGTGGGAGGAAACACAGGCAAGAGAGCAAGGGGGCAAGAGGATCCGGAAACCGCACAGAGTGCGGCTGCAGGGCGGAGGGGCGGCCACATGACGCCGCCGCTCTGCTGCGCCTGCTGCGCTGCAACACGGGTGAACCTACGCCGCAGCTGTAGAGAACAGCAGCTACAGCAGGCTGTAACCTATGACAGTTACACTAGGCAGCGGCGCGATGGCCTGCAGCCCAGGGGGTTCGCGGGCGGAGGGGCATGACACAGAGCAGCGGTGCGCATGAGGGGTGGGGCAGCAGCGGGAAACGGGGCGGTAGCGAGGGGGAAGGGACCAGCGCTGGGCATTGTGCGGCGTCATTTGGAAGGGTGCGTTTCGTGGCAGCGGCGGGGGTGCCGCTGGCAGCAACGGGGGTGGGCACGGAACGGGGGGACCAAAAGGAGGCAGTGGGGAAACAGCGAAAGAATTCAATCGGGTGTGCGCCAGGCTCCCAGGGTACGCGGTGGGTGGGCTGGCAAGCATGGCAGGCTGGCGGTACAAGGCGCAGGGCGCGAGCAGTCACGCAGACCCCCGGTGCGCCGGAAGCATGGCACAAATCCAAGGAGCGGCGGCGTGACGGCGGGCATCGGCGGCGCCGCATCATTTGAGCTCCGAAAGTTGGGACTCAGCTGGAAGGGGCGGCAGGCGGGAAGGTGGGAGGGGAACAGAAGGGAGCAGCTGTCAAGGCGTGCACGTGGCAGCCGCCTGCACGCAGGCAGGTGGGCGGGCGGGCGGGCGGGGAGCAGGGGGAGAGGGCGGCACGCCTGCAAGCCAGCCTAGAGGGCCCGCAGGGGCAGGGCGAGGTCGAGGGCGGGGGGCGCCTCTTGTTGGTAGAAATTCGCGGCATGGGTGGGTACGAGGCGCCATGCTGCCGCACTTGGGGGACCGCAGCGTGACCACAGCGTTCACCACTTGGCCTCGCATTCGTCTGCAGCAGCGGCGGCAGCATGGCAGGGCGCGCAGCACACCTCAGGGCTCCCCCACGCAGGCGGCTGCCTCAGCGCGTGTTGCCTCAGAATTTTCCGTCGTCGATCTCGCAGCCGTCTGCAGGCAGGCACACCAGGCGCAGCAGCCCGCCGTCAGCCCCGGCGACGGCTCCGACTCGGTGCAGGCGCCTGCCCCGGGCGGGTGCATGGCCGCGTGCCACGCAGCACCCCCAACTGCACTAGTGTACGCTAGGCAGGCACTGCGCACCATCCAGTGTGCGCCCCCGGGCTGGGCGTGCACTCGGCAGGAGCCAGCAGGGGCCAGCCCTCCCCCGAGCAACTCGCCCCCTCCTTGCCCTCAGTCGACGCTAGGTAAGCCGAACGTTGGTGGGAGCGGGTCTCACCCGAGTGGATCAAGTCGCAAGGGAAGACGTCGCGAGGCTCTGGATACAGCATCTGGTTCTTTCCGTCCAGGTACCTGCGTGGGTGGGAGGGGGAGGGGGCAGCAGCGGTGGAGCAGGTGCGCGCGGGAGGCGTGCTGCCGGCGTCAGCAATGCGCCAGCCAGGCAGGCAGGCGGCAGGCAAAGCGAGCCAGCCAGCAATCCAGCGAGCCAGCGAGCCAGCCAGAACCAGCAGCAGCAGGCAGGCAGGCAGGCGCTACTCACCGATTGATCATCTTGCGGGTCGAGGGGTTGAAACCGTCGGTGATGTTGATGCGGCGGGAGCGCGTGCGGGCGGTGTGCATGATCGTGCGCACACGGGAGGCCAGCACCTGCGGCGGAGCAGGATCCAGGGGCCAGGGGGCAGCATGGGCAAGGTGGCACGGGGATGGGAGCGGGCAGCAAAGAGCATGCGTGCGGCATGCATCTGCGTGCGCATCAGGGGACCAAGGCAGTCCCTGCGACTATGAAGCTTTCGATCATGGGCTGGGAAGGCAGGTGCTGTGCACGCTGCGCACATAAGCCCGCACCTTGCCCAGCTCCACGCCCCACTGGTCAAAGGAGTTGATGTTCCAGATGAAGCCCTGGGTGGCGATGCGGTTCTCATACAGCGCCAGCAGCTGCCCCACCCGGAAGGGCGTCAGGCTGGGCAGCAGCAGCGAGGTGGAGGGGCGGTTGCCTGCAGGGGCAACAGGGAGGGCGAACCATGGAAGCGCAGCAGGCGGAGCCAAGCGGAGGAAGCAGGCATCCCTTGAGAATATTAGAACAAGCGCGGACGTTGCGACACAGCCACACATCGGCACATGGCAGCCGCAGCATAACGCGCCAACGCGCCAACGCGCCAACGCGCCAACGCGCCAACGCAGCAGCAGCGCAATGCGAGCGTGCCCCCCACCCACCGCTGAAGGTCTTGTGAGGGATGAGGTGCTCCGGCACGCCCTCAGCACGCAGCGTGGCGCTGTCCTTTCCGATTGCCAGCGCGTCCTCCTGCAGGCCAAACACACATGGGTGGTGGTGGTAGGGAGGGTTAGTGGCGCACCCACCGCCAGCGCCCCCAAGTGATGGACGCAGCATCCTGGCAATGACGAAAGCATGTCCGGTGTGGTGAGGCCAGCATAAGCAAGTATGCTGCACGGCGGCGGCGGCGGCAGCGACAGCAGCAGCGGGAGCAGCATTGGCGGCGACGCCGCAGCTGCGGCGGCAGCAATGGTGGCACTGACAGCCCGTTGAGCTGCCCTGCCCACCTGAGCGAAGAAGTTGCACATGAGCTCGTCGTGGTTGCTGACCAGCTCGCCCTTGAGGTACACGCTCTGCTGGCTCTTCACCACGCCGATGAACTCGCAGGGCACCATGCGGCCCTATGGAGACGGTCGGATGGATCGAGGGGTGGATGGTTGGACGCCGACAGTTTGGGGCAGCGTGCAGGACGGGCGGGGAGGCGGAGCTGGCAGGAGCAGCAATGCATGCATGTGCGGTTTCAAAACGGTGGTTCACATGCAGTCATATGTGGCAAGCACCCCACCGACAGATACACGGGCCATTAGGCCGGCGAGCCGGTGCATGCAGGCCGCGGGAAGCACCACCTCAAAGCAGCGCACCTGGTGGATGAGCTGGTAGAACGAGTGCTGGCCGTTGGTGCCGGGCTCTCCGAAAATGATTTCTCCCGCCTGGACAATGGGGGGTGAGGCAGGACAGGCCGGGACGCGTCAGAATGGGAGAGCACAGGGAGGCCAGAGGCACTGGGGGAGACAGCAGCAGAAGGGTCTGGCAGCGGCGGCCGCCGCCGCCGCCGCTGGAGTGACTGCAGCGGGAACTGGCTGCAGCGCACTTGATCCTGGCCGCCGTCACAGTGTGAAGAACACCCACCCACCCGCCCACCCACCTTGAATGGCAGCGGCTCGCCGTCCACCGACACCTGCTTGCCCACAGACTCCATGTGCACCTGGGGGTAGCAGGGGGGAGGAGTAGGTGAGAGAGAGAACACGGTGGGAGGTGCGGGGGCATGCAGCAGAGGTGGAGCTCACACGACACGCCCTGCTTCCCGTCCAACCCCCTCCTCCTGCACCCCGCCAGCCACCCACCCCCCACTCCCACCCAGGGCTTGCCTGCTGGATATGCGAGGGGAACTTGGAGAGGGCCTGGCAGTAGGGCAGCACCGCGACAGAGGAGCGCCCCAGGAAGGTGCTGTTCCAGATGCTGCGGCAGGGGGGGGGGCGGGCGGGCGGGCAACGGGGAGGGTTTGCAGGCGAGCGACGGCCAAGCAGGGCAAGCGCACCTCGCAAGCAGGCTCCCTTGCTGCCCCCCGCCCAACTCTGCCTTCCCTCCCTGTGTGCCTGAGCAGGCCCATCAGCACAGGGATGTTCTCCTGGAAGGGGGCGTCCCGGTAGTGGCAGTCGATGTCGTGCGCCCCCTTCAGGAACTCCTCCATCTTCTGCGCTCGAGCACAGCGGTGGGTGGGCGGGCGGGCGGGGTGGTTGCATGAGCGCGGCAGCATTGGCAGCATTGGTGACATCGGCAAGGTCGGCGGCAGCAGCAGCAGCGGCGACGGCGGCACGTCGGCGACAGCGTGGCTGCGCTGCGCGGCACTAGCAGCAGCAGCAGCAGCACCGACAGCGCAGCACCGACAGCGGCCGTAGCAGCGGCGGCAGTGCGGTTTCTTGCCTCGAAGCCGTACTGCAGCGCAAGCGGCAGGATGCCCACTGCAGAGGTCACCGAGTAGCGGCCGCCCACCCAGTCCCAGAAGCCAAACGCGTTCTGCGGTGCGTGGAAGCGAGAGACGTGTGTTGGAGTGGGCACGGAGTGAGTGGTTAAGCAAGGCCATTGCCCATGTGCAAGGAGGTACGGAACGCGGGGGGGGGGGGGGGGGGGGGGGGGGGGGGGGGGGACCGCCGGTCGACGCGCGCGCATGGCAGCACCCACTTGGGGGTCGATGCCAAACTCCTCCACCAGCTTGAGGTTGGTGCTGACAGCCACCATGTGCTTGGCCACAGCCTCCTGGCCCAGCTCGGCGGTCAGCCAGGTACTGCACAGCATTTGGGTAGGTGGGTGGGTGGGTGCAGTGGGGGGCATGCTTATGCATGCGGAGCGGAGCAGCATGAGCTGGCAGAGCTTTCTTGTTAACCACAGCCAGTACCTCCTGCATTCGGCACCGCACGGAGCCACATCAAAATGGCAACAAACCGCTCACCGCACGGTGCGCGCATTGAGCATAGTCTCGGTGGTGGTGAACGTCTTGGAAATCACAATAACCTACGGTGACAGCAATGCAACCAACGATTCAGAACTGCGGACCTACGCATTATTCTGCTTCATCAGCAATGACGCTGAACCAGTCGTTCTGCCCCCGCCCGCCCTGCCCTGCCCTGCCCAGCTCACAAGGGTGGTCTCTGGATGGAGGCCGTTGAGGGCCTTTGCCACATCCACAGGGTCCACGTTGGCCAGGAACCGCAGCTTCCTGCACAGCGGGCACAGCGTGTGGCGCGGGGCGGGGACGCGGGTTCTACGCGTCGGCCTGACATTTTGGCTGCCAGTGCTGATCAGGAGAGTCCTGGAGAGTCTACGGCTCACGATGCACGCACGCACACATGTTCACCCAGGCACGCAGACATGCCACCACTGGCTGCGCCCCGGTGCACCTGCCCCGCGCCTCGTTCTTGCTGCCCTCGTCATACTGCATGGCGTTGTGAATGAACAGGGGGCCCAGGTAGGAGCCGCCAATGCCGATGGCCACCACGTCGGTCAAGGGCTTGCCGGTGGCGCCCAGCCACTCGCCGCTGCGCACGCGCTCTGCGCCGCGGGAGGGTAGGGATGGGAGAACAGGGCAATGAGCAGCGGGACAGTCAGTTGGGAGGCTTGCCTGCGGCGCCTGCCCACGCGCCGCTGCGCTTGCAGGGAAGTCCCCTTCAATACGCACGCCGAGCTGGCGCTACGGCGTGTGGGCAACACATCCGGGTGAGTGAAGGGAGCCCGGGTGCTGTGCATGCCAATTAGCAAGCAGGATGCACCCACCGCTAAAGTCCTTGATCTTATCAAGTACCTCCCACACATCGGGCACCACGTTGGCGCCATCGACGTACACCTGCGAAGCAGGCAGTGGGTCGAGGCAGGTAGTATGAACGACATACAACATGCGCATCGTGTGTCCAGCTCCCAGCCACGCATGCATCGTCGCTACGTCGGACCACTGTCCAACCGCTGAACGCCAAGCCAAGCACACATGCAGCAGGGAAGGGCACACGCACGCACCGCCTCGTCGCGCGGCATGCGCAGCGCGGCGTGCAGCACAGCGCGGTCCTCTGTGTTGTTGATGTGCTCCCCCGCAAACATGGCATTCATCTTGCTGCGCAGCTTGGCGCGCTCCGCCAGGTTGAGCAGCAGCTGCAGGGGTGGGATGCCGGGGGGGCAACAGAGCAGGTCAGCGAGCGGGGGCACGCAGTGCAGGCGGTCTACGTTGCAGTGCGGCTTGGCACGGCGTGCCAGGTCGAGCAGCAGGCCCTGCGTCCGTGCCCTCCACGCCAGCATGCACCCTGTGTGCAGGCACACGTGCACGCACATGCACCTCCGTTGCTCACCTGCATGGTCACTTCGGTGATGTTCTGCCGGCTGAAGTCCACGTACAGGCCGTTGTGCTCCCGGATCAGGTTGTCAGTGCGCTCCTCGTCCAGCAGCAGGTCGCGCAGGTGCCTGGAACAAGGGCGACAATTGTGCTACACGTCATCACCAAAACTGTTGACACACGTGATGGACGGCAAGGCGGGACCCACGCCCCCAACACATGGGAAGCAGGAGGCCGACACCCCAGGTCAGCAGACCTGGCCGCAAAGCGTTGCAGCTGCCCTGCCGCCAGTTGCCCTGCGGCCGCACCACATCCGGCCCCAGCGCCATGCAACTCACAGGCTCTCAATCTCCTTGGTGTGCTCCCGGAGCGCATTCCACTCTGGTGTGTAGGCAATGGGCAGCTTCATGATGGGCCCCTGGGGGCGCAGCGCGTTGCCGCTCACAGCCACGCCCTCGTGTGTGGTGTCGGTGTGGCCGACCATGGCGGCGGCCTCACCTGCTGCGCCGCCGCGGGCGCTGGGGCCTCGCTGTTTTCTGCGACTTCCGCAAGGCCTATGACACCATCGGCCGTGGCTTCCTCCTCTCTGCGCTGTCCTCCCTTGGCTTTGGTGATGCCTTCCTCTCCCTCGTGCGGCCCCTGCTGTCTGGCACCTACGCCCGTGCTATTGTCAACGGCTTCATCTCGTCCCCCTCCCCCTCCTTCGCCGGTGTGCGCCAGGGCTGCCCCCTTGCCCCGCTCCTCTACCTAGCTGTCTCCCAGGCCCTCCTCTCCTTCCTGCGCTCCCGCGGTATTGGCATCTCTGACCTCCTGCCCTGTTCCCCCCGCACTGCCACCACCGGCGTCTATGCTGATGATGCCCAGGTGCTGCTCGAGTCCCCCGCCCAGCTACCCGCCTTCCTCTCCGCCATGGATACCTTTGCTGCCGCCACTGGCCAGCACCTCCACCCTGCCAAATCCCGCCTTCTCCCCCTCGGATCGATTCCCCCTGGCGTTGACGCGGCCCTCCCTCCGCCGCGGCATGCCCCTGGTTGACCCTGCCACCGCAATGGGCATCCCCTTCTCCAACGGCGAGCCGCCTGCCGATGTCCTCTCTGCTGCCTGGGCTGACCGCCTTGCCGGCGTGGAAGCTGCCTTCACCCGCGTCTCCCGCCTTGGCCTCTCCCTCTTTGGCCGGGGCTTTGCCAGCGCTGCGTACGGTGTCTCCCGGCTGCTGTACTTTGCTGAGTTCCTTGGCCACCCTCCCCCCGCCGTTGCCTCCCGCCTCCCACCATCACCGCCCGCCTTGTTGACCGTGCGCGGTCCCCCGCCTCCACAGGCCGCTCCTTTGCCGGCCTGCACCACTCCTGCCTCTTCGGCCGCCCTGCTGATGGCGGCTTCGGCGTGCTGCCCTGGCCGCAGCACATCTCTGCGCGCCATGCCTGCTGGGCTGCCCGCCTCATCGCTGCCCCCCTGTGCCCCACCGCCTGCCCCCCCTGGGTTGCCATCGCCCGCCTGCTGCTGCGTGACCTGCCGCCTGCTGGACTGCTGTGCTGGCTGCCTGGACGTGCTGCGCCGGCTGCACTCCCCCCCCCCTCCCCCCGCCGTTGCGCCGCATGCACACCGCCGTCGCCCTCCTCCCCCCGGTGGCTGACGTGGGCGGCGATCCGCTGGTGCCTGGCCCCTGGTGCCTCTCCATTCCCCTCTGGGGCAACCCTGCCCTGGCCTCCCCCGCCAACCCTGACAGCGTCGACGTCCCCTTTGCCGATTTCCGCGCGGCTGGCGTTGACGCGCTGGGCGGCCTGCTGGCGGTGGAGCGTGCCGCGCTGGCGGCGCCCACCCACGCAGAGTACGAGCGGGGCGTGCGCGGCCCCCTGCTGGCTGGCTCCTATGCCTTTGCTGAGCGCCATGTCGCCTGCGAGCGGGCTGCGCTGTTGCGTGCTGCGCTGCCTGCTGAGTGGGTTGGGGCGGCCGTGCAGGCAGCGGCTGCCCCTGCCGGCCAGCTGCCGGCCCCTGCCGTTGTGCTCGCTGCCATGCTGCTGCCCCGCCTTGGCTGGCCGCTCCCTGGCCGTGAGCCCGTTCGTGTGGCCTCCCTTGTTGTGCACGCTGCCACCGCCCTGCTCACGATTGAGGCTGCTGCCGCGTGCGCCGCCCAGTACCTTGCGCCGTTTGCTGCGCTCGCCGCCGGTGCCCCTCCCCCTCCCCTCCCTCCCCTTCCCCCTCCCCTCCCCTCCCTCCCCTTCCCCCTCCCCTCCCCCCTCCGCTGCCTTCCCTGGCAGAGCTGTCGGCTGTCCTGCGGCGGTTGTGGCGCCTGCCCTGGGAGAACGGCAGGAAGGAAACCTTCTGGCGGCTGGCGTACGATGCGCTGCCCACCGCTGCGCGGCTGCATGTCGACGAGCCGTGCTCCTGCGGCGCAGCCGTCCCGCGCCCCGGCCGCCAGCACCACTTCTGGGACTGCCCCGTTGCCCGTGCCGTGGTCGGCCAGCTGGAGGCCGCGCGCGTGGTGGCAGCTGCGCCAGCGCCGCCCCCGGCCCCTCCCACCCTCGCTGATGTCTGGCTGGCTCGGCCGCCGGACGGCGTGCACGCTGGCGTCTGGGGTGTGGTCTGCCTGGCAGCGGTGGAGGCCATGCATCACGGCCGGCGGCGGCTCACCGGCTTGCGGCTGCGCTGGCGGCACCGGCAGCAGCAGCGGCAGCCCCCGCAGCAGCAGCAGCCCGCCCGGCCGCGCCTCGTGCAGCTCACGCTGGACGGCCTCCTGCAGGCAGCCCGCCGGCGACGCGGGCGGCGGCGGCCCTCTGGTGCCGCCGCCCCCTGCCCCTGCCGCTGCCCTCGAGCGCGCTGCGCCAGACCCCGACGACCCTGCTGATTTCCTCCCTCTCGCCTCGCGCTCTGCGTGCAAATTGTTTTGGACCCTCCTCTGTGATTTTGCAGCGCTTGGCTGCGCCCCCGCCTCTTGGCCTGCCGCCCTGCCCCATTCCCACCCCTTCTTCCGTGCGGTCGACGGCCGCCTCCGGCTGCGGCCGCTCCCCCCCATGCCCTGACCCCCTTTCTTACCCGTTGTGCCCTCCCCCGCCGTTCCTGCTGCCCCGGCTCCTTCCCCTCCCTCCCCCCTTGCCCTTGAGTGGCGGTGTGCTGGTGCGCGGGTGGTAGCTGTGCTTGCCGTGTTGCGTGTAGTGGCGCTACCAGGGGGGGCACCATGCTCGGCTAGCTGGTGTGCCAGCGGCGGCGGCCTGCCCGCCCGCCCCGCTGGCGGCCTCGCGGCCCCCACGCTGTCAGTCCTTGCGGACTGGGCAGCGCCCTGCTGGGTGCGTGTGCGTGCATGGCCTGCGCTGCTGCTGTCTGTCGCGCTAGTCTCCGCTTCCCTTGTGCATCCGCCCCCTCCTGCCCCCAGTCCCCAGCCTCCCCGGTCCCCTGTGCCCCTGGCTTCCCCACCCTCCTGTTCCATTCTTCCGGCCTCCCCACCCCCCTGCCCCGTTCTTCCGGCCTCCCGTACCCTCTCTCCCCCCCTGCCTGCTTGAGCGCTCCCTGCCTTTTGCCGCGGTTGTTGCTTGCCTGTCTGGACGCTTTTACCAGCTCTTGTGCCGGGGCCGGCGCTGCCGCTGCTTTCTTGGTGGTTCTCTTGCTCTGCGGGGTTTTGCTTTTGCTCCCTTGTCCCCTTGTTGTGTTCCCGGGCGGCGCTGTGCCGCATGCGGTTGACGGGTGTGTTTGATGCATCGATCCTGCGACCCGGACCCCTTACTGCCATGCTGCCCCCCGCTTGCCCCCGCGTGCCTGTGTTTCGGGAGCGGCTCCCAGGTGCCCGCCGCTCTCCCGCCCTCCTCTGCGTCCGATTGGCCAGCCTGTGCGCTGCTGTGCCGCTTTCCCCCACCGCTCCCTTCGCAGGCATTGCTTGCTCAGGTTAGAGGGCTCAGCCCCAGCACGTTAACGTGCGGACCCACCTGTAACCTCACAGTCACAGTCCACCCTTCGCACCCACTTCGCAGACTTGTTCCCGCCCTCAATTTCCACCCCACAGGCCTGGCTGGCCCAGCCAGCCTGCGCCCGCACCGCACAGTACCTCTCCCAATGCTATGAACTCCACTCACACACCCTTCTCCCCCCGCCCATTCCCATGAGACCCCTGCTGGCTCCCCGTGGACTTTGAATGCAATTGATTGATTGGTAGCGAGGGAGCGGTGCGCTGCGGTAGCGAGGGAGCGGTGGCGACCGGCGAAGCGCCTGCATCTCCTAACTCTGTGCGTGATTCACTGCCAGCATGCCGCTGGTTTGGCCCCAAGCCGGTAGAAGCAGCCGTCCTGAATGGCCGCGGGCCTGCCAGCTCCTCTTAGCACCCACCTGCGTGATCTTTGTAGCAGAGTGTGCGAGTGATGACAAAGGCAGGCTTGCGAGCCCGCCCACGGAAGTCTGGCGGCAATGGGTAGCAGTGCGCACCGTGGGCCGGTCGAGAATGCATCTAGAAGCGCCTTCACCAGCGGTCAGTGATGGGGAATCCTCACGCCGCGCACG
This sequence comes from Micractinium conductrix, assembly GCA_002245815.2. Taxonomy (NCBI): domain Eukaryota; kingdom Viridiplantae; phylum Chlorophyta; class Trebouxiophyceae; order Chlorellales; family Chlorellaceae; genus Micractinium; species Micractinium conductrix. The sequence goes on from LHPF02000052.1 coordinate 63,471, forward strand.
CCGCGGTCCTGCGGCGCTTCGCCGCCGCACAGCGAGGCGCAGCACTGCCCAGCCTCTTACTGTGGTGGCTGCTGCACAAGTGCAGGAGATGGCGTGACTGTTGCGAAGCACCCGGGGTGACGGTGGTGCGAAGAGCGACAGCGACCAAGCCGCAGGCGCAGCAGCACGACCGGCACTGGCACTGGCACTGGCCGGCATATTGGCCGGCACTGGCCTGGCAGGCATAGCTGTTTCCCGGTGCAAGTGCAAACAAGCCAAGCTGGTCGATCAAGTTTAAAGCTGAGACGGGCGGCCACAACGAGAGGGTGGCATGAGGCAGCAGAGTGTGGTTGGTGTGGTGTTAGCTGCCCGCCCACCCACGCAGCGGCCTGCCCCCTTGCAGTGCACCGTGCGTCACTACCAACTGCTTCGGCGGCAGCATTACCCACTGCCCCATCCCTGCTTGCTCTCAGCTTTGCACCAAATCGGCCTCTCAGGTTTCCTGGCGTGCAGCCGCCACCGCTGCCCCCGGCAGACGGCACGTGCACAAAGACACGCGTGGCCCCCCTCCACTATGCCGCCTAACGCCCAGAACCGCTGCGAGTGGCCGAGGCCTGCTCCTCCCTGCACTTCGCCGGCAGGGCAGCAGCTTCCTCTCTGCAGCTAGCTGAGGACGTGTATGGGCCCTTCAGCGGACAGGTGACCTGCAGTAGGCAGTGGGGCGGGGCACGCGGCACGTTGGATACTGAGCTGACCGGCTGTGCCCTGAAACCAGCGCTGCCTGCATGCGTAGCTCATGTGATGCGGCAGGCGGTGTGGTATGCTATCCTTGAGGGAGGGCAGTCGCCCAGCTGCTCGCTTCACTCCTTTACCATAATGCCAGGTCACCAGCGCGATGCGGCAGGCGGTGCGGCGTGCCGTCCTGGAGGGCGACCCCGCTGAGCTGAGCTGAGCTGGCCGGCATGAGACCAGCGTGCACAACCGAAAGCTGCCTCACCCTCCTCGCCCTGTTTACCCTTCGTTTGCACGCGCCTTACCTGGTAGGCTGGCCTTTAATCGCAAGCGACTAAGGGGCGCCACGCTCAGTGAGAGGACGCTGTGCAACTGACGTTGGGGAGGGTGGCGGCTCACATGGAACCGTCACGGCAGCAGCTGCGGCGCACGGCTGCGCCGAGGTGTCGGTTGAAAACAACAGCAGCAAGCTCATCCTGCTGTCTCAACACTCAGTCCTTCTTTAGGCCCTAGCTAGGGGTGGGCAGGCGACCCGTGCACAGCTGTGGCAGTACAATGCCCCAACAGTTGTTCCAAGGCTGCCAGCAAACCACAACTGCTGCACACCTCCCCATCGCGAGTGTCGATCTTTAATTCGCAGGTTGAGTGCAGGGCAAAGGGAGCTGGCACGCAAGTCGGCGCAGCGTGTGACAGGGTGGCATGCAGTCTACAGGGCTAGAGCCATGCGGCCAGCAGAGGGCGGAACAAGCCCACAGAAAATTGTGTTTGGGGGAGATCAAACAAAGGCAGGCGAGGCATACAGGGACTAACAGTGAAAGGCAGGTGAGGCATACAGGGGGTGATCAGTGCAAGTGAGGCGCGCAGTACAGGGGGCGCAGGCAGGCAAAAAATGATCGAGGGGGGTAGGGAAGGGTGGGGGAGGAGCAGCCACAAGGGGTGGCGTGCGAAATTATGGGGTGAGGGGCGGCCAATATGTCCAAAGCGTGCGCACCTTTTCAGGCTTGGCAGGCGTGGAGCCGCGCATTACTTGCATGCCGGTAGAAGCTGCACTGTTGCTGCCAGGGAAGGTGGGGCGGGGCACCAACGCTGGCAGGCAGCGCAGCTGGTGGCCCTCTGCAACCACCGCAGCATGACTGGTGGCGATCAGTTGATGCATGAGCCGCAGGGTGCGTCGGCGTCCAGGGCCCTGCACGCACACAGGCAGGCAGCGGCGGCGGCGCGTGGGGGCTCATGTCAGTAGCGTGTGGGTGTGGCAGGAGTGATGTGGGCTGACGCGTTTGCATGGCCCAGGCGTGCAGCACGGCAAGGCACGGCCTGTAGGCTGTAGTACATGGGTGGGTGGCACCTGCGGCGGAGCGAACAGGGGCAGCTGGCCCGCAGAACCCGCCTCTCTCCGCCCTTCCCACCTGCAGGGCGGCATGGCGGTGGCCCTCAGCTGTCGCCCGAATCGTGGTCAGACTTGTCTGCCTCCTCCGCCTGCGTACGGATGGCAGGGTGGGGGCTCACGTCAGTTGCACGTGGTGTGACAATAACGATGTGGGCGGACGCACGCATGTGCACAGCTGCAGTGTTCAGCATGGCAAGGCAATGGCTGAAGGCCACGGTGACAGGGACACAGCACCCACCCACTCTCCACCCTTTGCACCTGGGGAACAGCGCGCGGCGGGAGCGCCAGCGCGTTGTTGTGCATCAGCGCCGACACCGCTTTGCCCGCCAGATCCAGCAGCGGCGCCTGGGCCTGCGCCTGCCGCGCCGCCACCCGCTCCTCTGATGCGGCCTGCTGTGCCGTCAGCACCACCTTTGCGTCCGACATCGCCGCGGCCTGCCGCCCCTCTGACGCGGCCTGCCCGGCCGCCAGCCGGTCCTCTGTATCCTTCAGCGCCGCCGCCTGCGCCGACGCAGCTTTCTCCAGCGCCGCCGCCTGCTTCGCCAGCGCCGCCTCCAGCCGCGTCTCTGACGCGGCCTGCCCTGCCGCCAGCCGCCCTTCTGACGCGGCCAGCGCCGCCGCCTGCCGGTCCTCTGTATCCTTCAGCGCCGCCGCCTGCGCCGACGCAGCTTTCTCCAGCGCCGACGTCTGCTTCGCCAGCGCCGCCTCCAGCCGCGTCTCTGACGCGGCCAGCGCCGCCGCCTGCCGTTCCTCCATATCTTTCAGCGCCGCCGCCTGCTTCGCCAGCGCCGCCTCCAGCCGCGTCTCTGACGCGGCCTGCCCTGCCGCCAGCCGCCCTTCTGACGCGGCCAGCGCCGCCGCCTGCCGGTCCTCTGTATCCTTCAGCGCCGCCGCCTGCGCCGACGCAGCTTTCTCCAGCGCCGCCGCCTGCTTCGCCAGCGCCGCCTCCAGCCGCGTCTCTGACGCGGCCAGCGCCGCCGCCTGCCGTTCCTCCATATCTTTCAGCGCCGCCGCCTGCGCCGACGCTGCTTTCTCCAGCGCCGACGCCAGGCGGTCCTCTGTACCCTTCAGCGCCGCCGCCTGCGCCGCCGCCTGGTTCTTCACACTCTCAGCCAGATTCGTCAGTCCCGAGGACTGAACGCCCACGTAGATCAGGCCTGCTGCAGCGACAGCACCAATGCTGGCGAGGGATGCGCCGTTCGTCAGCGCTTCGCTGATGCTCGCGGTCGAGCGCAACGCCCGCCGCCCGGGCTGCACGCGGGCAAGGCCGCGGGCACGCTGCAGGGGCTGCACGCTGCTGGGTGCACGCTGCTGCAGGCTGCAGGCTGCAGCTGACATGAGGGCTGCCATGATTATGGTTGTTGAGCGCGGAGAGAGAGAGCGGAGAGGTGACGCGCGTCGCAGATTCAGGGGGATCGCCGCCGCCCACTCAGCTGCCACTCAGCAGCCCTCTGGGACTAGTGAACGCGCCGATCAGTGCCCCAAGGGGCCTCAGCACCTTCCTTCAGTGTGCATCAGCTGGTGGAACTTGCCACGCCCATTCCCGGCTTGACACCGCCGCCGCTGTGCCGTCGCCGCTCACTGTCTGCCCGCCCGCCTCGCCCTGAGAGCCTTACAGTCCCATGAGACCTCTGCTGGCTCCCCGTGGACTTTAAATGTAATTGATTGATTGATTGACTTACAGATGACTGCCTCCCTGCAGCCGGTACGCAATCGCATTTTACAAGCTGGTGGGAGGGACATGGTGTGCACGGGCTTGGTGAGGAAGAGGGGCATGGAAGACAGTGACGGCAGCACGCACGCGTCGGTAGCGCCTCGTGTCGCCCCGCTCCCACCTGCCCCACCTCTCCCCTGCTGCATTTTGGTCCAATGGTCGTCGGACTTGGCTCTTCCTGAAGCGCACCCAGACAACTCTCCGCCACACCTCCCAGCTGCTCCGCAAGCTCACGCCGGGTTGGGATGATTGTCGAACTCGGCAAAGATGCAGGTGAAAGGCGCGCGCATTGCACCAACTGATCAGGCATGCGCAACAGCAGTTCAGCGACGGCCTGCAGCACAGCTCAGCCATCATGCTGCATAACGGCTGGAGGCAGCGGCACAGGCGGCCGGCACCCTTCCAGAGGTGGAACCAGTGGCAGACCACGTGCAGCATCCACACCGCAGTGCCGCTGCTCTTGGCGTGCGCCTGCTTCTACAGCAGCCTGCCGCAGTGCAGCAGCCACCATGGCTGCTACTGAGCTGCGCACTGCGCCGCCCTGTGGCACGGCAGCAGCAGCAACGTGGCTACTTGCAATGGTGCAAGACACCAAATCCAAGCGCCGCACCTCCCAGAATGCGCAAGGCCCTGCCATAGGCATTAACCAATAGGCCGGCGGCCTTGGGCGATTCGATTTTGCTGATGTCGCATCGTGCACGCTAACTGCTTTGTGCCGTCCAACGCGACCACTCCTCCCCTGCACTGCGCATGGGCTTTTGTTGTGCAATTCGCTATCCGAATTCGCCACTCACCCATGCAACGCGCATGCTGACGCTGCCTCCGCCAAGGAACGGCCCATTGCAGGTATAACGCACGTGAATTTCTCAACCAAATGTCCATCGCACTGTGCCACGCCGGCTCATACCTGGCGTAGGGGGCACAGAGCCACCCACCCCATGTTACACATGAAGGGTGGCAATATAACACAGGTGCAAGCACGGGCAGTGCATGCAGGAATGCAAACAGGGGCCCGCCGCCGCAGTCATTGCGGGCCGCATGCCGTTGCCGTTTGGTGTCAGGCCAGCGCTAGGCGCAGCCGCACACCGCCGCAGTTTGCTGCACGTTTGCCCGTCCTGCCTCGTCAGCGCGCCGCGCTGTGGGTGGGAGGGAACACAGGCAAGAGAGCAAGGGGGCAAGAGGATCCGGAAACCGCACAGAGTGCGGCTGCAGGGCGGAGGGGCGGCCACATGACGCCGCCGCTCTGCTGCGCCTGCTGCGCTGCAACACGGGTGAACCTACGCCGCAGCTGTAGAGAACAGCAGCTACAGCAGGCTGTAACCTATGACAGTTACACTAGGCAGCGGCGCGATGGCCTGCAGCCCAGGGGGTTCGCGGGCGGAGGGGCATGACACAGAGCAGCGGTGCGCATGAGGGGTGGGGCAGCAGCGGGAAACGGGGCGGTAGCGAGGGGGAAGGGACCAGCGCTGGGCATTGTGCGGCGTCATTTGGAAGGGTGCGTTTCGTGGCAGCGGCGGGGGTGCCGCTGGCAGCAACGGGGGTGGGCACGGAACGGGGGGACCAAAAGGAGGCAGTGGGGAAACAGCGAAAGAATTCAATCGGGTGTGCGCCAGGCTCCCAGGGTACGCGGTGGGTGGGCTGGCAAGCATGGCAGGCTGGCGGTACAAGGCGCAGGGCGCGAGCAGTCACGCAGACCCCCGGTGCGCCGGAAGCATGGCACAAATCCAAGGAGCGGCGGCGTGACGGCGGGCATCGGCGGCGCCGCATCATTTGAGCTCCGAAAGTTGGGACTCAGCTGGAAGGGGCGGCAGGCGGGAAGGTGGGAGGGGAACAGAAGGGAGCAGCTGTCAAGGCGTGCACGTGGCAGCCGCCTGCACGCAGGCAGGTGGGCGGGCGGGCGGGCGGGGAGCAGGGGGAGAGGGCGGCACGCCTGCAAGCCAGCCTAGAGGGCCCGCAGGGGCAGGGCGAGGTCGAGGGCGGGGGGCGCCTCTTGTTGGTAGAAATTCGCGGCATGGGTGGGTACGAGGCGCCATGCTGCCGCACTTGGGGGACCGCAGCGTGACCACAGCGTTCACCACTTGGCCTCGCATTCGTCTGCAGCAGCGGCGGCAGCATGGCAGGGCGCGCAGCACACCTCAGGGCTCCCCCACGCAGGCGGCTGCCTCAGCGCGTGTTGCCTCAGAATTTTCCGTCGTCGATCTCGCAGCCGTCTGCAGGCAGGCACACCAGGCGCAGCAGCCCGCCGTCAGCCCCGGCGACGGCTCCGACTCGGTGCAGGCGCCTGCCCCGGGCGGGTGCATGGCCGCGTGCCACGCAGCACCCCCAACTGCACTAGTGTACGCTAGGCAGGCACTGCGCACCATCCAGTGTGCGCCCCCGGGCTGGGCGTGCACTCGGCAGGAGCCAGCAGGGGCCAGCCCTCCCCCGAGCAACTCGCCCCCTCCTTGCCCTCAGTCGACGCTAGGTAAGCCGAACGTTGGTGGGAGCGGGTCTCACCCGAGTGGATCAAGTCGCAAGGGAAGACGTCGCGAGGCTCTGGATACAGCATCTGGTTCTTTCCGTCCAGGTACCTGCGTGGGTGGGAGGGGGAGGGGGCAGCAGCGGTGGAGCAGGTGCGCGCGGGAGGCGTGCTGCCGGCGTCAGCAATGCGCCAGCCAGGCAGGCAGGCGGCAGGCAAAGCGAGCCAGCCAGCAATCCAGCGAGCCAGCGAGCCAGCCAGAACCAGCAGCAGCAGGCAGGCAGGCAGGCGCTACTCACCGATTGATCATCTTGCGGGTCGAGGGGTTGAAGCCGTCGGTGATGTTGATGCGGCGGGAGCGCGTGCGGGCGGTGTGCATGATCGTGCGCACACGGGAGGCCAGCACCTGCGGCGGAGCAGGATCCAGGGGCCAGGGGGCAGCATGGGCAAGGTGGCACGGGGATGGGAGCGGGCAGCAAAGAGCATGCGTGCGGCATGCATCTGCGTGCGCAGCCAGCAGGGGACCAAGGCAGTCCCTGCGACTATGAAGCTTTCGATCATGGGCTGGGAAGGCAGGTGCTGTGCACGCTGTGCACGCTGCGCACATAAGCCCGCACCTTGCCCAGCTCCACGCCCCACTGGTCAAAGGAGTTGATGTTCCAGATGAAGCCCTGGGTGGCGATGCGGTTCTCATACAGCGCCAGCAGCTGCCCCACCCGGAAGGGCGTCAGGCTGGGCAGCAGCAGCGAGGTGGAGGGGCGGTTGCCTGCAGGGGCAACAGGGAGGGCGAACCATGGAAGCGCAGCAGGCGGAGCCAAGCGGAGGAAGCAGGCATCCCTTGAGAATATTAGAACAAGCGCGGACGTTGCGACACAGCCACACATCGGCACATGGCAGCCGCAGCATAACGCGCCAATGCGCCAACGCGCCAACGCAGCAGCAGCAGCAGCGCAATGCGAGCGTGCCCCCCACCCACCGCTGAAGGTCTTGTGAGGGATGAGGTGCTCCGGCACGCCCTCAGCACGCAGCGTGGCGCTGTCCTTTCCGATTGCCAGCGCGTCCGCCTGCAGGCCAAACACACATGGGTGGTGGTGGTAGGGAGGGTTAGTGGCGCACCCACCACCAGCGCCCCCAAGTGATGGACGCAGCATCCTGGCAATGACGAAAGCATGTCCGGTGTGGTGAGGCCAGCATAAGCAAGTATGCTGCACGGCGGCGGCGGCGGCAGCGACAGCAGCAGAGGGAGCAGCATTGGCGGCGACGCCGCAGCCGCGGCGGCAGCAATGGTGGCACTGACAGCCCGTTGAGCTGCCCTGCCCACCTGCGCGAAGAAGTTGCACATGAGCTCGTCGTGGTTGCTGACCAGCTCGCCCTTGAGGTACACGCTCTGCTGGCTCTTCACCACGCCGATGAACTCGCAGGGCACCATGCGGCCCTATGGAGACGGTCGGATGGATCGAGGGGTGGATGGTTGGACGCCGACAGTTTGGGGCAGCGTGCAGGACGGGCGGGGAGGCGGAGCTGGCAGGAGCAGCAATGCATGCATGTGCGGTTTCAAAACGGTGGTTCACATGCAGTCATATGTGGCAAGCACCCCACCGACAGATACACGGGCCATTAGGCCGGCGAGCCGGTGCATGCAGGCCGCGGGAAGCACCACCTCAAAGCAGCGCACCTGGTGGATGAGCTGGTAGAACGAGTGCTGGCCGTTGGTGCCGGGCTCTCCGAAAATGATTTCTCCCGCCTGGACAATGGGGGGTGAGGCAGGACAGGCCGGGACGCGTCAGAATGGGAGAGCACAGGGAGGCCAGAGGCACTGGGGGAGACAGCAGCAGAAGGGGCTGGCAGCGACGGCCGCCGCCGCCGCCGCTGGAGTGACTGCAGCGGGAACTGGCTGCAGCGCACTTGATCCTGGCCGCCGTCACAGTGTGAAGAACACCCACCCACCCGCCCACCCACCTTGAATGGCAGCGGCTCGCCGTCCACCGACACCTGCTTGCCCACAGACTCCATGTGCACCTGGGGGTAGCAGGGGGGAGGAGTAGGTGAGAGAGAGAACACGGTGGGAGGTGCGGGGGCATGCAGCAGAGGTGGAGCTCACACGACACGCCCTGCTTCCCGTCCAACCCCCTCCTCCTGCACCCCGCCAGCCACCCACCCCCCACTCCCACCCAGGGCTTGCCTGCTGGATATGCGAGGGGAACTTGGAGAGGGCCTGGCAGTAGGGCAGCACCGCGACAGAGGAGCGCCCCAGGAAGGTGCTGTTCCAGATGCTGCGGCAGGGGGGGGGGGGCGGGCGGGCGGGCAACAGGGAGGGTTTGCAGGCGAGCGACGGCCAAGCAGGGCAAGCGCACCTCGCAAGCAGGCTCCCCTGCTGCCCCCCGCCCCACTCTGCCTTCCCTCCCTGTGTGCCTGAGCAGGCCCATCAGCACAGGGATGTTCTCCTGGAAGGGGGCGTCCCGGTAGTGGCAGTCGATGTCGTGCGCCCCCTTCAGGAACTCCTCCATCTTCTGCGCTCGAGCACAGCGGTGGGTGGGCGGGCGGGCGGGGTGGTTGCATGAGCGCGGCAGCATTGGCAGCATTGGTGACATCGGCAAGGTCGGCGGCAGCAGCAGCAGCGGCGACGGCGGCACGTCGGCGACAGCGTGGCTGCGCTGCGCGGCACTAGCAGCAGCAGCAGCAGCACCGACAGCGCAGCACCGACAGCGGCCGTAGCAGCGGCGGCAGTGCGGTTTCTTGCCTCGAAGCCGTACTGCAGCGCAAGCGGCAGGATGCCCACTGCAGAGGTCACCGAGTAGCGGCCGCCCACCCAGTCCCAGAAGCCAAACGCGTTCTGCGGTGCGTGGAAGCGAGAGACATGTGTTGGAGTGGGCACGGAGTGAGTGGTTAAGCAAGGCCATTGCCCATGTGCAAGGAGGTACGGAACGCGGGGGGGGGGGGGGGGGGGACCGCCGGTCGACGCGCGCGCATGGCAGCACCCACTTGGGGGTCGATGCCAAACTCCTCCACCAGCTTGAGGTTGGTGCTGACAGCCACCATGTGCTTGGCCACAGCCTCCTGGCCCAGCTCGGCGGTCAGCCAGGTACTGCACAGCATTTGGGTGGGTGGGTGGGGGCAGTGGGGGGCATGCTTATGCATGCGGAGCGGAGCAGCATGAGCTGGCAGAGCTTTCTTGTTAACCACAGCCAGTACCTCCTGCATTCGGCACCGCACGGAGCCACATCAAAATGGCAACAAACCGCTCACCGCACGGTGCGCGCATTGAGCATAGTCTCAGTGGTGGTGAACGTCTTGGAAATCACAATAACCTACGGTGACAGCAATGCAACCAACGATTCAGAACTGCGGACCTACGCATTATTCTGCTTCATCAGCAATGACGCTGAACCAGTCGTTCTGCCCCCGCCCGCCCTGCCCTGCCCTGCCCAGCTCACAAGGGTGGTCTCTGGATGGAGGCCGTTGAGGGCCTTTGCCACATCCACAGGGTCCACGTTGGCCAGGAACCGCAGCTTCCTGCACAGCGGGCACAGCGTGTGGCGCGGGGCGGGGACGCGGGTTCTACGCGTCGGCCTGACATTTTGGCTGCCAGTGCTGAAGTCCTGGAGAGTCTACGGCTCACGATGCACGCACGCACACATGTTCACCCAGGCACACAGACATGCCACCACTGGCTGCGCCCCGGCGCACCTGCCCCGCGCCTCGTTCTTGCTGCCCTCGTCATACTGCATGGCGTTGTGAATGAACAGGGGGCCCAGGTAGGAGCCGCCAATGCCGATGGCCACCACGTCGGTCAAGGGCTTGCCGGTGGCGCCCAGCCACTCGCCGCTGCGCACGCGCTCTGCGCCGCGGGAGGGTAGGGATGGGAGAACAGGGCAATGAGCAGCGGGACAGTCAGTTGGGAGGCTTGCCTGCGGCGCCTGCCCACGCGCCGCTGCGCTTGCAGGGAAGTCCCCTTCAATACGCACGCCGAGCTGGCGCTACACCGTGTGGGCAACATATCCGGGTGAGTGAAGGGAGCCCGGGTGCTGTGCATGCCAATTAGCAAGCAGGATGCACCCACCGCTAAAGTCCTTGATCTTATCAAGCACCTCCCACACATCGGGCACCACGTTGGCGCCATCGACGTACACCTGCGAAGCAGGCAGTGGGTCGAGGCAGGTAGTATGAACGACATACAACATGCGCATCGTGTGTCCAGCTCCCAGCCACGCATGCATCGTCGCTACGTCGGACCACTGTCCAACCGCTGAACGCCAAGCCAAGCACACATGCAGCAGGGAAGGGCACACGCACGCACCGCCTCGTCGCGCGGCATGCGCAGCGCGGCGTGCAGCACAGCGCGGTCCTCTGTGTTGTTGATGTGCTCCCCCGCAAACATGGCATTCATCTTGCTGCGCAGCTTGGCGCGCTCCGCCAGGTTGAGCAGCAGCTGCAGGGGTGGGATGCCGGGGGGGCAACAGAGCAGGTCAGCGAGCGGGAGCACGCAGTGCAGGCGGTCTACGTTGCAGCGCGGCTTGGCACGGCGTGCCAGGCCGAGCAGCAGGCCCTGCGTCCGTTCCCTCCACGCCAGCATGCACCCTGTGTGCAGGCACACGTGCACGCACATGCACCCCCGTTGCTCACCTGCATGGTCACTTCGGTGATGTTCTGCCGGCTGAAGTCCACGTACAGGCCGTTGTGCTCCCGGATCAGGTTGTCAGTGCGCTCCTCGTCCAGCAGCAGGTCGCGCAGGTGCCTGGAACAAGGGCGACAATTTTGCTACACGTCATCACCAAAACTGTTGACACACGTGATGGACGACAAGGCGGGACCCACGCCCCCAACACATGGGAAGCAGGAGGCCGACACCCCAGGTCAGCAGACCTGGCCGCAAAGCGTTGCAGCTGCCCTGCCGCCAGTTGCCCTGCGGCCGCACCACATCCGGCCCCAGCGCCATGCAACTCACAGGCTCTCAATCTCCTTGGTGTGCTCCCGGAGCGCATTCCACTCTGGTGTGTAGGCAATGGGCAGCTTCATGATGGGCCCCTGGGGGCGCAGCGCGTTGCCGCTCACAGCCACGCCCTCGTGTGTGGTGTCGGTGTGGCCGACCATGGCGGCGGCACGAGGCCGTGCGGCGGACGCGGCGCGGCGGACGGCGGGGCGCCTGCACGGCAGAGGTAAGCTGTACCTGAGGCTGCCATTCCGGGCGTGACCCCCTTGGGGTCCTGGCGCATGCACAAAGGGTTCACCGAAATAAGAACTGCCCTTGTCGCCCGCGCGCAGCCCTCGCTGCCGCCACCGCCGCTGGCGGCACGGCGTCGCTGCAGACCAGCACCTGGTCTTCCGAACCGGCCACCATCGCGCATTGGCCACCTGACGGTGACTGCGGAGCGCGCAACGCGGTGCTGCGAGAGCCCTGGCGCGCCAAGGGGCTGCCGATAACCCTGCCAGAGCTGACCGGCTGAGGCAGCACCCTCAGCGGCGCTCGCACCTGGCATTGAGCGGAGCTCCCACCACCCTAGAGCTGATCGCAGCCTGCATTGCGAGGAGGCCGGTTCACAAGGGTGGCCCTGCCTGTGAGCGTGAGCGAAGGGGCGGCGCCGCCCGTTGTCAGGCGCTGAACAGATGGGAGAAATGCAGCAGCGGCAGCGCGCGATCACTCAGCACCTGGTGCTGCCGCTGCCGTCGGGCGGACACCGCCGCCAGGCGGGCGGCAGCGGCGAATCAACACTGGGAGATTGCCTGGCACATGCTCATTTCACCAGCTTCCAGCCACCGCTTGTTCAGGCGCTGCTGACCGCTGCAGGAAACCATATCTCCGCTGTCAGCGTGCTGCCCCCGCAAGCCTCGCCGCCGCCTGCCCTTGCCGACTGCATCTTCTGTACTAGTGCCGCCGCCACCTCATCCCGTGTCTGCGCCTTCTGCGCCGCAGTGTAACACGCGCTAAGGCCGGCATCAAGACAGCCGCGACATGCAGCACAGGAACAAGGAGGAGGCGAGCGGCACGCCCACAGCGCTGCCAACTGGCTCTGCCTCTGCCTGGGCGCAGAGGTGCGCGCTGCTGCTGCTGCTGATGGGTGGTGTCTCTGCTGCAGGCAGAGGGCCTTCACCGCTTGACCCACTGGAACGCCTTGCGTGCCTTCTTCAGGCCGGGCTTCTTGCGCTCAACGATGCGGGCGTCGCGCGACAGCAGGCCTGCACGAAACGTGCAGACGGGCGAGGTGGGTGGGGGTCGACGCAGGCTCGGCAGCACGGCGCAGCTGGCAGGCTGAGTCGAGGGGAGAGGCCGGGTGGTAGGAGACAATACCTGTGAGAAACTGGGGCAGCGTGCGCCCATGCCACACCAGTCGAGCCAAACACCACCCCGCACGCACCCCACCACGCGCACCTGCCGCCTTGAGCACGGGGCGCAGGGTGGGGTCCCAGTTCTGCAGCGCACGCGCGATGCCCATGCGCGCCGCCTGCGCCTGGCCGGTGGGGCCGCCGCCGTTCACGCGCACCATCACGTCCCATCCCCCCAAGGTGTCAGTCACTGCGGGGAGGGTTGGTACACGGACAGGGAGAGGGCGTCAGGAGGTGGCCGGGTCCTGGCGAGGGGAGCGTGCAAGGATGGCAGGCAAGAGACGGCAGCAGGATGGCATCTCGATGCGGCATGCACTCCCAAACCATCCACGCCGCCGCCACGCCGCCACGCTGTTACGAAGCAACACATGAGGCGGGCGCTTCCCCGGCAAACCAAAGCTCAAACTAAAGCTGGAAAAGACTGACCCTGGAGCAGCACACACACACACACACAAACACCTTGGAAGGGGGCAGCCAGGTCGTTGCGGCGCAGCAGGTCGGGGAAGTAGGCGTCGTAAGGCCTGCAGTGGGGGGAGGGGCGACGCGCTCGTATGCGGCGGCTGCGGCGAGCGTCGGCGACGGCAGCTGCAGGGGCTTGCATAGCGGACCAGCCTGGCATGCACTGGTGGCCTCTCGTCTGACAGACAGCACACGTCCTTGCAGCCAGTCAGCTGTCGCTGACCCTGCCTGAGAGTCCAGAAACACGCCGCCGCACCTGCGGTTGACCCTGCTTGATAGTTCAGAAACACGCCGCCGCACCTGCGGTTGACCATCAAGCGCCCCGCTCCGTTGGCAGCCGCCGGCTTGAGCCACACCAGCGCCACAGAGGTCTTGCGCTTGCCCACGCCGTAAGCGCGGCCAGAGACGGGGTCTAGGCGGCGCACCCAGCGGGAGGCGTGCATCTCCTGCAGGGCCAGGGCGGGGAGGGCGGGAGGGCGGGGCAGGGCGGTAGTGAGCGGGGTGCGGGCAGTGAGGGCGCGGTGGCGCACCCAGCTGGAGGGGTGTATCTGCTTTGCGTGCAGGGCAGGCAGTGGCACAAGGGGCAAAGGAGTCTGCCGCGTCGTATGCCTGCAGCAGCACTCCCATTCTCGCAGCACCGTGGGTCCCAGCCTGGCGCCAGCCCCGCAGGGAGGCGACAACCACGGCCAACAGCGCTTGAACTGTACACAGCCCAGCCCAGCACAGCATGTACCTTGAGCGCCGCCTCGCGCGCCCGCCGCGACTCCTTCTCCTCGGCGTCAGGGTCCCAGGCCAGCAGCTCCCCCAGCTCAGGGAACTCGTCGCCCCCCTCCACGGGAGCGACGCCCTCGAAAATGTCCCAAGCGCGACCCCAATCGCCTGCAGGAAGCATGGAAGGGGTGAGGTGCGGGTGGACGCACGTGGACAGGCAGTCAGCAGGGGTGGGCGAGCTGCGCTGCAGTAAGGTCAGGCTGCGATGCAGGCAGGCCGTGAAGCCGCCGCCACCCTGCCCGCCGGACGCACCACCGTCGCTGCCACCATGCCCGCCACACCACCGTACCCCCTTGCTTAGTTCATGACATTCCCCACAAGCACCAGCCCTGCTGCCTCCGCAGGCACCCACCTTCATCCATCGCTTGTCCCCACGCCTCCAGCGCCTCGTCAACATCTGCAAACCGCAGCTGCCCCGACTCGCTGGTCAGCTCCAGCGGCCCATCCTCATCGTCCTCATCATCTTCAGGCGACTCCGACACGCCGCTGCCGCTGGCTGCAGCGGCCACGGGGGGCCGCGCCGCGCCGCCCCTGCGACCGCCGCCGCCGCCGCCTGCCGCCGCCGCAAAGTGCCGCTGCGCAGCCAGGTGCGCTGCCGCGGCGGGCGACGCTTGGCATAACTGCAGTCGCTGCAGCGCGGTGGCCAGCGCCACAAGGGGGCCTGCCTCAGCTAGCCCCGCCAGCCCGCCAGTCGATGCCGCCTGCGCGCGCTGCAACGCACCCAGCGCCCGTAGGCTCTGCCGCAGCATGCCGCAGCGCTATGGGTTTGAAGCGAGGGGAGCTGCAGGCACGACTGCAGACCAGCTGCGAGGCTGTCAGCGCTGTGCGGGCCGCTGCGACGGAAGATGGACTATGCAAGTGCACGCAATATGAGACGTGCAGTGGGCTTGATATTTGCCTACGGATTTCAGCCTCGCCGCCGCCGCCGCCGCTGCACGGGCAACAGCAGGGCGGCGAAGGGCACTGTACCACAAAGACGGTCTTAAGGGCACTGCCTGGCAGGTGGAGCTCCAGCACCCGCCTGGGCGGCAGTTCAGCAGGCTAGCGGTGGGGTGGCGCAACAGGCAACACGTGACCGGGCCGCTGTTTGTCCAGGGGCGAAGAGCAGCAGTGTGGTTGTCGGTGGCGGCACAGGGCAGCAGGCCGGTGTGACTGTCGGTGGTGGCTCAGCTGTGAAAGGGGGAAGCGAGCACACGCGTCGCCAGCTACCAGGTGTTCCCTGACCTCCATCCCTCACGACCCTACCCTAAACATTGATGCCACGCATTAATGTGCCCTTGCCACTCGCCTCCTCTCATCGGTGAGGTTAACAGGGGAGGGTTGTCTGTGCAGATATGTTCGAAGGGGGTGGGTGAGCGCGCGCGCGCTGTAGGGGATCCGGGGGGGTTGGGCAAAGCATCGGGGAACCATATGTCGAAAGGGGTTGCGGAGGAGGGTGCGGCACGGGCAGTCAGGCTCGAGGGGAGAGCAGCAGGGTCGGGTGGGGGGAGGAACACCGCGGGTGGGCTCAGCACTGCTGGCCCGTAGCGCACCACGTGTGGCGGTGTGGATTTCGCGCACAGGTGGCAGGGGCTCAATGCGTGGCACAGGGCGTGGGCCGCCCGCAGGCCACGGCGCAGCACAGGCGGGTGCCTGCGCTCAGCGGGGCGAGGAGAACAGCTCGCCCAGCTCGACCAGGGCGGTGCTCACAAGGCGGGTGGGGTTCTTGCGCCCAGCGTCGGTGGTGTCCAGGGCGGTCTGCGGCAGGTGTCGGGTGGCAGGGCGGCAACCACCGCAGTCAGCAGCAGCAGCAGCTGGAGCAACGCGAGCAGCAGCTGTTGCTGCCGGCGGCGATGAGGGGCAGAGGAGGATGAAACTCGCCGCCTTGCCCACCGCCACCCGAAGGCACTGGGCGCCCCTGACCCAAGAGCAATGTGCAGTGGCCCAGGCGGGCGGGTGCAACCCACCTGCAGAGCGATAAAATCCGGTGAGGTTGCAAAGTATTGCCCAAGCACCGACGCGAGGTAGTCGGCGCGGTCGCCGTCACTGGTGGGGTCGTACTCGTCAAAGGCAGTCTCGAGGGTGTCGCGCAGGGCGCCGATGGCGTCGCCCAGGACTTCGCGCAGGGCAGGCTGTAGCGGAGGGAGGGAGGGAGGGAGGGAGGGTGGGTGTGTGGGCGGGGGCAGAATACGGGACGGTGGATGGCGAGGCAGGGTGGGTGGCGAGGGGGGTGGGTGGCGAAGGGAGGGTGAGGAGGGGCACATGCAGGGCAGCTCGCTGGTAGTCAGCATGCAGTGAGCATGCAGGGGCAGCTGCAAATGGGGTGGCAGATGCAGGAGCGAGGCGCACATGCAGCCCCATGTCGGTGTCGCCCCACCCCCAAATGCCACCCCAGCCCCCCTCACATCTCCCTCGCCGCTCAGCAGCTTGCGCTTCTGGTCGACAGAGGCGGCGTTGACGGCGCTGCAGCAGGTGGGAGGGGAGCGGTGGGGCTTGTGGGGTGAGCGCACAGCCGTTTACTTCTGGGACGGAGCAAGGGGGTGCGCTGGCAGGAGCAAAGCGGTGCACAAAAAAAGCAGGAGCAAGATGCGCAGTGGGGCTGCCCCTACAGCGTCCGCGGTGCAACCTCGACGTGGCGTCATGCTGTACACAACCTACCCGCCCACATTTTCCGCCCCAGCGCCCCAGCACCAACCTCGCCATCAGGGCGGCCACCAGGGCCAGGACGACGAGCTTGCGTGCCATGGCCGGGACCTAGGGTGGAGAGGTTGAGGCGGCGCGGCGGCGGCGAGGTTGCCTGCGCCGTGGGGGAGGGGAGGCGGGCGGCAGTGTCAGCTCCCGCGGTCAGGGCAACCTCTCGTGTGCAGCAGCGCGCTCAGGGGGCTGGGAAAGGAGGGGGATGCGAGCAGACACTTGGCGTCCCACGTTTCTGTTTGTTAAGTTAAAATCCCGCACGCCCCAGCCCTTTGCGCCGCCCAGGGTGGCGCCGGAACCCACCTGAGGTTGCTAGGTTGGCAAATGTGCAGTAGGGAGGTGAGGGCTAGAAGCATGCGGGGCGGCGGGCTGTGCATGCAAAGCAACTCAAACTCAATAAACTAGCCTAACCATATCGTCGGGTGGGGTGGGGTGTTGTTGGGTTCTAGTCGTGGAGGGGATGGGAATCTACAGGTCGTTTCAGTAGCAGTTGGCATGCGCCATAGAGTGGTAATGAGGGGGGTGTTCAGAGCAGAGTCAAGATTTGAACTTAATTTGAAGCTAGCCAGCTTAGAGGACGTACCACCTTGCGTGGCGCAGTGCAAGAGGGGCAACGGGGCGCCTGCTCGACGAGCTGCACCGCAGCAACAACTGTGCGTGCAGCAGCACCTGACACGACTGCTGCTGACTCGGTACTGCCACCGGTGCCGACACCGCTGCAGCCGCCACTGCTGGGTGTTGCCTCTCAGAGGGGAGGCCTGGCTAGCTGTCCAGCAGCAGCTCGTGCACCAGCGCCTCCACGCGAGCGCTCCACTGCTCCCGAGGCGACTCCAGCTCCCCCTCGGGCAGGTAATCGCCTGGCAGTCAAGGTGGCGGGTCATGCGGGTTAAGTTGCGAGGGAGGGTGAGTGGGTGGGTGGGTGGGCGGCTGGAAGGTCAGCGGGCACTCGAGTGCGTGGGTGGCTGGGTGGCTGTGGGACTGCCCATCTGGGGGGCACGGTCAACGGCAAACGTGTTAACACGCCGGCTGCAGCTTGCACAGCTGGCTGCAAGGGGCCAGGCCTGCAGGGCCTTGCGTCTCAAGCACTTGCATCCCTCCCTCACGGGCGGCGAGTGCAGCGCCGCAGCGCCGCTGCGCTGCCTGACCATGGCGCGCACAGCAGGCTCTCACCCAACGTGGAGTAGAGGGAGTCGGCGACGGCCTGCCGTACCAAGTTGAGGGTAGACCGGTGTGCTTCACGTGTGCTGCTGCCGGCGATGTCGGCAGCGCTGCGAGCGGTCTGCGCAGGCCAGGGGGAGGGAGCGGCGGGGTCTGCTGCGTTTCGCCAAGCAAGCTGCGCAGGCTGCAAGGGCGTGCACCTCGTGGCGACTCCCCTCCGTCGACCACTGCCACTTGTGGCTCATTGCCCACCTGCAGCGCGGCTCGAAGCTCGCTCAGCTGGGCAGAGGCACGGATCTCGTCGGAGGCGTCGTCCAAAGCCTGCTCGCGTTGCATGGGGAGGCGGCGGGACCATACCCAAGCAGTCAGGGCCAGGGCCGGGGGGGGGGGTCACACCAGCAATCTGTGCACTGTGTTTGGCACAACACGGTGGCACCTGAGTGACCAAGATGCGCACCAAACGGCTCTTGGCTGAGGCGCCCGTACGCCTGCACTCGCCTCTGCCAGCGTGCCCTCGCCGCTGTATGTGGTGCTGCGGAAGGCGGTGCCCACTGCATCCCGCAGGTGGCTGTTCAAGGCGCCGGCTGCGCTCTCCACGGCCTGCTCTCATCGCAAGGGAAAAGATCTGGGGGGGGCAAGTAGGGATGGGCGGAGATAGCAAGGCTCGCCTGTTGCTGCACGATGCACTGCAGGGCTTGCGTTAGGGAAGCAGGTGAGCAGAGTCGTTGCAACGACTCTGCTGCGCTGCTCCCCTGCAATTGCAGGGGAGCAGCGCAGCTGTGCAATGCTGGGTGCTGGCGTTTAGACCTACCCCCCTTTGCGAATGGCGAATCCCTGATCAGGACTCCCAGCCCGCCCTCGCCGCACCCTGTGCTGCAGCAGCTTGCGCTGCCCGCTGCTGTGGAGCGAGGATGCATGAACAGCGCTGCGGCAGGGATCAGGGAAGGAGGATTTGTAAGGGTAACAAAAAGGGGAGCGCGTCTACCGTGGGCATTGTCGCAACCCTCGGGAGCGGAAGTTCAGGATGGGAAGGGGATGGCCTGGCGGCCGCCAGTGCATTGGCGGCGCCTCTGCAGGGCCCTCGCCGGGCGGGACCTGCACGTCGCTGCAACCCCCCGCTCCTCTGTCTGCATCCAGCGGTCCCTAACTAAGCTGCACACCCGGACGCCAGCAGGTATCCAACAAGCGTCAGCGACAATAGCTGCCGTGCCATAGTGGTCTGTAGGGGCTCGTGGCGGCTTGCCGGCGTGCAGTGGCGGCAGCAGCGGCGCGGTGGCAGCGGCTTGCCGCCACCAGCTGTCAGCGCCTCGGCGCGTACACCCGCTTGCTCGCGTGCTCAAATTTCAGGTAGCGGGAGGAACCAGCGCGCAAGCAGAGCCCCAGAGCAGGCCAGGGCACGCTGGCGCAAGTCTGCACCCCTCTGCTGCTCTGGCCCGCCGCGGGCAGTCCCTGGTGCGATCTCGGTGCGGTTGGGACAATGTGGAAGATCGTATGGCGGTCGGGGACGGCAGGCAGGAGGCGCGGCAGGCGCGGCGGAATGCACGCTGCGCAAGGCGCCAGCGGCCGGCACGAGAGCGCCACTCCAAGAGATGCTCCAGCGCGCCCTGTGATCGAGCCTGGCACTGCCTGCTGCTGAAAGCGGCCGCACAGCCGATCATGGTGCGGCCGCATGATGATGGGGGCTAGCGTCTCCTCGGTCCGCTCCTCTTCCCCTCTCCTCAGCCCCCCTCCTTCCACAAACTGCAAATACCACCTGCCTGTCCCCCGCGTCGCCCCCCTGCCTCGCCCCCCGCCTCTCACACAGCGGCGCTATTACTACGGTGTGGGAGGGTCTTGTGTGGGAAGGGAGTTTGGATGGGAGGGTTTCGTCGGGGGGGGGGGGGGGATTGTCTTGCAAAGGGTCAAGGGGGGAAGCGGCCTGGCGCCGGGACCAAGCATAATTTAAAGGGGATTTGGTGCGGCCCAGGGCCAGAGGCATTCTTAAGGCGAGTCGGTGCAGGGTGGTCGACACTACGGTCAAAGTCAAGGGGCCAGAACCGTGGAAGCGTGCGGGCGCAAGTATCGTTGGAGATCCCAGAAAACCGCTGGCTTGGGTGGGCGTCAAAAGCGGTGGGGCAGGGGGTCGAGGGTGCCGGCGGCGACGCATGCAGCGGCGGCCGGCGCGTCTGCCGCGTCGCTCCAGGGCGGCACCACAGCAGGGGCGCTCTCAGGGGGCGGAGAAGAGGGAGCCCAGGCCCACCAGCTTGCCGGCTACGAAACGGGTCTTCTTCGAGACGGTGGGAGGGGTGGGGCTGTTGAGGGCGCTGGCCAGGGCCGTGTTCCCCGGTGGTCGTGGTCCAGGCAGTGAGGCCGGCCTAAACGATGTCGACCTTGTCATCCTGCGATTGCAGACAGGTAGAGGAGGGGGCCGGCGGACAAGTGGGGGCAGGAGCAGGCAGGGTGGGCGTACGGCCGCTCGCATCCCTTCTTCATGAGTTGGTGTTTATGAAGCTGTCCCCCGGGACCCTCGTTGCTCGTCATATTGCTGCGCAATACACAGCGCTGGATGCAGAGGGGACTTCAACTACACTCTGCAACCCTGTGTTCAGCCTCACATTGGTTGGGTCGTCTGCGGCGGTGTTGAGAAAGGTGCGCAGGGAGCGGAAGGCATCCCTGGTCAAGGACCGCAGTGTGGGAGCCTGCGGGTGAGGACCGCGAGGAAAGCGTTGTTTGCGCTGGGCCAGGCGCTGGCAGCCGGGCGCAGACAGTGGGCTAGCCGGCCCCCTGCTGCATCGGCCACAAGGCAGCCCTGGCTGGCGATGGGGCTGGCAGCGGCAGCGCAGGCTGGATCAGCACTGGGTTGTGTGGGGCGTGCAGGTGCGCCGATGCGGCGCCGCGGCATGCTCACGCTACCCACCAGCCCAGCGCCCAGACCACCACCACACATGTGTGCGCAAGAACGGCTCGCTGCAACATCCACATGCAACACGAACAGCGGCATGCAGGGCCTCCCCAGTACGGCGTGCGCGGCGCAAGCGGAGCACAGCCTTGCCCCGCAAGTTGTAGGCCACAAACCCCTCACCTGCAGCAGCTTGCGGTTCTCGGCAGCCTGGACAGTGCTGCAGCAGGGAGGTGGAGGAGGGCAGGAGAGGGCTGGTGAGGCAGCGTGGGGTGGGAGGGTGCGAGCGCGCTCGGCGTGCAGTGGCTGCAAGGTTGCGCGGGATGCGGCGTGCGGGCCGCGGTGAGGGAGCTGCAGGCGCTTGCAAGTGGCAGGAAAACACATAGCCCAGCTGGTGCACAGTGCTGGTCAGCAAGTGCTAGAGAGAAGACGGGGCAAGGGGGAGCAGCAGCGCGCCACTGTATAGGACGCGTGCGGCGCCGATGCCCAGCGCCCCGTTCTTGCCTCGCTGCCAGCAGGGTGGCGAGCAGCGCCAGGGCAAAGAGCTTGCGGGCCATGGTGGGCGGGGAGGTGGCCTGCTGTTGGTCGGAGTTGGGTCGGTGCGCGGTGACGTTATCCCCGATTGCGAGCTACACCCCGCGTCCCCGCCTGCCTCTGCGACCATTCAACAAGCGCTGCAGCGGGCTTGGCTGAGCGTGGCAAGCCGCGGGAGGGGAGGGAAATAGCGGGGGAGCGTGCAGGAGCTGAACGGACACACCCGCTCCGCCAGGCTCACGACCCAGCCTCTCCCCAACTCGTTGTGCCTTCCTTGGCAAGTGCAGTGGCTCACAGGTAGTACACTTGGCGGCGAAGGGCGGAGAGAATGACGCGGAAGGGCGGGGCAGCGGGCTTTATGGCGCGACGATTGCGCTGGCGCAGCGCAGCGCAGCTTCCGGGAGTTGTAGAAATGGGGTCCGCGCTCTGTGCCTTGCCTCTCCGCATTGCCCGCTTCCTCACGCCCTATCTAGCACCTTGCAAGATGCTCGGGACAGGAGGCGAGGTTGCGCCCTGGTTTTCCGGTACATGGGGGCTGCACCTCTTGGAGGGTGCGTGCGCTCCCGTACAGGTCCTGGGGGCTGGCGCGGCTTCTGGGGTGCTGGTTGCCCTGCCGCAGCGGCTGCCTTGCATGGAAGGGTGCTTGAGTAATGTATGCTGTGAGAGACAACGAGGGCACGGGTGACCTGGCGGCAGGCACCCTGGTGCCAGACTGGGGGCCGCTGGATACCCGAGGTGTGCGGGGCAATGCACGGCGCCATGCCTGCCTGCTCAGTCGCTGTTTTGTCTGCCCCTCGTGCCAATCTGTTTCAGAAAAAATCATTCCGTTCGCTGGCTAGTTAATTTGCAAAGCTGGCGTGGGCAGGGAGAGGGGTCCCGAAAGGGGAACATGGGGGGACGGCCACAGCCTGAGCCTGGCAGCGGCGTGTGAGCGAGGCGAGGCCCTGCAGCAACGAATCAACATGCAGTGCAGGGGTGCTACGTTCAGGGCAGAGCTCAGAGGCGAGTCCAATATGTGTGGAGGGGTGGGTGGTAATAGTGCACGCGTTTGATCAGGAACGGGAGACAGCGCAGGTGGTGAGCTGCGGTCGGGGCTAAGTGCCGCCGCCTCAGGAAACGCGCTGGCCCAGGCGCCGTCGGCGCTGCCGCCACATGCTTGCAAGTAGTACGTCCCCCAACCATGCCATCACCCCACCTAGTAAAGAGCAACACTTGCGCTTCCAAGATGTCTCTGTCTTACTCATACAACTGGCTGCACGCCATGCAATGGAATGACTTTGGTGCGATGCAGCGCTCTTCTGCACACTGCAGAAGAGCGCTGGCAGCCAAGAGCAGCTCCCTCCTCCTCTCCCTCTCTGCCAGCCGTCGATGCCTGCACCGACATTTTGTGTTCCCTGAGATCAATAAAATCTGTCGCCAACTACCGCCAGCGCAGCGCTGCTAGTTTCTTTACACGCGGGCTGTTATGCAGTGTCCCGCTGGCGGCGCCACAACTGAAGACGGTTTAGTGGCGCTGAGTGTATGTATGCCGGTTGGAGAAACAGGTGTCGGAACAGTGGGGCGAGTTGCAGCGGGTGGCGTACAGGGGGGTGATTGTACAGGTCAGGGAAGGGGGAACCAGCGGCTTCGCAGTGGCCGGTCGTAGTTGTGGTCTTGGTTTTCGTTTGGGTGATGGTTGGCGGGCTGGGGTGGGTTGTTGAGGTTGTGGTGCGCTGGTGCAGCGGCATCAGAGACGGTGTGTGTTGTGCAGGATGAAGTGTGGTGGGAAGCGAGGTTGCGGAGAGGTGGGGTAGGTAGGGTTTGATGTTGAGGTGCAGATGGGGCTGGCATGTGCATCCACAGGTTTGCTGCGGTTATACTGTTGTGAAGCACTGATATTGCATTGAAAATGGGAGTGTGCAGGTGAGGAGGTGGGAAGTGAGGGGACAATGGAGATGCGGGGTACCGTGTGGACGGTTTGGTGAGAACTTGGCAGTTGCAGGAGGAGCAGGTGCAGCGACCGCATGTGGCGCCTGCTCATCTCCTGTGCCTTGGTGGCATGCGCTGCTTATCAGCTGCTGCAGGTCTTGGGCACTGGGATGCTGGTGGCATGCGCTGCTTATCAGCTGCTGCAGGTCTTGGGCACTGGGATGCTGGTGGCATGCGCTGCTTATCAGCTGCTGCAGGTCTTGGGCACTGGGATGCTGGTGGCATGCGCTGCTTATCAGCTGCTGCAGGTCTTGGGCACTGGGATGCTGGTGGCATGCGCTGCTTATCAGCTGCTGC
Organism: Micractinium conductrix; assembly: GCA_002245815.2. Classification (NCBI taxonomy): domain Eukaryota; kingdom Viridiplantae; phylum Chlorophyta; class Trebouxiophyceae; order Chlorellales; family Chlorellaceae; genus Micractinium; species Micractinium conductrix. The sequence continues at coordinate 86,800 of LHPF02000052.1, forward strand.
AGGTCTTGGGCACTGGGATGCTGGTGGCATGCGCTGCTCATCAGCTGCTGCAGGTCTTGGGCACTGGGATGCTGGTGGCAGGCGCTGCTCATCAGCTGCTGCCGGGCTTGGGCCGAGCGCGGCAGGGGTAGCAGGGCGCAGGCACGGGCGGCAGAAGCTTGATCTTGAGCACTGTAGGGCCCGCGAGCAGGACCCTCTGCAAACCATTGGGGTCGCAGGCGGAGACCGGCATCGGCATGTTTGGGCGTGCAAGGCTGCAGCAAGCGCAGCGGGTGCAGCAGCTGGCTTGGGCAAGGAGAGCCGTATGGAGAGGCACGTGGGGGAGGGCGGCCCAGACACCATGCCCCGTGCCCCTGATCATATCCTTCCAACGACAGAAGCCACTTGCCTGCCAGGTCTGACAGATCAGATGGCTACGCTCACAGGAGCTTGCCTGCAAGGCGCCTGCCACCAAACAGCTTGGTCCTGGCCGGCCAGCCGGGCAGCCGAACGACCTGCAAGGTGCGGGGGGTGCACTGGGCGGGACGGCATGTGCAGGGCACGACTGGACACATGCAGAGCTGGGGCTACATGCAACTCCGCCATCAAAGCCCCTCCCCACCCAGTCCCCACTCGCCCGGGCGGTGTTGTCATTGATTGTGACCTGCAATCAGGGGCAAGTCCAGGAGTGGGAGCAGTTGGGCAGGGGAGCTTGACACCCTCTGCATTTTGAAATCACGGGTTGTCACAGCAAACTCAGATCCGGGGTGCGCGCCAGTGTGGGCAAGGGACACGTGTGCGCGGTTTCAAGGCCAAGGGAGAGCGTGCAGCGGCAGTACCGGCCTTTGCCTCGCCTGGTCCTCGCTGCCTAGGAATCCCAGGATGCACTCCCGCCCCTGCAGCCCACTCACCCGGCTACGTTTGACGCCAACCAGGTAGATCTGAGGAGGCGTGAAAGTGACGAGTGGAGGGGGGTGCCAGGGCGACGCCATACGTCATGTGCCAGAGTGTGCGTAGTCACAGCAAGGGGTGCACATGCAAGGACGCGGCGCAGCCGTGTCTGGCTCTCCCGTGCGCGCCGCCGCCCACGCAGCACCACCACCCTGCATGCGAGCGCTCGTCACACAACCCCACTCACCGTGTCACTGCCTTCACCGCCATCCAATGTGACCTGCAAAGTGATGGATGGCGTCAGAGGGGCGGAGGAGCGGCAGCACGCATCTGTCAAAAGGGATGCACAGTGCCGCCTGATGAATTGATGAGCTTACGCTGACAACGAAATGTCAGGTAGCAAGTGGCACGTGGCTGCTGCCGTGCGCGTGCCAGGTGCGTGAATGGTGGTCAGCGCAGCGCAGGCAGCGGACGCGAGTGCGCTTGTTGCCCAGTGGTGGTGCTGCCTACTCAACGCAATGCACGCCTCATACCGCCTCCAGCCCTGGACACCCCACTTGCCGTGTCCTTGCCATCACCAAAGACGAAGATCTGTGTAAAAGTGCGTGGGGTGGGAAGGGGTTGGCGAGAGTTCGGGCAGGGTGGGTGGGGATGCAGCAATGGCAACTCGTCACCTTCATTACGATGCGCCGCCCCGCGCATCATTTTTGAGCGCCCGAGGGTTAGTATTCATTGGTCAGCAGTGGAGGGTTTTCAGGGGGGGTCGCTTGCCGATGGTCCTGCACCCCAGCCTGCACTCCTGCACTCACCCTGTCCCTGCCAGTTCCGCCCTGGACATTGATCTGCACGGTAAAAAACATGGGTTCAGAAGGAACTGCGACATACATTCTACCCAGCGGTACCTGCGGCAGCACCAGCAGCAGCGCCGGCAACAGCGAGAGCAGCAGCGGCAGCAGCGGCAGCAACAGCAGCGGCAGCAGCGGCCAGCGGCAGCAGCAGCGGCAGCGACACCGGTGACGTAAGCAGCCTGATTTCTCCCTGCTGGCTGCCCACGCAAGGGCACCGCCCCACTTGCCACATCAGCGCCTGCATTGCCCCTGACGATCATCTGCATTACGCAGTGGATAGGGGCAGGCAGTGAGGTTACACAGACGCTTGGAAAGGCGCCAGGTCTCCGACGACTGCTGATTTCCAGCCATGTTTCCAGCCACATCCACCCACACACGGATTGCACCCACCGTGTCGTCGCCGGGGCCTCCAATCTGTGTGATCTGCATGTCAAAAGGTAAAGATAAAGTGCATGTAGGGCGAACCTGAGAGATGCACCAGGTGGATGGGGGGCTGAGCGCGCACGAGGGCTTGGTGGTCAAGCACAGGGCAGATCGTTGTCGACAACATGCAGACATGTAGCGCATCTGTCATTGCGTGGCTAGACGGCACTACCTACTCCCCCACCATGCGGGCTGTCATAACTTTCCATTATTTATGGTCCCCCATTCCCACCCACCCACAGACACGCACCACGGCACCCCACCCACCCCACCCCACCACCCTGGTACTTTCCGTGCCGCCTCCGCGGCCAGTCACTCCAACGATCTACGGCAGGGCAAGCGAAACAGTGGCAGGTGGGTACGACTGCTGGGAGCGACTCATAGCGTGGCCACATGAGGGGGTGGCGCCGTGCGTAATCGCCAGTCCATCCTGAGCGTCGGTGGGGACCACTCTCACACCCCACTCACGTAATCGTTGCCGGTGCCGCCATCCTGAGTCAGCTGCAAGACACGAAGGCACAAAAGGACCAGGCAGCGGAAAGCAAGTTGCAGGAAATAAGTAATTCACAGGCCGCGGGCAGGTCTGCGGTGTGGAGTGGTGTCGTGTGGTGTGGTGCTGCATGGTGCAGCAACACAGCAGAAAGCGGCGATTGCGGCACTCAATCTCCCACGCCCATGTCCCTCCGTCGCCGACGCACCAATCCTCGCATTCAGCCGCAGCCCCTCACTACTACTCACCGGGCCAGTGGTAGTGCCCTTCCCAACCAACTGCACAGGGGCATCAGTTGAGGTGGGAGGCGTGCAAACACCGCGTTTGTTTGCCACGCATGGCAAGGCTCGCTGCGGCGCTGCGTGGCGGGTCCCACCCTTCCGACGCTTCCCCTGCACTGCCAGGCATACACATGTACCTACGCACCAGGTCGTCGCCGCTCTCGCCTTCTTGGGAGACCTGTGGACGTGGACGGGGTGCGTCAGCGACCACCGTGGACTGCAGGCCGACCACGCAGGCAGCAACTCGGGCGTGTGCAGTATTCCCCTCCAACCCCTGCCTTCACACTCCAGCGGCGCTGCGTTTACCGAGCCGGTGCCAATTGCGCCAACAGCAAAGAGCTGCGCGACAGTGGGCAAGAGCAGAAAGCAACACGCAGTGAGGTGTCGGACGTGTTTGGCAAGAAGAAGCACGTTCACCGGAGGCACCTGGCGAGGGCCATAGTCAGGCATCACCACCGTGGTGACCACACTTCAAGGGCAGAAGTTGTTAGCCAGCCTGCCAGCTCTTGTTGCCCCACCCCTCCGCAACCCTGCCCATGCGGCGGGTGCCCCCCACCGACACGCACATCATCGTTGCCATCGCCGCCAGCTTGGGTGACCTGCACTCGGGGCGCAGCAGAACAAATGCGAGGGATTGAGCAGACTGCAGTGGGTGACAAATGGGGAAGGCGCATGCGTAGCAGGAGACAGCAGACTTTTCCATACATAATCATGCGTGCGTGGCGGCAGGCACAAGCGGTATGCGACAGGCGAACCCAGACGAGCAAGACAGGAGCAAGCGGCGTGCACGCCATCTGTCCCAGCGTTATCACACATGATGCCACTCACCACGCAATCAACACCAACGCCACCATTGGCAAAGAGCTGCAGCGGTGGCAGGGAAAGACCAGCAAGCTCTGGCGCCGCAGGGTGCCTAGCACGCTGGCTAGACAAGGCGCACACAGCGGCGGCAAGTGGTCCCTCTGGAACGAACTGGCCCCTCAGGTCATGCATGCCCTCCCAAACCCCCCACCCACCTGGTCTTCGCCCGGGCCTCCAGTCTGGACGACCTGCAAGCGGACAGCGGCATGCAGGCCCTGCTCGTTAGAACTGGTTCGGAGCCAGTCGGAGAACGCGGGTTTAGGTTTACACATGCATGCCCAGGGCACGAGGGCAAGCGTGCAAGGTCTTTTTGTTTGCAGCACCGGCCATGCAGATGGCACGCTCTGCCCGTCCACATGCATACACCACGCTTGTACTCACACGGGAGACGGTGCCGCCGAAGCCAGCGTTGCCGACAATCTGCAAGAGAGGGACGGCTTTGTGCTATTTTCGGTTACTGAACTCTGCTTTGTATTGCTGTGCTTGGTGAAGTGAATTGGGTACGCTCGCAACACGAGCAACTGGTAGGTGGCGTGGCCCCCAGGTTTCCCCCACTCCTCGCCTTTTGCCAGCCCCCTCCCCACACCGCCCACCGCATCATTGCCTGCCAGGCCGAATTGAAAGACCTGCAGGTAGGATGAGGGATGCAGGCAACAGAGTCCAGGACAAAAACCGTTCACATGTGGCTAAGAGACACGTTTGGCGACCACACGCTCTGGGCAGTTGCCTTGCCAGCAGGCAGGGAGGTGCTGCGTGCAGTGCAGGCGTTGCCAGTCAATCCGGCATGCCGCCCTCTCCACCACCGGGAAACGCCACTTGCCGAGCCACCATCTGCGCCGGCGTCGGCAACCAGCTGCGCAGGGAAGGGCGACACGTGCTATGAACGAGCCTCGGCGGGTAGCGTGGTGAAAACTGCAGCACGGCAGCTGAGTGTGCCATGACCCAGGACGTGGCGCACCCCTGCCTCCTGCTGCCGGACGTCTCAAAGATACGCGACCTGCATCCGACTCACCAAGTTGTTGCCAGGGCCGCCGGCCTGGAAAATCTGCAGGCAGGGCAGCGGGTGGCAGAGTTGCGGGAGTTGCATCTCAAGCGTAGGCAGGCGCGCTGGGCAGGGGGCTCATGGACGATGCACCACTCAACCTGCCTCCAGCGCAAGCATGCCCGCAACCCCTGCCACTCACAAAATCTTGTTCGCTGCCACCGGCGGCTACAAACTGCACACGTCGGAGCCAACACAGGGATGAGCTGGGCGGGTGAATGAGCTGGACAAAGAGAAGAACACTCAATCTGAGGCACTCAATCTAAGGCGTCGTATCGGACTCCAGTACCAAGCACTGAATCCAGACTGCTCTCCCACCCGCGTGAACACCCCGCTTGCCTCATCATTGCCATTGGTGCCAAGTGGAAAAGGGATACCAGCAAACGAGCTGAATGTACCCTGGACAATCTGCAAATGGCACAGTGCGAGAGGGGGGGGGGGGGGGGGGGGGGGGGGGGGGGCAGCAGTCTAGGCCGAGGATGGGTGGGTGGGTGGTTGGGTGGATGGGCGGGTGGGCCAGCGGACTAGCGAGGGACTCCCCAATCAACACTCCATCCACGCACGCACGCACGCACGCACGCACGCACGCATGCACGCACGCACGCACGCACGCACGCACGCATGCCACTCACAGTGTCAGCTCCGCCACGACCAAGTGTGACGACCTGGGGAGCAGCAGGGGCAGCAGGGGAACAGTTGGAAGTAACGAGGTGGACGCGAAGGGTGTGTTTGCAGCATGCGCTTGGCGGCGTCGGCAAGCAACCGCCAATCAACGACAGAGCTGCAGTGTGGCACACTCGCCCACGCTCCCACTGCCCACTGCCGTCGCTTGCCCGGTCATCGCCATTTGTGCCATCAGTCGTAAGCTGCAATAATGCAGTAACGCAATAATGCAGGTTAGTCGGGAGCTCGGCAGGTGCCCCTGCCAATCCTACAGGAGTCCACCAGCTGTCTAGACGACAGCGCGTTCCAGGGTAATCAGCAAGCAGCACACGCTTCACCATCTCTTTACGCACGCACGCTCTCCCGGCGCCCTTCTCACGGTCTGACTGGTTGCGTCGCCCCTTTGCACCTGCGCAGGGAGCGAGAGCAGGTGCCGTAAGCGCAAGCTTGCATGTTGTGAAACTGAATGCGTGCATGGCGGCGCCGCGTGTTTCAAGAAACCCAGATGGCCGTCCCATTCACGGCAGCGCACACCGTCCACGGAGGGCTAGTCCAAAACGATCTCAGCCGTGAGCGAATCCCCTGTGCATCAGCCGTGGTGGCGCTGCAGCAGCACGGCAACGAGAGCAGCACCATGACGGGACGATGTGAATAGCCGGTGCGGCAGTACCAACCCACCCGCTTGCCAGCCAGACCCGGCGCACCCCACTCCCAGCCTCGCCTGAGCAGCGACGCCAGCAGCCACATCAGTGCAGCAGCCTTGAGGGTCATGGCCAGGACTGGGAGATGGTGAGGGGGCCTGCAGGATGGAGCAAGGGCGCATGGCCACGGTGTTGTAGGTTTGCAAGGGGGAGGTGCAAAAGCCCAAGCTAGCGCCCTGCGCGCCCTCTCCCTGCACGCAGAGCTCTGCGAGGCCCGCCAGAGGCTGGCGCAGGGTGAGAAAATGGGGCGAGAGGTGGGCGGGAGGGGCGGCGGCGGCGCTGCGCACTGGGAGGGCCCAACCCCGCTACAGAGCCTGGAGCGCTTCCTTGCGCTGGAACGCGCCACCCTGATGGTCACTATAGGCCTGTAAACGGCGCGTTCAGGGCGGGAGATGCGCCGCAGGGCGATTACAGCCACGCGGCCCGCTGCAGCGCCAGTCTCCACCCCGAGGGCGGTCCTCCCTTTGCAGCCTGCCCGACTCGCCTGGCACCTGCGTGCAGTGCAGAGAGCGTGGTTGCGGGGAAGTTCGGGGTAAGAAGGATGCGGGCGGAGACAGCTGGCTCTCATGGTCGCGCCCCGTGGCGACGTCGAGCCCGATGTGCTGGGATACTGGTGCTGCGTCCGCCTCGTGCGCTCGCACTGTCGTGATGGCCAACCAAAAGTTGGCATGCATCCAGGTATCACATGTCACATGAATGGCAGCAGATGAGAGCGGGGCAACACCCCGAAGCACACTGTCAACGCGCCGGTGGGCCACCCCACGCCGGCCAGCTGCGCATGCGCGTGCGCTCAAGCACCCGCAAGGTTGCTCGACAGGCACCTGTCTCTCTAGCACAAGACCGTGGGAGCCTAAGGGGTCCGGAAAATGGCATGTGAAACCTTGCAGCTGGTTGCTACATATGCGGGGGACGACTGAGCAGGGTGCACCACTGAGGAGGCATGGAGGACTTCTGGGTCGGGTGCTGCGCACACGGCAGCGGTCAGCGCTGCTGGGTGTGGGGTGTGCTGCGAGGCAGCGGCAAAGCAGGACGTGAGGGGCGGCACGTGACGAGGCAGGGGCAATGCAAGGTCCCACCCGCCAGGGCTGAAGGTGGTGGCTGGCACGAGGGGGCTGGGGGGAGAGCCCGCGTGAAAGGAGGCACCACCATGAAGGGAGATTGGTGACAAAAAGAGCCGAGGAGACTGGGACCACGATTCCAGACGCAGTGCTTGAGCTTGGAAAAGGGTTACCGGTGCGCAGGCAGAGCGTGCCGGAAAGGGGACGCTGGCCTGCCACGAGTACATGCAGCTGCGGCCAGAGGGAACGTTCTGTGGCGCATGTCTGGGTGCACGTCAGCACGCGGCCGCCACTGTCAGGAGGGCTGCAGGCTGCTGCTGCTGCTGCTGCTGCACGCTGCCGCAACGGGAACGCCGCTTCACGGCTCCAGGTAGGCGTGCACGCCCTCGCTGCCGCGCTCCAGCAGCGCCTCCTGCAGTTCGGGCAGCACCCCAGCCGCATCGTGCACCGACTCCAGCTGCTGCTCCCGGCGGTGGCCGACCACCAGCCAGGCCACCTCCATGGCCGCCAGGGCCACGCCAAGACCCGCCACGATCCACAGCTGGAGAAAGGGGGAGGGGGGTGTCAGGGAACGCCAGTGTCACAGTGCAAAGCAACTCTGCCACTGCCCGCATGCCTGTCGCTCGCAGGGCACACGCTTGTGATGCTTCCCAGGATTCAGGCGGGGCAGGGGGTGCTCTGCTGCAACGCTACGCCTGCCGCGCACCTTGTAGGGCTGCAGCGCGACGCCGCCGAAGTGGCTGCACGCCCACCACACCCCCCACAGCAGTGCTCCGTCCCACATGGCAAAGACCATCGCGGCGGTGCCCCAGGAGCGGTGCAGGCGCAGCGGCTCGTGCTGCACGGTGGGGCAAGGGGGCAGGGAGCAGACGGCAGGTAAGATGTGATAGGGGCGGCCCTGGATGAATCAACCCTAGATTAAATCAAGAGCAGACACTGCCCCTGCTACGCCTCCTCGCTGGAGTGGTGCATGCGGACACGTGCCATGCAGGCACAGCAGCGCAGCCCTGCATGCGCCAGGCTGCCCTGCCCGCAGCTTCTGCAGACGCAGCCCACACCATGCCCCATGCCCCCACGCCCCACCTCTGCCCGCCGGCGAGCATCCTCCATCACCTCTTTTGGAATCAGCCGCACCGCCAGCAGCATCAGGCCTGCGCGGGGGGGCGAGACGGAGGGAAGGCTGCTCATCAACCGGTGCTTGAGGCAGCTCTGTCCAGCAGGACAGAGCCTCTGCGCACGGCTGCTCCGACCTCTGCTGCCGCCCTGTCGACCTCCTGCCCTGCCGGGCGTGCGCGCGACTGCTGTTGCCAGGCCATCAACAGTTTCACATGCCGCGGCTTCCGACAGGCTGAGCAGGTAACCGCCAAACTCACAGCAGGCAACTTCATAAAAAGGATGGATCCACAGGCGGGCAGGCGGCCCTTCCATGCCCTGCCCCGCCATCCAGAGCCATCCCAGCCGGGGAAGCCATGGCGCCATCGACAGCCGCACACACACTGTGTCGCTGCCGCTCACCCGGCAGGATGAGCAAGTCGTCGAGCAGCCCAAGCACTGGAATGAAGTCGGGAATTAAGTCCACAGGGGACAGCACGTATGCCAGCGCCAGCAGGATGAAGAAGCGCGGCAGCCAGCCGGTGCGCGGGTCCTGAGTGAAAATGGCAGAAGGAGTGGCGAGGTGAGATTTACTGATGGTCAAACCAGCACAAGGCGGCGACAGCAAACGCCACGGTGGGGAGCGATGCGTCCAGGCGGTGCAAGAGATGCGAGCGGGAGCCGAGGGGCGAGGCGGCGGAGGAGAGCAAAGCAACGGTGCAAGGGCGGCGCTCAAGGCTTCGCAGCTTCGCAGCTTGGCTTCCCAGCGTGCCAGTTGGTTTCTCCTTGGCTGCTTTCCACTCGCCTGGTTAGCGTAGTGCAGCGCAAGAACCTGACGCTTGAGCCTCTTCACTGCGGCATTGAACGCGGCAAACCATCCGCCGCCCTTGCCGCCGCTGCTGCCTGCCGCCGCCGGCGGCGCCTCTTCACCGGGCGGCGCTGAGCCGCTCATGGAATGGCTGCTCGCGTTGACAGCTGTGGGGCGTCCTCAACGGGCGGAACGAACACTGGGTGCAGCGGGAAGGAGGGCAAGGGCGTGGGCGAAGCACGCGCCACCCAACACTTCGTCCAAAGCTGAATTGGTATGGCTGCGAGTTGGGAGTACTCTAAGAGACGCTGATCAGCAAGGGAAGAGCCGGAGATAGCGGCACAACTGCCTTTCTACTCGAACAAATGCAGCTCCGGTTGCTGTCATTGTCCCCCTGCCCCGAGCGCGCTCAGCCTCTCGACACGCCCTCCTCCCACTTTGCATAGCTCCCCAGCCCGCCTGGCAGCACCCTCGCGAAACCCCGACTCGCACCCGTCTCCCTACCAGTCTGCCGGGCATGGCGCACCGCGTGTCAGCACGGTATTTCGGACTGAAGCTTGGGGAAGCGCTGCAGGCTGCGGCGGCAGCGGCGCAGAGCTCCGCCACAGCCAGCCTGTCAGAGGCGCTCCAGCGCGGCATGGCGGGTGAGGACATGAGGAAGTTGCTCTGCGAGCGACGGGACGATGCTTGGCGACGGGTGACTGCCGCCGCTGCCCGCCGCCGCTGCCCGCCGCCCAGCGCTCGCCCCTCGATACGCACGCTCCCTCTGCCCCCGCTTTTCTGCACAGCCTACCGTGCGCGCTTGACGATGCCCATGCTGATCGGTGGCGCAGCAATGGCGCCGACGCTCAACCCCAAGGGCGCCAGGTGCGATCGGCGAGCTGCCGGCGCTGCCGCCGCCACTCGGGAGACCGGCGCAGGGCAGGCGCACGGAAGCAGGTCCCGCGATGCCTCACCCTGCCTCCCTTCCACCCGACTCCCTTGCGAATGGTGCAGCCAGCCGGACGCGGTGGAGCACCTGCTGGTGCGCCTGCTGCCACGCCCCTCGGAGCGCTCAGTGTTCGCAGGGGACGTCGTTGCCTTCACCTCGCCGCTGACGTTGGCAGTGGCGGCGGGGCCTGCGGGCGTCGCAGGGCTGCCGCTGGGCGGCGGCGGCGCAGCGGCGGCGGCTGCGGCGGATCAGGAGGAGCTGGCGGAGCGGCTGCGGCACTCGGCGATGGTGCGGCGCGTGGCGGCGATGCCAGGTAGGGCCGCGCGGGGCCTCGTGCCGCCTGTTCTGAATGCCACGCCGCATGTGCACCAGGGATTCTCGGCAGCAGGGGCGGGAGGTCGTGGGCAGCCCGAGGTGGGTCTTATCGACCAACGTCGGCGCTGTCCTCCCGCTGCAGGCGACGAGCTTGTGACTGGAGAAGAGGAGGATTCAGAGAGCTTTGTGGTCCCAGAGGTGCGTGGGTGGTGCTGGACAAGAAGGGGACGTGCCTGCGCGTGTGTGCAGGCTTGGCTTGATTCCCGCTGCTGCCGCAGGCTCGGGCTGCCGCATCGGCGCATCCGCCGCGTGCGTTGCCTCGCTGCTGTTGCCGTCCAGGCGTTCACACTCTCGCTGCTTCCACCGCCTGCCTGCAGGGCCACTGCTGGGTGCTGGCGGACAATGAGGCCATGCAGCCGCCGCACGTCATCGACAGCCGCAGCTTTGGTCCGCTGCCGCTTGTGAACATTGTGGGACGGTGAGGGTTTGGGTGCGGCATCTCGGCAGAGCCGAGCGGGGGCAAGGGGGACCTGTCATGTGGGGCGCTTCCGAGCGGCTGCCGCAGCTGTGGATGCTGCTGTCAACAGGCGGTACAATTTCAGGCAGGGGGGGGTATTGGCATGTGGCCAGCGAGACAAGAGGAGGAGGCCTGCCGGCCCTAACCCCTCCTTCCTCCTTCCACATCATCGTCGCCCATCGTCGCCCTCCCACCCCCTCTGCCCCGCAGCATCCTGTACGCGGCACGCAGCGAGTCGGACCACGGCCCGGTGGAGAACAGCGAGGAGGGCATGGCGGCAGACGCCCCCGTGGTGGAGGCAGAGCTCGACATCGGCGCTCTGTGCGGCGGCGGCGGCGGCGGCGGTGGTCCCGGAGAAGAGTAAGGGCTTGGGGGGTGGGTGCAGGGGGGACTGGGGTGGCCCCTCTTGGCCCCTCCTGGTTGCTCCCCTGTGCTCCGTGTCCCCCCTGTGCCGCTCCAGTCTCCCGCTGCTTTCGTGCGTCTGTTGTCCGCTCCCTGCTTCAGCGCGCTGCCCGCGCCGTGGTGATGCCCGCCTGCTGTGCCCCTGCTGCTTCGCACCTCCCCCGCTGCGCTGTTCCCTCTGCCCACCTCACGCTGCACTGCGCGCTGTCTGTACCATATCACACCCCCCTGGAAATCCTGCCTACCCCCTTTTTCTTAACATGTGTTCGTGCATACGTTCCGTAGCAAAGGGCAAATAGTGTGGTGGAAGGCGCGCTAGTGCAGGCACGCCTGGAGGGCAGTGAGCACAGCGGTGCAGGGTTCAAAGAGTGATGGCATGCGCGGAGGAGCGGACGCGCACGCGTCGGCAGTGGTGCTGTACAGCTCTGGAGCAGTGCATCGCTGCTGCTGTCGGCCGTGCGGCCGCGACGCCCCAAAGCGTCGGTTCTGCAGCTGTGGTGGCTGCTGCTATAGAAAACCAGTGGGGGCCGCCAGGGCGGAAACACCCATCGGCCGGGCTCCCCGAGCTGCCGTGTGGCGCTCAGGGCCCTGCCCCGTCAGCAGCGCCGCCGGCCCGCCGGCCCGCTCAGATGAAGTTTGAAAAGTCGAAAAGGGAGCCCAGGTCATCGCCAAACCCGCCGCTGGTCAGGCTCTCGAAGAACTGTGCAGAGCGGCGCGGGGGGCGGGGGGGGGGGGGGGGACGGTGGGGTGGCAGATGCGTATGCAAGGCGTAGGCAGCAGCTGCTGCTGGTCAGGCTCTAAAACGACTGTGTGGTGCCCCCCCCCCCCCAGCCCCCCCCTCACCTGGCTCATCGCATCCAGCTCGGAACCGCCGGTCAGCTTGTCGAGCGTCTGCCCAATCTTGGCGGCGGCGTCGCTCTGGATGATCTTGGTGGCCACGGGGCCTGCAGCGGCATTGAAATGAGGGCCAACGCGGCCAACTTGAGCAGGCGGTGGCGGATGGCGCCGGCGCAGGGCAGACGGGGCTGCGGCGGCAGCACCAGCGGCGGCAGCGCCAGCTGCCGGCGGCCGCCAGCACGCACCGGGGGTGGTCGGGTTGCCGTCAATCCCCATGGCCGACATCATTGCGAAAATGTTTTGGTCGCCGCCCATTCCGGTCGCCAGCTGGGACAGGCGGTCCCCGGCGGCGCTGCGCGCGATACAAGGGAGGCGTGGGGGCTGTGTTGGGTTTGTGAAGCCATTTGTTGGAGGGCAGGTGTGGAGAAGGAAGGCGGCACGAGTGGCACCTGCGAGGGACGGGCACCCGCTGACGGCAGCGTGCGCTGCACGGGGCAGCCACGCCTCGCAGGGGCATCCCGCGCACACAGCGATGGTGTCACAGCGATGGTACTGCCTGCTCAGGAAGTGTACTGCGCAGGCGGGGCAGGGTGGGCACCCACCTGAACGCGGACACCGCCTTCTTGAGGCCATCTCCGTCCAGGCTGATCAGCTGCTTCAGGCCCTCAATGCCGCTGGCTGCACGCGCGCAAGCACAGGCGCGGGGAGGGGAAGGGCGGAGAGGACGGGTGGGCGACGAGCAGGCAGCGCTCAGTGAGGCGGTCTCACGCCCACTGCTCACAATCTTACAACCACCCCTTGCGCTTGCAAAAGTTTGGGAGCGGGGCTCCGTTTCGAGCGCTCGTTTCCGCAGCCTGCTCCTCTCCCACCACTCACCCGCTCAACCGCCACACCACTCCCTCCCACCGCAGCAAAACAAAACTAAACTCACAGAGGGTCAAGGGAGCTCCGTTGATGTTGAGCTGCGGCAGCTTCATCTTGTCTTTCACCAGGGTGGACAGGGACTTGAGGTCTTCGTGGTGCTTGTCCATCCAGGCGTGCAGGTCGGCCAGGCGGGAGTTGTCCTGCAGGCCGGCAAAAGCAGAGCACGGGCACACGTGTCAGCAGCTGTATGTGTGTCAGCAACAACCGATGGCATCCCTGGGGGGAGCGCCCTGCAGCGCGCCGCATTCCCGCTGCGGCCCCTGGTGGCGGTTGGCGTGTCGACATGCGCTGGTGGGGAGGACCGGCGGCGGGATGGGGGACCCTTTGCGACGGGTTGGAGAAAGGTGCATGGGTGGGTGCTGCAGCAGTGGGCTCACCCCGGGCAGGACCTCGCGCAGCTTTTCGATCAGGGAGAAGTGGCCCTCCCCCGAGGTGTGCACCTTGTTGCCGATCCACAGGCCGACGGCGGCTGCGCGGGAGGAGCGGCAGATGCGGGGGAGCGGAGCGGGGCATGAGTGGGTGGAGCGCAGGCACGGGTGGGGAGGGGGGCGGCGTTGGGAAAGCACCCCAAGGGCAGCGAAACAGGCAGAGCGTGCTCTCGGGCAAGCCAATGGCTGCCAGCTGTGTTGAACCACCGCCGTCATCCCACTCAGCCCCCATACCCCCCCATGCCACCCTGCCGACCTGCAGCCCACATGTTGCGCTTGGCCTGCATGCAGGGCATGTCACAGTTGCCGCTGGCTGCGCAGAGAGGAGAAAGGGGGGCGGAAGGGAGGGCGACCACGTTGGCAGGAGACGGGGAAGGCTGCCGCGGGTACAGCGACGGGCGATTCACCGGCGGCGCACCGTCTCTCACCCCAACCCTTGCTCACCCCTCGCTCACCCCTCGCCGCGCCGCTTACGCCCCCTCTCACCCGTGCCAGTCACGATCGCGTTGATCTGCTGCTGAATCGCAGACAGCACTGGGCGCTGCGCAAACAGTTGCTGCAGCGGCTGCGTTGCCTGTGCAACAGCGCCAAACACGGTGCCGGAGCCAGCGCCGCCGGTGGCCTGCGACAGTATGCCGCCGCCGCCCAGCATGCCGCCGCCCAGCATGCCGCCGCCGCCAAGCATGCCGATGGGCGCGGGCTGAGTCACCACGGGCTGCTGCACGCCGCCGGCACCGGGGCCGCTGATGGTGGGCTGGGTGGGAGCGGTGACAATCGTCCAGCCGCCGGTGGTGCCCTGGGTGGTGGGGGCGGGCTGCAGGGGGCCGGTGGGGCCTCCCTGCGCCAGCCCGACCTCGAAGATGCTGCCTGGGCCGGTGGGGATGGGGCCCTGTTGGGTGGTGGGGGCCACCTGGGGCTGAGTGGTGGCAGTCTTGGTGGGGGCGGAGATGATCTGCCAGGTGCCGGGGGCCTGGGTGCCGGTCTGGGCCTGGGGCCGGGCCGGGGGCGGGGGCTTGGCGGTGGAGCCCTGGTAGATGACGGACCAGCTGCCGGGGGTGCTGCAAGGGGGGAGGCAGGGGGTGGGGCGCGTGGGGGCGAGAGAAACGTGGAGGTGCAAGTAGCAGGTTTGTGGCAGGCGGCCGATGGGGGGCACGCTGGCAGGAGGGCACTGGGCGCGAGGCTGCCGGCGGGGCCCTGGGCAACAGCCAGCCCTTCCCGCGCAAACACCCACTCACCTGCCGGCGGCGACGGCAGCGGGCGGCCCAGAGAAAGCCTCGACAGGGGGGGCGGAGGCGGGGGCGGGCGCGGGCGCAGCGGCCTGCTGGTTGGCGCCGTCGAAGCTCTCAACAGACAGGTCGCCGTCGGGCACTGCCGAGCAGCAAGGGCAGGGGGCAGGGTGGGGGGCAAGGGCTGTCGGACGTTGTCCCCGCGGAGGACCCTCCTGACGCCCCTGTGTGAACGCCCTCGTGGGCTTGCCGGCGCGACAGGCAAGCGCTGCAGCTCGCCTGCTCGAGGCGCCAGATAACCTCAGGGCTGCAGTGGTGCTGGCACCTAGGGTGGTTGTTCTGAACGCTCAGCAGCAGAACCGCACCTGGCTGGCTGACGGATATCGAGGGCAGCGGGGCGGGGGCGGGGGGGCTTGCTGGCGGGGGCTGGGCGGGCGCGGGGCGCTGGCACAGAACCAAGGACCAGCCATTGAGGGCTATCTCACGCCTGCAGGTGAGGGTTGCAGGGAGGGCAAGGAAGAAGGAGAAGACGCGTATGAAGTGAGACGAAGGGTTGCAGCGCGCAGCAGCTAGCAGCTTAACGATCGCTTTAGAGGGCGTCCCCCCCCACCTCCACACAAACCCACACCCACACCCACACCCACCCCACCCACACACACCCCACCCACCCCTACCCCCCACACCCACACCCACACCCACACCCCCCACACCCACCCACTCTCACTCACAGCGTGTTGTTGGGAGCCACGTCAGCCACGGTCAGCATCCACATGCCCTGGCTGCCGCCGACGCCGGCCACTGCACAGGCGGCATGACAGGAGGCGGGTAGTGGCAGTGAAGCATGGGGCGGTGGTCGAGACTGGGTGTGCGCTCACTACCCGGGCAAGTGGCGCTGCCTCCCACTGCTCTGACACTCTTGCCAGCCGCCAAGCAAGCGTTAGGGCGGTGAAGTTCCGCAGTACCCCCTCTGCAGTACCACTCGCCTTGCTGCTCCCCATCGAACAGGAAGCCCAGGCGCTGCACGGGACGGTACGCGCCAGTAAAGGGAGCGTTATCCTGCACGAGAAGGGCGGGCCAAAGGGGGGGGGTGCCTCATCAGTCGGGTGGCCGCATGACGCTGCAGCTGCTGCATGCATTTGCCAAATGTGCGCTGTTGGCGGGGCACCAGGAGCGGCCGCGGCAGCCCATGGACAAACCGCTAACAAGGGCGAGGCACCAGCTGCGATGCATGCCCATGCACGTGCCCTCCCATGCCGTGCCCAACCGTCTCCCAAGCGGCATTCCCTGCTCTGCCCACCCAGCCCCTCGCCCGCACCGCTTCAATAGGGAAGGCCTCAGCCGCGGCGTCGGAGAAGGTGGTACGGTACATGTTGTCACCCCGCCTGCAGACGAGCAATAAGAAGTAATTACAGTCTGGGTGCATTTTTGAGCTTACGGAGCGCCTGCGTATGGTACGGTCCACGCTGCCGCCCCGCCTGCATGCAAGTGCTCGACAGTCCAATTCGACAGAGACAAGAGTCGTGGAGGGCGTTGCCAGCCCACCAGCCCAGCCCTTGGGGCTTGGGAGGACGATGGTGGGGCGGCCACCGGGCAGCACTGCACGGCCCAGCTGGGCACTGCACAGCACAGCACAGCACAGCACAGCACAGCACAGCACAGCACAGCACAGCACAGCACAGCACAGCACAGCACAGCACAGCACAGCACAGCGCAGCGCAGTACACCAGCGCCCACCTGCCCAGCCCTGAGGACTTGAGAGTGATGGTGGTGCTGGAGTGGGCCTTGGATCCAGAGTTGGCAAAGGGCTGCGCGCTCAGGTTGATCTGTAGACCAGGGTAGACCAGGGTAGAGTGGGGTGGTTAAGGGTGGAGGGATGCCCCGTGGGAGGCCGTGAGGCGTCGGCAGGCCGCGGGGGCACATACCGACGCGGGCAGGCGCTGCTGCCAGCGCGCACGAGGTGCAGGGGCGGAGGCAGGCGTGCTGCGGAGCCCAAGGCAGCCCTGCCGCCCGCAGCACGCATGCGCGGCGGCACCCCGCGGCACCGTGCCTTGAGCGCGCCGATGCGGCGATGCGCAATGTCGAGGGTAACAGAGGCGTCCACCACATCATAAGCGTCCTGAGAGAGTGGGGTGACAGAAGGAGAGCGGGAGTTTGTCTGGTCCAGGCGGGGTGGCGTGCCGTGCCCGCCGAGGCAGGGAGAGGCAGAGGCAGGGAGGGGCAGAGCAGGGGTGTATGCAAGGCATGCGTGTGCCCAAATCGAGAAACGTGTGGCAAAGCAAAGGCGTCCTGCGGCAAGAGAAGGCAGAGGAGGGCTCGGCAGTTGGGTGAGCCAGGGGCGCCGCCGGTAGCCGGGTGGTCACACTTGACAGCAGGTGGAGCAGAGAAGGGGCTACCGGGTGATGCGGCAGGCGCATCCACAAGTCAATGCGCTTGCCTGAACGACAATGACGTCCTGCAAGGAGCCCGTTGCGGGCTGGATGAGCCCCTTGGACTCGTAAGTGCGGCAGAGCGGCTGCGTCTGCGCAATGACCGCCGTCGTCGCCGCTAGCTTCAGCACCACCAGCAGCACGGCCGCGGCGGCCGTCCGCCTGGCCATGGTGCTCCTGGCGCCGCCTAGGGCGCGGTGGGACCGCGGTGGACCGCCCGAGGTCGGCGACGTGCCCGAGGGCTCAGGAGACGGAGGTGCGGCCTACGCTCTTGGCGCGGAAGGGAGAAGCACCAGGAAGTTCTAAGAAGCGATCGGAGATAGCGGGCGCTCAAACGGTGGCGCCATTTGGCGGCTTGCAAGACCCAGTCCAGTGCCGACGCCCAGCGCACAGCGCAGCGCAGCGGGGACCTCTGTGCTGTGCAGCTGCTGCTGCGGTTCTGTGGTTATGGTATATCCAGGGTGACCATGGTGTTAAGATGTGCCACAGTCTACGCAGGGTATCCTGCCCACAGCCACGCGCGCCTCGGTTGGGCAGCATGGGGCCGCCGGCGGAGCGGCGTTGGGCGCGAGCAGCACGCACTTTTTCGCACATGACAGCGTTGTATTCTCTGGCTCTGTCTTAGGAACTCCCTGTGTGCACGATGCTGCACTGGTCGTCACCCTGGCAGAGGCGGGCGGTCTCCACGCGTCCGCTTTTTTGCGGGACGCGCGCGCGGTGTGCCAGGCGGCCCTCGCTTCGGTGGACGAGGATAATATATTTGATGACATCATTCGGTATCAACTCTGATGTCACTTCGATCGATGCACAAGCAGGCAGAAGCGGCGGCATCGAAGCGGCAGGCCAGCAGCAAGCTGAGGGCTGGCGGCGACGGCGGCAGGCGGCGACGGCGCAGGTGGGGGGGGGCACTGGACCCGGGCACGTCCCCCGGGTGCTGGAAAGCACATTCACGCATCTAGTCGTCAGCAAACCCGAGAGTGGCGACATCACACGAGCCGCATCTCAGAATGAGGCGGACGGACTGGGGGCGATCACAGCACGCAACATGTCGAAGCGGCACAGTTTCCTGCCGCATCTTCTGCTCTCCCCGCTCTTGTGTGGGCCTCGCCAGTCACTCCGGCGGCCATGCCCCGGCGAGCGGCCTCCAAGCTGTGGCCCGCCGCAGCGCTGTTGCTGCTGCTGCTGCCGGCCGTCGCTCTGGGGCAACAGGTACGATTGAAAGAGCGCGCTGGTGGGCCGGCGAGCCGCTGCGCCGTCACGGTGGGCGACTCCCGGGCAAGGCGGCGGCAGCCGCGACGGCAGCTGCGGAGCCGCAGCCCTGCCGTCGCGGCGGGTCGGCCCCGCGGCCCTCGCCAGCTCCCTTGACAAGCCAGCCCTGTGTGCTGCTGCTTCGCAGCGGAGCAGTGGCTCCCCTGCTTGCCAGCTTCGCCTCCACCACAAGCTTAACCCGCGTCCCCCGTCCCTTGCCCACGCAGGCGCCCAACCTGCCCAAGTACCCGGTGGCGGCCTCAGCGGTTCTGCTGTCGTCCAACTCAAACGCCGCAAACCAGGCGGCCATCGTGGACGGGAACGACACCACCGCTTGGCAGAGCGGGGCCAACCTGCCCACGTGAGCCTCGCCAGCAACTGATTGATTGTTTGAGCGGCTGTGCGGGTCCGGGGGAGTCTCCACACTTGGGGGGGCTGGGCTGCCATCTCCGTGATGCCATGGCCCGGCCCAGCTGCACCAGGCGGGCCGTTCACCCGTGCTCCATCCCCGCCCCCTCTGTCGCCCCCGTAGCGGCTTTGTGGGGCGGGCCGACCTCAACCTGCTGCTGGGCCTGTGCGCCAGCAGCCCCTCAGCCTGCACCGCCTCTGCCGGATCTGCCAGCCTGGCAGGCGCCACCGACAACAGCCTGTACAGCGTGGCAGCCAGCGTGGCGGCGCCCGCCGCCGGCGACAGCGCGTGGGTGCGGCTGGCGCTGCCCGGCGCGCCGCGCTCGCTGCGCAGGGTGGCGGCGCGCGGCATCGTGGGCAGCGGCACCCTGGTGACGGTATCACTTGAGACCAGCAGCGGCGCGTTGTACACTCTGGGCTCGATCAACGCCACCCAGAGCTACGCGTTTGTGCCCTTTGCCGCCAACGCCAGCTGGCCCGCCGACGGCGCCGCGCTGCGCGTAGCCAGCGCCGCCAAGTTCACCCTGCAGGAGGTCGGTGCCACGTCCGAGCAGAGCTTCGAGTATGCAGCCATCGACCTGGGGGCGGTGCTGCCGGTGGGGGCCATCAGGTGCGCGAGCGTGCCGGGAGGAAGGCTGGACCGGGCCGGGCCGCCGGGCGGTGACTTGCAAGGTCACGCCGGCGCTGGGAACCTGCGCCCCAGTGCCGAGCCCCCCCCCACATCCGACGGCAACCTTATGCCTCCCTTCCCTGACAGGACCCGGTACTGGCCATCTTCCAGCGGGCTGGCCTCGTCGCTGCTGTGCGGCAACTCGTCAGACCCTGCCAGCTGGCAGCAGCTGGAAACGCTCAACTTGTCCAACATCCAGGCCGTGCTGCTGACCTGGCAGCAGACCAAGGCGTGCCGCTACATTGCAGTGCGCCACACCGTCAGGTGGGAGGCGAGGGAGGCAGCTGGCTGTGGCAGGAGGGAAGCGCACGTCGTGCGCGGCAGCGCCTGTGCTTGACAGTTGCAGGCGTGTGCTGTGGCATGGCGACACACCACGCTCAAACACGCTGGGCCCCATTTTGCCTCCCCGCCGTGCCTGCCCTGCAGCGAGGTGGACTGGGCCAAAGTCTATGTGTGGGGCATTGATGCCTGGGGGCCGCTGCCGTCGCCGCCGCCGCCCTCCCCCTTGCCGCCGAAGCCCAGCCCCCCGCCGCCGCGCCCGCCCTCGCCGCCGCCGTCCAGCCCGCCGTCCCCGCGCCCGCATGCGCCGCGCCCGCCACTGCCGCCGCCCCCAAGCCCGAAGGTCTACGCCCCGGGAGAGTGGAACCCGTTTGCAGGTGAGGACGAGGGCCACGTGGGTCTCCAGGCAGGTGGGGGGATGAAAGCAACCGAGTCGGCTGCCTGCCGGGCTGCACCATGCCTACCGCTCCCACGCACCCGCGCCCCGCGCTCGTCCTCGCCCCACTGCACAGGCGCCGCCACCAACTTTGCGTACGGCAAGCCAGTCACCGTGTCCACCCCCTCCCAGCAAGACGCCTACCGCATTAGCGACGGCAACGACAACACCGCGTGGCAGTCAGGTGCAGGGGGCAGAGGCACGGGGCGTGCATGCAGGGGGGGGGGTGCTGCACAGGCCTGCCGCCCTGGCGCCACGCCCTTCCTCGCTTTGGCCCTGCCCTTGCCGGCTCCCTCGCCACACTGTCACCGAAACCTTCCCTTCTCCCCTTCTGCGCATCCACAGACGCGTGCTGGCCGCTGGGCTACGCTGCAAGGGATGACATGAACCCCGTCAAGGCCCGCTGCGCCGCTGAGCCCTCCGCCTGCACCGCTTCCGCCGGCACCACCCTGCTGGCGAACGCCACGGACGGCAGCGTTTACACGGGGGCGCTGGTCAGCCTGCCAGCAGGGACGCCGGCGGGCACGGCCGGCGCGTGGCTGCGCGTGGAGCTGCCGGCGGCGGCACGCGTGGAGACTGTCAGCGTGAAGGGGTTTGGCTCGGCGCCGATGCAGGTGGTGCTGATCCGGGTGAGTGGCGGGGCCAGGGGGGCATGGGTGTTGCTGTCTGGGGCATGTAAGGCAGTTGGACGCTTGCTGCAGGCGGGCGCAGGCTGTGCCTGGACAGCACGCTGGGCGCTCCCAGCGCCGGCTGCCCAACCGCCCACATGCATACACCCTCTCTCCTGCCACCCCTGCAGGCCGACGGCGCCAACGCCACTGCTCTCACCGTGGCGCTGCCGGCAGAAAACTACAACTGGATGCATGCCTCTGGCGTGTGGGAGGGCGTGACGGCGGTGATGGTGCAATCCACTGCTGGCTTCACCCTCACCGAAGTGGCGGTGCAAAGCGGGGAGTGCAGGCACTGGGCGCAGGTGGACATGGGCGCTGTGCGCGACGTGGGCCTGCTGCGGTGAGCCTCGCCATGCTGAGGGTTGAGGGGTGTGGCTGGTGTGGTGTGGTGTGGTGGGTCAGAAGGCAGCACACGTGGTGTGCAAGCTGTGCAGCAAGTGTGCAGCAGCGGGTCGATGCGGCGCAGTAGAGGCAGCGCAGCGGGTCGGTGTGGCTTGCCTGTCCCTCCTGCCGCAGGAGGGCCAAGCGCCCCCTCCTGTGCCCTCTGTTCGCACAGGGTGCGCTTTTGGAGCACGGCGGCGGAGACCACCTGGCTGGACGTGTCCACAGACGCCCAGACTTATACGACGCTCGAGGCGAGCGGCGTAGCGGGGGCGGGGAGGGCACGTCGCGCAGCAGGGGGAGGGACCATGGCGCAACGGGGGGGTGGGTGGGTGGGTGGGTGGGGGGGGGGGGGGGGGGGCCCCGTTGCACAATGGGGGGTCGGCACGATGTGGGCCGTGCACATCGCTCCTTGAAACCAGGCACAGGCAGCTTTCGACCACCTTTGCTCAGTATGCCTTGCCCTGCTGCCCCTCCTGTGCAGTCATTCGTCTCCTCCACCCTGCCAGCCGTGGAGGTCTGGCTCGACAGCCTGACACCAGTGAGTGCATGCTTCATGCCGCGCTCGTTCTCTCGCAAGCGATGCCCAACCGTTTGGCTGGATGGAGCGGACGCTGCATGCAGCCCGCGCCCAACAGCGCTGCTGATCAAAACTTTGCTGCAAGCTGCAAGCCCCGTTGGGTCAAACAGCTGTTGCCGCCCTCTGTGAGCGCAGATGCGCTACATCCGGCTGCGCCACCTGGTCACCAATCGCACTGCCTACCTTAAACCTTATGTGTGGGACATCCAGGCGTATGACCAGTACGGCAGGTGAGCAGACTCCATGCATGGGTGGGTGCACTCGTATGGATGCGTGGGCCGGCGGCAGGGCCGAGCGCCTTGCAGCACTGCGTGGTGCCACGCAGTGCCGGGATGCTGCGCCGGTTCAAGGCCCGCTGGGCACCACACTCGCTGTCCAATCGACTCCTGCCGTTGGGTCGACGCTTGAATGCCCCGCCTGCTTGTCCCGTCGACTCGTCGCCTGCTTGTCCCGCGTGCCTGCCTGCCGACGGCTCGTCCCCCGAATGTCCCGCCCACTCGCCCCTCCGCCCTGCCAGGTTTGGGCCACCGCCCGACCCGGTGCCTTCCACACGGTCCTTCAGGGAGCTGCTGGGCGTCAACGGCATATGGGGGTGGGGCGACAAGTGAGAAAGGGCGGCAGGGGCAGGGCTGATGGGATGTTTGGATGTGGGAGCAGCAGGCGATGAGACGGCACACGCCAGCCTGAGGCCGTGCCCACGCCGAAGGAGCGCGTTGGCTGGTGGTTTGTAGGCCGCTGCGCGCCTCACACCTGCTGCTCTCATGCCTGGCCCGCGCCCCCTGCGCCCCCTGCAGAAACGCCTCGGCGGGCGTGCTGTACAACGCGGTCGCGACCAGCGCTCGCAACTACCAGGTGCGCAAGGGAGGCGTGCCAGATGACCGGGCCAGGCCTCGCGGGGCAGAGCTCGGCTGGGTGTGGGCGGGCAGAGCTGCTTACAATGCCCTACCTGGCCTGCCAGCTCTCCATTTCGGGGCCTCGCCGCCCTGGCTCGGCCCGGCCCAACTGCTGCCCTTGCTCCTCCGCCTGCTCTGTAAAACATGCACTGGGACGTGCGCAAGCCCCAGAACAACCCAAAGTATGCCACCATGGCCACAACAGGTGCGGACGCTGCATCTGCCTGCATGGCTGCGGGCGGGCAGCGGGGCTGGCTGCTGCAGGTGGGCTGGCAGGCCGCCGCAGGTCCGGCAGGTCGGGACGTGCGGTGTGAAGCATGCCGCTCAACCCCGCTTGCAGGCAGGCTGCCTGCCGAGCTGCCTGTCGCCCTCTGCTTTCACACCTCTCGGGTGCCTCTGCCACCATCCATCCCGCCCTTCAGGCACCGACGGCTTTTGGTGGCTGGACTGGGGCTACCAATACCGGGAGTGGAAGAAGGCCGGCCTGTGGGTGAGCGCTTCAGCCATGAGGAGCACAGGCGGGCAGGCTGTGGCGGGCGGCAGCCGAGTCGCAGGTGCACCGCAAGCGCCACGTGTGCGGCGCTGCACGGCGGGTGCCGAGAGCGCCAGGGCTCCACGCTGGCCGGGCCGTGCACCAACCCCAATATACTCACGCACGCACTTGTTGCCCCGGCAGGTGTACGTGTCCTTCCAATTTGATGCCGACGTGTTCCCGCCCTCCACATGGATGCCCGACCCATACGGGGCCGCGTACAACGTGCGCTGTGCTGGGGCTAGGGTGCAGGGCCTGCTGCAGTACCTGTTGGGGTAGTGGGGGGGCGGGGGGAGGAGCTGGCGGCGGGGAGCACCCGAGCACAGCAGCTGGCAGCCAGCCGGCCTTCGCCTGCGCCGACCCGCCGCTCGCTCGTCTCCCCCTCCCGCCCGCAGCTGGGCCGCAACTTTTCCTCCTTCTTCGGCCCCGCGAACAACAATGGCAGCGCGCTTGTGGAAGCGGTCGAGTTTGGAAACGAGGTAACGGGGACGAAGTGAATGAACGAGTGAATGGGAGGGATGGTGTCGCGCCAGTGCAGCGGGCAGGCACGGCTGGGACAGCGGGCTGGGTTGATGCTGGTGTCGGACAGGGCGGGCAGCATGGTCGTGAAAGCTGCCGAGTTCACTGGGTGCACGGGGATGGGCGCGGGTTCGGCGGTGCTTGCAGTACAGCAGCAGGTTGGTGCCGGCAGCAGAGACACAGCCGCCGGCCTGGGTCAACCGCCACCGCTCCCACGCTTCAGTTAGATAAAGTTACGTTTTATCACAGTTTTTTATCGCGTGCCTCTGTGCCCCTTCCCCCTGCAGCCTTGGTACGGATACAACGCGTCCTTTTATTCCACGGTGAGCGGGGCAAGGTCCCGAGGCAAGGCAGCAGCGGGGACATCAGTGGGCGTGCACATGCCAGAATGCCCACTTGAGGAATGCTCGGGAGCCACGAGCTCGCAGCACGCCTACCATGCCAGAATGCAGGGACATCGGCGTTCTCCACAATGAGAGTCCCGCTTGCCAAGCCTGCCTCAGCAGCCCCTGCCCCGACTGCCCTTGCCTGGCGCGGTGGATGCACTCAGACAGTCATGCTGCGGCTGCTGAGTGGCAGGTCTACAGGCAGGCGACCATTCTGAGCCTTGCCCATCCGCACCTCAGTCCGTTCGCTTGCTGACTGGCCCGCCGCTGCAGCTGCTGAGCGGCTACGTGGCTGGGCTGAAGGCGGGAGACCCGGGCATCAAGCGCCTGCCCTGCGCGCTGCAAGTAAGAGGACGGGTGGCCGCAGCGGCTGCTTCTGGTACTGCCTTCCTGTCCTGGAGCTTTCGGCCCTCTGCTTTGCAACACGTGTCGAGCTCTGGGCGGTCTCCTTGTCTGGCAGCGCAAGCGCCGCGGCCACCGCCGCCCATCGCTGCCCGCCCGCCACCTGCCATCCCCACCAGCCTGCCTGCCTGCCTGCCAGCCTGCCGCTGCCTCCCTGCCCCGCCCTAACCGGCCCATTCCCCCCCTCTCTCCCCCCTTGTCTGAACAGGCCGGCGAGCCAGGGTACGACGGCCCCGACGGAGGCAACTACATAGGCACCCGCGTGTCGCAGGCCCTGGCCCCAGACCTCGACGCCCTCAACCTGCACATCTACAGCTTCTACCGGGGGCGCGACGGCGTGCGGCGCTATGTGCAGCCGGAGCACCGGGGGTCCGACTTCAACTGTGGGTTGGAGGGGGGGGGTGAGTGTGGCCGGTGCCCCCAGGGGCGCAGCACAGTGAACGGCTTGGTGCTGCTTCTCTGCCAGACTTGCTTGCTGCTGCCGCCAATCCCGGCCTGCTCACCCACCCAACCTTCCTGCCCGGCCTGCCCCCCCCCACAGCGCTCAACAACTTCCTGGCGTGGCGGCGCACCAACATGCCCACCACGCCTGTGTGGGTAACCGAGTGGGGCTGGGACGCGCACAGGCCGGGTGAGTGGGAAAGGGACCCGCTGCGAGGGCTGTAGGGGATGGACAGCAGCGCGGCCAGCTGGGAGGGCGGCAGGGGAACAAGGGCAGCCAGTGAACCCTGCACGGTGCGCCGCGCCGCGCGTCCCCCTGCTGTGGACGTTGGGATCACCGACATTCACGCCCGGCCCTCCACGTCACCTGAGAGCAGGCGAGACCTGCCTGAGCACCGAGTGCGTGAGCCAGCACGCCCAAGCCGTGTACGCTGTGCGTGGCCTGATGATGCTGGCGCGCAAGGGGGTTGACCAGGCGCACTGGTTCTTCTATGCAGACGGTGGGTGGCGCCGGCGCCTGGGGGTCGTGGGAGGCTGGCAGGCCTAGGGGAGGGGTTGGAAGGGCGCTAGAGGGCATCCGGGCTGTGCTGCAGGCCTCGTGGCATCAACGCCACGCCTCACATGGCCATCCCCTCGCCCCCCTCTTGCCAGGCTACAACTGCGAGATCACGCTGTTCTGCCGCTCCGGGCTGCGCGGCTCCAACGACACCGGCTTCCCCATCAAGCCCGTCTACCGCTCACTCTCGGGGTTCCTCCAGGTGGGGCAGCTGCTGTGGCAAGTTGAGGGGGTTCGACTGACTGGAGGGACTGTACTTTGATAAGGAATCGTGGCTAGAGCCTGGCGCCTGGATCTTGGCTCGCTCTCGGGGTTCCCCCAGGTGGCAGGGGCAGCGAGTGGCCTGGCAGGCAGTCGCGCTGTTTGCAAACAGTGCTGTGCTCTCTGCTGCTTGCTGCTGCCGCCGGGCCCGCTGCCCCCTGCCGCCAACGCGCGCCTTCCGTCCCACCCTGCCCTTCCCTGGCCCGCAGCTGGCCGGCCTGTACTCCTTCAAGGGGGTGATCGCAGAGGGGTCTGACGCGTGGGCCTACGTGCTGCAGGACCCCGCCAGCAGCGCTGCCAGCTACGTGGTGGCGTGGAGGTGAGCGGGGCGCACCACCCGCCGTGCTGTACAGCAACGCTTGGGGTGCTGCACACAGACAGGACGCCGGCGGCGTCTGGGTCGTTGACCCCCCTAGGCGCCGCTGCATCCACCTCAACGCTGCCCTGCATGCTGTGCGCCTTCCCGTTGCCGTGAGCAGGCCAGTGGAGGTTGGGGAGGAGCCGTCCGGCGACAGCTCGGTGCAAGTCACGCTGCAGCTGGCGGCCGCAGGGCTGGCAGGGGCCAGGCCCAGCAGGGTGAGTGGCTGGGGTGTGGGGTGCGTTGGCGGCGCGCGCTCCTCTGCCTGCCCTGCACAGCGTGCAGGTGCCACCCCCTCCGTGCATGCCCTGCATGCTGATCTGACGCTCTTTCTCACATTCTCACGGACAAGCAACGCTCCAAACCCGCTCCTCCTCCACAGGCCTGGATCATCGATGGGCAGGGGAATGCCGGCTATCGCGCCGCAACTGTGCTGCCGGTGCTCTCTGACAGTGGGCAGGCCTGGACAATGGACGTGTGGCCGGCGGTTACACTGATTGAGCTGCAAGGACTGTGAGTGGCCGCAAGTAAGGTCTCGGGGTGGCTGTGGCTTGCAGAGGAGAAGCGGTGCTCTGCATGTGCCTTGCCTTGCTTGTTCAGATGGTGCCGCACTTCGTACCCCCCCCCCCCCCCCCCCAATCCTCCGTCCTGCAGGCAAGCGATGGCGCTGCCGCCACGGCCCCCCAGCCCACGTCCGCCGCCCGCCCGCCCGCCAGCGCC
Organism: Micractinium conductrix; assembly: GCA_002245815.2. Taxonomy (NCBI): domain Eukaryota; kingdom Viridiplantae; phylum Chlorophyta; class Trebouxiophyceae; order Chlorellales; family Chlorellaceae; genus Micractinium; species Micractinium conductrix. Next base: position 113,684 of record LHPF02000052.1, read on the forward strand.
GAGCCCCAAGCCGTCGCCGCCGCCGCCGCGCCCGCCACCCTCGCCCAAGCCACCCACGCCAAGCCCGCCGCCGCCAAACCCCAGCCCGCCGCCGCCGCGCCCCAGGCCCAGCCCGCGGTCACCCAAGCCTCCCACGCCCTCGCCGCCGCCCCCTCGGCCCAGGCCGCCCCCACCTAAGAAAGCTTGATTATCTATCCTACTGCATCCCACAACAGCCACACCACCCTCGCCTCGAGGCCCCCAGCCGAGCCCGCCGCAGCACTCTATTAAATAAGAAAATTCCACAACCAAGTATGTGCCACGTCCTCGCAGTTCAAGCTCGTTGGTCGGCTTTGCCCTCACACCCTGCCTCACACAAAGCACATGCGTAGCTACCCTTCAAGCTCTCTACTCGGCTTTGCCCTCACGCCCTCGACTGCCTGAGCCCCAGTTTCCATCGTGTCACCACCACGTGCAAGCAAGGGCATATCCTTCCATGCGCATCCCTCGCCAGCCGTGCCGCAACCGCACATTGCTGTTGGTGCTGCAGCACGCCTTGGTGCCTGCGGTACCTTCCCCTCTACCTTCCCCCCCACCGCCTACATACCCTCCTAAGCACCCTGCCCGCCTGCACCGACCCCCCTTCTTCCCTCTGCCTGCCTTCAACTGAACCCCCGTCTGCATGCTGCGGCAAGCCCTGCGTTGCATATGCGGTGGAAGGCTCCACAGCCGGCGCAAGGCGTCGTGTTACAAGAATCTACCGAGGGCGTTGGCCTAACCAACGCCAAAAATCCGCGTGTGCCACGCGAACCGGGACTTTCGGTTAGGTTAGGCTGCGGAGCGTGACCGGCGGTGCCGCCGCCTCCGGCCCCCTCATGTACCCCCCTTGAAAAAACTGCGTGGGAGTTTGTCTGGCTAAGCGAGGGTGCGATTACATGAGCAGGTGTGCTGCGTCATGTTGCGTCAAAGTAGTGGTAGGAGCGGCGAGCTCTCTGGGATGAATTAGCAAAGCGTAGTAAGCACTCTGCACCAAGCATGTTTGGGGGCGCCCACGCGCGACACGTCACACCTGTAGCTTTCCTGCAGCGTAAAACCTCGCTCGAGCTTCGCACCAAATTCATCGAAACACGATAATACTTTTGCAAAACGAAACAAACGGCGAGCATGACGGACCGTGCTAGAAACGACTCGTGCAGCACGTCGGCCGCACCCGAGGCCAGCGCGATACACCCAAACGATCGCATATGTTGTCTAGTCTCAATACCACTCCGTTCCGTAGGCGGAGCGGCAGTCATGAGAGCGAACACGCAAATGTGTCTACGCTGACGAGGTGCTGACGAGGTGCCCGGCTCGCCCGAGCCCGAAGGCCTCGCGTGCTTCCCCCTAAAAACGCCGCTGCAACTTTTGGTGTCAAATGGAAGTCGCGCGGCGGGCGCAGCTGCGTCCGCCAGAGAGAAATCGCCCAATGTGTGTAACACGTCAGGCCCATTCCCAAACTCTTCTTTGTCAAGGCTGCTGACTGGGCAGCTACCCAGCACCAGCCTTACAAAGTCCCGTAAAAAGGGCGTTGGTTAGGCGGTGCACACGGGAAGGCGGGCAGGCGGTGGCAGGCAACAACAAAGAACAGTGGCTCCGTTGTACACCAGGGGGGGGGTGCTACAGTGCGGCGGGGCAGGCGAGGGAACGCGCCGACAGAAAACAGGCATCGTGAGGTGGTGGCGCGGTCGCGAGGCGGGAGCATGTGCCCACCCACGCGGGCATGCGTTGCGTTTGTGTGCGTTGCGTTTGTGTGCGTTGCGTTTGTGTGCGTTGCGGGGGAGGAGCGTGCGTGGCCCGGAGGGCAATCTATCGTGCAGGCATGAATGGGAGGGCAGGAGGCACGGGGTTGCACCGGGCGGGGAGAGGTGGGTGGCAAGAATGAAGGGCTGACGAGGGAGAGCTGCGTAGCTGCTAGAAGGGCGAGGCGGGCAGGAAAGAAGGCAGCAGAGAGGCGGGGGGGTTCACAACAAGTCTTCGCATCGCATCCGAAGGAGGCCAGACGGAAAAAGGTGCGGGCAGGGGTAGGGGGTAGGCAAGGGCGGAGGGATGTGCAGTACAGCGGCGGCGGAACGGATCGATCGGCAGTGCGGGGGGGGGGGGGGGGGGGGGGGCGAGGGGGGGCGCTCTGCGTGGCACACGCAGGCGCCACACAGAGGCAAGGTTTGACAGCAGCGGGTGTGGGCACCCTTCTCGGCGTGCAGGAAAGAGGGAAGAGCGTGCAAAGCAGTGCAGAGGTGGTCTGCCTCGAGGTTTCCACGCAGGGCCGGCCCGCTGCAGCAGGGGCCACGTTGCAGAGGACGATGCGCCGGTGCGCTCCAGCGCAGCGGCGCTGACCGCACACCGCAGCGCGCGGGCGGGGCTGCCCCTCGGACAAGCGGGGCTGCCCCTCAGATGAGGAGGAAGAACCGGAACACCACAAACGTCCACATGGGCAGCAGCAGCATGTGCTGGAACACAACCAGGTAGCGCAGGGCCTGCAGGAGGAGGAGGGGGGGGGGGGCGCGGCAGGGGTGAGCATGCGCTGCCAGATGTTGCTGAAGCCCCCCTGCAAACTTGTGTGCCCATGAGCGTGCGGCCTTCCCCTGGCATGCGCAGCCTTCCCTGCCATGTGCCCGGTTGCTCATGGTCCGCACGCACCTGCAGCATGCCCAGGTCTGGCACCACATTCACCATCAGCCCACCGTCGCCCAGCAGCACCGTCAGGACAGCTGCACAGCGTGGGAGCGCGGGAAACGTGGGGCTGTGCATGTTTGGGGCGGCTGGACGTCATACTACACCGGGTTACGTGCGGGGGGTAGGCAGGTAGCACGACGCCCGCCCGCGGCACCGATCCTGCTGTGGCTGCTGCTTGCTGGCACGGCTTTGCTGCATGCCCACAGCTCTCTCACCAGAAGTGACCGCCAACATCAGCACCGACCCGTAATTGAGGTCCCCGGTTTCCGTCTGCGGTGGGGAGGGGATGTGGGAGCACACAGCAGCTGGGGTCGGTGCCATAAACCGGCCGGCCTAGACCCTGCCCGCCGCTGGCCCCTGATGAAAGCACCTCCTGGCCGGCTCCTGTGCAGGCGCGGGCAACGCCGGCAGCGCAGCACAAGGAGCGCGTGCACGAGCAGGGCAGGGCAGCAACACAAACGTGGGGACAGACAGATGTTGTACAGGTTCTGCCCTACATTCCAGGGCGCACCATTTGGAAGAAGCCGCGGGTAATCGGGTCGAGCAGCGGGTCGGCGGCGGTGAGCAGCGTCAGGAAGCGGCGCTTGCGCTGCCGCCCCGCCTTCTCCAGTTCAGGGAAGCTGCGGCACCAGGGTTGGGGCCATGCATGTGAGGATGTGTGCTCAAAAAGGCGGGTGCGGTCGCGGCCTGGCAGCGGCAGGGCGTGAGAGACAAGAGGCTGGCCAGGTGGCACCGCATGCTGACGCGGCAGCTGCCGCCCAGCCCGCCCGACGACCCACACGCAACCCCGCAGCCCAGAGCGCTCACTAGCTCATGAGGAAGCGCGAGGTGAAGAGCAACGTGGTGACGACCGTGGCAGAGCCCAGCCCCATGCAGGTCCAGTACGAAGGGTCTGCCGGCAGGGTGAGCAGCGGCAGGGAGCTGGCTGCTGCCGTCACCGCCGCTGCCGCGCCGGCGCTGCACATGAGAAGGGGCGGACCTGTGGTCAAGAGCCCACAAGCGTCGGCAGCAGGCCTATGTCAGGACCACCATTAGAAAGTTCACAGCGTAGAGGAGGTAACGCGCGCCGCAGGAAGCGCACCTGGCCTGCGGCGCGACGACCGGGCGACGCCGCCCGGCGGCGCCGGCGGCAAGGCGGGCGGGGGCAGGGCGAGTGGCGCGAAGGGCGGGTCGCAGCCCCGGACGGCAAGCCATGCCGACAGCTAGGGCGCACATCGGAACGCCAAGCTTGGGGTGAGCGCGAGCGAGGCGGTGGAGGCGCAAGGGCCGGTATTTGAAAGCGGACGCAGGGAGCGCGCTGCGGCGATCCAAGGACCGGCGTGATGCTCAGGACAGACGAGGGTGCGCGGGAAGCGCAGGGCGAGGTGTTTGGGCCAAAGGCAGGCGTGCAGAGGCGGAAGCGCAAGCGCTGCTGGAGCGGGGCAGGCTGCGCGGGTTAACCTAGTTGGAAAATGTCACGAGACGAGGCGATGGCGGCTTTTCTTAGGGCAAACATCATGGGCGCCGGCGCCAAGTGCCTGCTGAGCGAGCGAGGTGCCGCTCTGCCGCCGCCTCACGGTGCCGGCTGTGCTCTAACTGGACTAGTTGAACCCCGTGCAATTGCACGGGGCGTGCAGTTGTTCCCGGGGACAGTTTGAGTGGCCAACATGCTGCTCATGATGGCTGCGCATTGCACTCGCTGCGCATCGTCCGTGGGCGTGTGTTACTGAGCGCTCAGCTGCGGTTGTGGAATGAAGTGACTCGTGGTGAGAATGAAATCAGCGCAGCCAGTGTACACAATGTGTACACAATGTGTATGCGCCCTGCGCAACCTCTGCCAGCAGATGGCCAGCGTGTTGTGGCTACGGCCGCGGCATGCAGCCCACCAGTGGTCCCAGAGGGGCATGCCACAGGGGCACTGAGTGTTGGCAACAGGTCAGGTCAAGCCTGGCTGTGGGACAAAAGCATGCAGATGTCTTGCCACTAACAGTGTTTGACCGACGGCCTGGCTTGACCTGACCTGTTGCCGTCTGGCTGCAGCGCCAGGCTTGTGTGGGCGTGGGCCTCCCTGCCCTCGTTTTCGGTTGCTTTTTTGAGTGGCTCGTGCCTGCCAGCAGCCTAGTGCCAGAGCACTGTGCCTGCGGCAGGTCGTGCCTGCGGCAACGTGGCCCGTGCCCGCGAGCAGCCCACAGTGCCTCAGCGCTCGTGCCTGCGGCTTCATGGCCCGTGCTCGTGCCCGCAAGCACCCCATGGTGACACGAGAAGAAGCTGCTGCTGATGCTCCACTGGAGACGATGGTGCTGCTGCTGCCGCCGGCAGGGGTGGGGAGGCAAGCCGAAGTCTGCGGCGGCGGCAAGCCAAAGACTGCGGCGGCGGCACCGGCGAGCGGGTCGACCGCTGCCTGCCACTTTGAGCCAGCGCTGCCTCCCCCGTCGCGGCGGGCTTGTGCCGGGCAGCGCGGTATGCAGTGGTGGCCCTCGCCCCATCTCGGACTGCATGCCTTCCTTCCGTGTGAGGTGGTGCCAATCTTGAGCTGCTCCAGCAAGAACACCGGGGTGGCGATGGGAACGCAGGGGGTGGCGGGGGCGTCAGATGAGCCACCGGCGCATGGCAGCCTCTTCGTCGGCGAGGCCTTCGCGCATCATGGCCTCCTCCTCCTGGTCGGTGAGCTCCCCCAGCTGCTCGCGACCCTGACTGGAGGCCCTGAGCGCCACCTTGGTCTCGGTTGCGACCGCTGCGGGGGCGGGGCGCGAGGGCCGCGCAGCAAGCGGCGGCGAGGGGACTGGCGCTCTGGGCTGGCTGGGCGAAGCCGCCAGCGGCTGCGCCACTGCTGTTGCCAGTTGAGGGCAGCTTCTGAGGGCAGCCTTGGCAGGGCATGGGCGCTGGTTTTAATTTAGGCGGCGAAGTGTGTTGCCGCAGTCGTGCGCTTTGATAAGCGACACCGGGATGCACTGCGGTGCTGTGGGGTGGCTGCAAAGCGGGCTGCAAGCGCGGTTCGTGCTGCCCTACTCGTGCTGCGTGTGCCGGGCGGGCCCTCCTTCGAGCGACCGGTGCTTGTGCGGCGCCCTCCATGCTGCTTAGGGAGCTCCAAAGAGCTCGCAGCCGCGCCGGAAGGGTCGCTCGAGCGCGCAGGCCTGGCTGTCGGCGGCGGGCCGGCTGTCGCCTCCTGTTCTTGCCAGCCAGTGGAGCAGCGCTCCCCGCGCCCCTCTCAGGAGGTGAACAATTCCGTTTCGATTCAAAATCTCGGCTCAGGCGGTCGGAACCGAAGGAGCTGCGGCCAACAAAGGGCCTCTTTCTTTTGGGCGTGGCGGCCCCAACCGCCGACTGACCTCTTTTCATAATATGGATGGATGGATGGATCGGCTTGCCGTTATATGGCTGGCTCTACCGGCGTCCAGCGCGCGGCAGCGGCGGTTCTGAGGGTAGCAAGGAGGCGTTCTGGTGTAGCATCGCATCACATTGAAAGGCTGGGGAGAGGTCGGGCGGCCGAAGGAAGGGCTGTATGAATTTCATCTTTATAGCCCGCACGGCGGCGGGCAGAAAACCCAGAGGAGTGAGGCAGTAAGCCGAGCGGGAGGCGAGGTTTGGGCATGCAACAGAGGGGCAGTGGTACAGAGCGCGCGCTGAGGGTTAGTACAGGGGGGGGGGGGGGGAGGTGCAGCGGCTGCCACTGCAAACAAGCAAGCCGAGGGGCTATACAGCACCCGATGCGTGTGCAGACGCAAGCAGCACGTCAGTGATAGGAAAGAGGCGCATAGCCCACGGTCGGGGCGGAGCCGTGTGTGTAGGGTGGCTGGCGGGCCGAGCAAGGGCCAGCCGGGGTCTCCAAAGCCTCCACACCAGGCACGCCTCGGGATGGGGTCACATCACGCGCCCCCAGCGCAGCACCACGATCACCCAGCAGGGGAGCTGCGCACATTGGGCAGGCAGGAGGGGGGGGGACATCCTGAGGATCTACCCAGGCATGCAGGTGGCTACCCAAGGCGTTCCGCAAGGGTGCGGCAGGGCGCGCTGCACCCTGCTGTGGTCCCATGCAGTGTGGACCACCCAAGAGCCCCACCCACCAGCATGCCGTGTTGGAACACAATCAGGGTCTGCACGCAGAGGGATGGCAGGGGCGGGGGAGAGGGAAGTGACACCAGCATGCGGGGAGACGCTGCGACCGCGGTGCGCTGCCCCACGCCCCCACCCTGCCCCGCAACGCCCGCCCACCTGCAGCGCCTGCAGCAGCGCGAAATCAGGGATGCGGTCGTTCAACAGGCCGTCCTTGCCCACCAGGCACTCGAGCAGGCTGCACACCACCGCCAGCAGGGCAACAGCGGCATAGTCCAGGTCGCCCGGGGCCTGCGTGGGAGAAGGAGGAAGAACACTTGGGGGCATGCATGATTGAAGCAAAGAGAATGCATGATGTAAGCAAAGTCGCATAGCGCACATCTGTCCTTGCGGTGGCGTAGCGCATCCAGCACCAGCTCCTGCCCCAGCTCATCAGCGGTGCGCGTGCCGTCCCCCATCAGCACAAACTGTCTGAACGGTCTCATCAGCCAGCCAGACACCCACCGTCTGCCCGAAGAAGCGGCGGCGCAGCGGCTGCAGCAGCGGGTCAAACAGGGTGACGGCGCGCCAGGGCAGCGCCCACCGGCGCAGCTCAACCTCCTGTTCTAGCGCTGGGTTGCTGCAGGTGGGCCGGGGGGGGGCATGTGTGGCGGGACACTTTTCAGGGAAGGCACGGTGGACGGACAGCCGGACAGCTGGACAGCAGCACGATACTACCCGCATCCACGCGGTACATTACCTCGCCGTCACGCAGCAGGGGCCCACTCACTAGCTGAGCAGGAAGCGGGTTGTGCACACCAGCGTAACTCCTAGGCTGGCGCACCCAATTGCGGTGCAGCCCCACGTGAGAGTCTGCCACGCCTGCTGCTGCTGTAGGCTGTGAGGCATCAGAGTGCTGAGCACAGCAGATGCAGCCGCGGTGGGCAGCAACAGCGGCACGCAGCTCACGCCTGCGGCCACCGCCGCCACGACCGCAGCAGAAACGCCCGGCTCGCCGCCGGCGCCTGCCCGCTGGTCGACCGGCGCCGCCGCTCGCTGCTGGTGCTGCTGCGCTTCAAGCTGGCGTGGCTCTAACTGCTGAGCATTGGCAGGCTGCTTGGCGGGCCGCACGCTGGCGGAATCCCTGCGAAGAGAGTTGGACAAGCAGGCAACACCTCGGGTGGAGGACGGGCGGCAGCAGCGGTGGCGGCGGCAGCGGGTCGGCTCGCCCGGTGCGCTCACCTGCTGCTGATCGCACGAATTTGCTGAAACGAATCGCGCGGCCGCGGGCAAGCAGCAGGCACGAAGAGCGAGGCGGTGTGGCCGCCCACGCAGACGCTGCGCGTTCCGCTAGCCAGAGGCACTGCCAGGGCGGTTGTGGCTGGCATGTTGTGCGTGTGCGCGAGCCGTCGAAACCAGGACCCGCAGAACTTTAGGCCGGCAGCCCCACAGGCGGCGCTCCGCTGTGACAGTGCTGCAACGACGATCGGCGAGATACGATCGAGAGTTTAGGGGGCGCCGGGAGCGCAGGTCGCCTTGGTTTTCAAGGGGCGGCGGCGCGCCGCCGCCGCGGCCTGCTGGGCGGCCGCTGGGCCGACAAGTAGCCAGGCCTGAACAGCCTTCGCTGGCAACAACACCTTTGCACAGCAGTGCACGCACATCAACCTGCGAGGGCGGCATACGAGTGTCGCCGAAGCGTGCAGCTCGCGCTGCTGCCCCGCATTGGCCTGCCACCGGGGGGCCAAGCCTGCACCATGTCACTCAACAACTGCATCCTAATACAGACCGACCCAGGGGGGGACTGGTTACAAGAAGGTAGGCAGTCCGGGTTTGTGCGCACATCGGTTGGCTGAAGTGGATCGTTGTCCAGCGTCTGGGAGGCATAACCAGCATGACCAGTAGCGGGTGTTGATTCGTTGGGAGGCGCCAGCCAACTGCGGCAGCACACCCATCCCGCGGCCACCAGGTGGCATGCGTCGTTGTTACATGTCGACCACCCTGCACCGAATTCCCTTCCCTCTGGTTATTCTCTGGTATCTGCCATATTGCCCTGCTCTGCCTTTTGCACAAAGCTAAGCGTCAGCGCATGCCTCATCCGCCCCCCTGGCCCCTGCTGCACAGACAACACCTTTTTGAAGTTAGTGACCCATCCCCGCTTCGAGCCATCTCAATCCAAAGCACCACCACCCCACACCCCTGAGTAATGTCGCTGATACCGGCACCGGTGAGGCAGGCACAGCGAGTCAGTGAGGCAGGCACAGCCAGTGGGCGGTGGCTTGGGAGCATCCAACAGGCATGCGGTACGGCTCGGTGGTAGTGTAGCCGCCCGCTGCCGATGGGTTAAGTGGGGAGGGCGGGGTGACAGGCCAACCTGCTGAGCTGTGGCGACTACACATGCACCCGCAGCACATGACGAGGGTGCAGCAAGGGCAACAGATGAGAGGGCACGTCGAACTGCAAGTACGCAGCAAGAGAGCACACGATAGGAAGCGGAAGGGAACTGCGATAGATTGAGATGGAGGGTTCGGCAAAGAGGGGTTGCGGTTTAGGGGCGGCTGCAGGCGCGGCGACAAGCAATGCGGTGCACCAGGGATGTGAGTGCAGCCTACGGCGGGTGCTGGTGCTGCCGTTGCGCTGGCCAGCCTTGGAACGGCAGTGCAGCTGCGCCAACAGCAGCGGGTTGACGCGCAGGTGCGGGTGGTCAGTGCAGGCGAACGGGCTGCAGAGAGGGAACAACAGGCAGGGGAAGACGAGACAGCACAGATGGGGCATTGTTTGTCCTATTTGCACACACAGGTGTGCGACCGCGTGCCACCTGCAGCAGCAGAAGAGAATGCCCAGCATGCCCATCTCTGCATGGCCGCTGCCCTCAGCCCTTGCCTGCTGCCTGCCTGCCCTGACATCACCCACCCCTCCCCGCACCCACCCCTCCCCGCACCCGCCCTCCCCGCACCCACCCCTCCCCGCACCCGCCCTCCCCGCACCCACCCACCTTCTTCTTCTTCTTGGTGCTCATGGGAGCGCCACCCAGCCTGCTCTCACCCACCTGTGGTGGCAGTGGGGAGGTAGAGACTCGGTGCGTCGGTCAATGCACAGAGCAGGCAGCGCCGGCAGAAGCAGAGCACGTGCACAGCCGGCACCAACGCATGGCTGCCGCGAGTCGCGGCAGCTGCATGGGCCGCCCAGGCGGCACAGTACGAAGCGTCCCCAGCTTGCCCTCGAGCCCCCCAATCACCCGTGGCTTGGGAGCACAGCGGAGGCCCAGCAGGGGCATGCCAAAGGCGACCAGCGGCACAAACACGCCGCCATACACCTGGAAAGACGAGCAAGGGGGAGGGAAACGGGTGGCGGGGCGAGCGCGGCTGAGACGGACGGTGCGGCAGCATGACCAGGCATGGGACGCATGCGCGTCGCTGAGCGCGCGCCTCGGCGGCGCGCGCGCCTCGGCGGCGCTGCACGGCGTGCGCCAAAAACGAGGCCGCCCCTGGGTGGTCCCCTCTCCTCACCATGTAGGTCACGTACGGGCGGCGCGCCAACGGCACGGTGCTGTTGTTCTTGGACAGCAGGCTGCGACGCGTCAAACGGAGTTTGAACACGGGTTTGGAGCGAAGCAGCAGGTGGCAGCGCCGCCGGTGCCGATGCGGCGTTGCAGGCCCAAAGCGTCCTAGCCAGCCGCCCCCACTCCCACCATACCCCTCAGCAAGTGCCCCCCGAAACAACACCCCTGCCCTGCCCCCCTCACCGAATCAGCATCTCCTCCAGCTCGCCCTGCACCTTGCGTGCCTGCTCGCTCGCCACCGCCGCGCCCTTGGCCAGCGCAGGGCGCACCGCCGCCAGAGCGTCAGAGTGCCAGGCCGCAAGGGCGGCGGTGCGGGCGGCGTCCCAGGCCTGCGCCGCCTTGGCGCCCGCCACACCGGCGGCGGCGGCGGCCTGCGCTACCGGGTCGGAACGCGGCGCTTTGTGTTGTGCAGACTGTGGGGCAGAGTGGCAGAGCGGCGCCTGCCAGCGGCACAGCAGGGCAGCAAGGGCATTGTAAAGCAGCCACAGGGTGGTCACGCCGCAGGCTGACTCTAGACAGCAGGCCCAGCAGGCCCACCCGGCGCCGCACCTGCGCCTTGTACTTTAGCCAGCTGTCACCCAGCTTCTTGTCCAGCACCGCGTTCAGCTCCCCCGCCTTTGCCGTGGCCACAGCCACGCCGCGCTCCACGGCGGGCTTGCCGTGCGACGACCACAGCGCCGCCGCCGCGCTCACGCCCTGCGCGCAGGGTTTGGTGGGGGGCGCCGGCGGTCCCAACAGAGCAGTCGAGGCAACTCTGCAGGGTGCTACTCCGCCGGCGCCTCCACTCACACCATGCTGTGCATGCCTCCCGCAAGACTGCAGCGCGACACATGGACGTGACGCAATGGCCCGCCGGCCGCACCTGCTCTGCATACTCGCGCGCGCTCTGCGCTGCGGGGCTCAGCGTGGCGGCGGCGGTGCGCCCTGCGCGCTCCGCCCACAGGGGGAGCCAGGCAGACTCCACCTGCGACAGGGCTGCCTTGGCGGAGGCGGCCTCGGCGGTGGCCTGGTGGGAGGAGGAGCAGCGGGATTATAGCTGACAGCTTGCGATGCGGCAGCGGCGGCGGCGGCAGCGACTGAGGGTGAGCGACGGCAAGGCGCTGCCAGACAAGGCGCCGCCTGCCCGCTCCTTCCTCCAACGTCCACCCTTCTCCTCCCCCGTCGTCCCTTCGCACCCGTGCCAGCTCGGCTTTCAGGCTGGCTATCTCCACCAAGATGCCCGCCTGCGAGCTCTGCGCTGCCGCCAGCTTGGTGGCCGCCTCCTTCGACTGCGCGCTGCAGCTGTCGTGCTGGGAGCGCGCCGCCGCCGCCTGCGCCTCGGCCGCCTGCCGTGGGTGGATGAATCGCAGGGACGCAGGGGGGTGCTTGTTACGCCCTGCAGGCCTGAATGGCAGGCATTCCCATGCCTGCGCCGCACGCACTCACTGCGCCCCCGGCCTGCAGGCATTTGTCCCTACCTTACCACACCCGCCCCCACCTGCCTGCAGCCACCTCACCTCCACCGCCGCCTTGAGCGTCGCCGCCTGGCCCTCGGAGGCCTTCAGCTTCGCGGTGGCTTCCTCCAGCTGGCGCTCCGCAGCAGCCAGGCTCGCTTTGGCAGCGGCGGCGGCAGCCTGTGTTCAGAGGAAGGCGGGGGCACAGGACGACCGTGGGAGGAGAAGCAGGAGCGTCTGCCGGCTGGGCTTGGCGGCAGCATGGCTTCCCTTGGCAGCGGCAGCAGCAGCCTGGGCAAGGTGGATGGAGACTCCTCTGCCGTGGACGGGAGGCACCCAGCACAATCCACAGCAGACCCGAGCAGCAAAACAGAGCAGCAGAACGGCTGGCAGCACACTGTGCCGTGCGTGCCAACCATGGCACCCCGCCCACCAGCGCCTCACCTCTGCAGCCTTGCCGTCGGGGCAGGCCTGCAGCTTGGCCTCCACGTCAGCCAGGGCCTTGCGGTTGACCGCCAGGGAGGCCTCGGCCTGTGGGAGCATGGGTGCCGAGAGGGGGGCGGCGTGATGCAAGGGCGACGGGGCGGGCGCACGTGCAAGCGCATGCAAGCGCATGCCAGGCTGCGAAGCGCTCTTGTCACGACAACGACGAAGCTCCAGTGCGCTGCTGTCTCATGCTTCTGCAACAACGCATCCACTCGCATGCTGCCTGCCTGTCAGGCAGCAGCGACCTGTACACCCACATCACAACACCTCTGCACCCCCGGCACCCACCTCTTCCAGCTTGGCCTTGATGCCCGCGGCGTCAGCAGTGCAGCTGGAGCCGCTGGCCTCCGCCGCCGCTAGCTTGCTGCGCAGCTCCCCCAGAGCGGCGTCACACTGCAGCGGTGTGAGTTGCATGAGAAGAAGGAGGGGCGTGTGCCGGGGCAGGCTGCATCGGCGGCAAGCAGGAGGCACTAGCTTGTGTGTCCGGTGGCGGCGGGTGGTGAGCGGAGAGCGAAGGGTTAAGCGCTCTGCCTGCGGCGGTTGCCCAACTCAGTGATCCACCCACCTCTTGTGCGGCAGCTCCGACCGCCAGGAAAAGCGCCAGAAGGGCGATCACGCCTCGGCTAGTCACCATGTTGGCGGTGAGCACCGGCGCTGCTGCTGCTTACGATACACGCGCCAGCAAGGTCCCCCGCCTATGCAGCAGCCGCTGGTCGAGCCGCGCAGGAAGGGCGACTGACGAGCCGGACTGTCAGATGCCGGCAGCGCGTTGGAACACGAACCAGGCGGAGAGGATGTCTGCAAAGCGCGCCTGGCGATCGAAGGTTGGGAGCTTTGAGTGCTGATTGCAGCCCAGCACCCTGAGCACAGCGTCAGCTCGCAGGCTGGGCCTCCTGGCTGGATGCTGGCATTCTCCCCCGCGTCACCGGGCAGCTGCGGGTCTGTGAGCAGTCCGACGAAGCTCACAGCCCGCGTCTAGCTGCGCTCTCAACCGCCCCCTCGCGGTGAGGCTTCCGCTGCATCGCTGCGGCTCGTCCCTGCACGAGCAGCCCACCGCAGCTGCTTGGAGCAGCCGAGGGCTCCGCGCGTCAGCCGCAGCTCATCCTTGCCCTTGCTGCCGCCGTCGCCCGCCCTCAGGAACCCAAGACTTGCGCTCGTCCCAGCCATGGCGGCCGCGCTTGCCAACATGCTGGACGGTTACTGGGTGCTGGTCACGGCGGTACGCCCGCAGGAGCGCGAGCCGCTGATGCGCCAGGTGGGTGGTGCTGCTTGCGGGCGGGCTGGTGTGCGCCAGTGCGCCGTCGGGCGTTGCTTTGCATTCCCGCCTCCTCTGCCTGCCTCTTTCGTTCCACACCCTGCTCCCGCTCCTGCCGTGTACGCCCACCCCCACCCCCCTCGTCTGCAGGTGGCCGAGTGCGGCGGCGAGGTGGTGGCTGCGGTGCGCGCCAGCGACCCGCCCCACGTCGTGCTCACGCGCAGCGTGCGCAGCCCGAAGTATCGGGGCCTGATGCGGGTGGCGCCGCACACCCCCGTGGTGACCCCCGACTGGCTGACGGCCTCCCTGCAGGTGGGCGCAGGTGGTAGGGCGCAGAGGGTGCAGCCAGTTGGTGCATGCAGGTGGTGTTTGCATGCCGGTGGTGTGTGCAGCTGGCAGACATGGTTGGTGGGCGGGTGAGTCGGCCGGTGGGGGCCCCGCCGCTCGCCCACGCATGCCAACTCGCCAAGCCTTCCCCTCCTCCCACCGCCTCGCTCTAAACTCACAACCCGCAACCCGCCCTGCACAGGCCGGCCGCGTGCTGCCCTACGACGGCTACCGGGTGGGCCCCTTCCAAGGCCTGACCGTCCGCCTGTCGGGGCTGAGCGCGGCGCGCAAGGCGGCGCTGGCGGGGCTGGTGGCGGGCGGCGGCGGCGTGCACTCCCCCGCGCTGGACAAGAAGTGCACCCACCTGGTCACTGTGTCCACCCAGAGCGAGAAGTACAAGTGGGTGCGCGGGGGGGGGGGGGGGGGGGGCGGGGGGGCATGGCTGGGGTTTTTGGCATGTCGGCTGAGGGTGGACACGTGGGCAGGGCAGGTCGGAGGATCCAGGGCAGCAGTCGTGTGTTCGCGACATACCTGCCGGCTCCGAGTGAGTTTCAAGAGGGTGGTGGCCAGGCTGCTGCTGCCATGTAATGCTTCATGCGCCCGCACAGCCCATTCCTTGCCAGTCTCCTCGGCTCACACCCTTCCGCTCACCACCCACCCGTACCTTGCCCTGTCCCCCCCCCGCCCACCCACCGCAGGTTTGCCAAGCGTGAGGGCATCACAGTGGTCACCACCCAGTGGGTGGAGGACAGCACGCAGGCGGGGTGGTGCCAGGAGGAAGCGCCCTACGCTGTGTGCGACGAGGTCGACGGCGAAGGCGCCGGGCAGTCCGGTGCCACCGCCGTCGCGGCCACCAGCGCCTTTGCCGACCAATCGCTGGGCGCGGTCCCCGCGGCGGCGCGCCGCTTTGCGCCTGCGGGGCAGCTGGAGGAAGCCACCAGCCTGGGGGCGCCGCTCGCGCCCAGCGCCAGCGAGGGCGTCGCGCCCACGGTGCTTGGCGGCGAGGCGGGCCTGCCGCCGCGCGCCCCCGCCCGCCTGCAGCGCGTCGCCAGCAACCTGGGTGGCGCTGCAGCGCCAGAGGGATTGGCAGCAGAGGCGGCGACCAGCGCCAGCGGCGACGGCTACGCCCCCGCTGAGGAGCGGCGTGCTGGGCGCGGCAGCGGCCAGCCGCCGCGCAACTCCTCCCGCCTGCGCCCCCAGGGCCAGCAGCAGCTGCCCGACGTGCGGGGCAGCGGCGAGCCCACGGCAGCAGCAGACGCGGCGGCGCCTGCGGCGATGGCGATGCACCCAGCCGCCATCGCACGGCGTGCCGAAGCGGAGGCTGTCGCAGCGCTGGAGGCGCAGCTGGAGGGGGACGACAGCGCCCCCACCTACCTGGACGCCGTGCGGCTGCGGCTGCTTGGGTGCGGCGTGGACGAGCACCGTGAGGCGCTGGGGCTGGTGCGGGAGGGGGCGGCCAAGCGGTTCAACGACTGGACGGACGACCTGCATCACATCGTGGTGAGTCGCCTTCTCCCTGTGAACACGTGTTTAGGGGGGAGCGTGTGGCGTGCTGGCAGTGGGGGGAGACCAAGCGGACACGTTATGCGATCCTTGTTCCGTTGCAGGACGGCGCCGCCCCGGCTGAACGCCCGTGCTCACCCCTCCTCTTCCTGTGCTCACCCTCCACCGTCTCTCAGATCGGCTGCGACCTGTCGGCCGCTGAGGCGGCAGAGGCGCACGACTTCCTGTCCACCCACCGCGCCTGCCAGCCTGTCACGCTGGAGTGGCTGCGACAGGCGAGGCGGTCGCCAGAAAGGGGATGGAGGGGGGGATGCGTGTGTTCGGAGCATGACAGTGCGGCACATTGTTCCGTCGATCTCACCTGCGCATTCAATCTGGCATGTCCCGTCTGCCCCACCGCTTGTGCAGAGCGTAGCTGCGCGGCGCCGCCTGCGGCCGGATGGCTTCCTTGTGCCCACCTCTCTGCTGGCCCAGTACAGGCAAGCGAGGGGCACAGCGGTGGGCTTGCGAGCTGAGGGGCTGCCGAATGCCGCCAGAGGCACGGCGCACTGGGCAGCGCTGCCTGCGCGGTGGATGGACCCCGCAGCATGGCTTGTTAGACCACAACCCCCACAACCCCACACCGACCTTCAATCCAACCGAACCAACCTGCCCTGCCATGCCATGCAGGCGCAGGCCGCCCGCCCTGGAGGCCCTGGCGGCAGCGGATCGCACCACCAGCTCTGCCAGCCTGGCAGAACCGGCGCTGTCAGCCGGCGGGGAGCCGCACCGTGCGCAGCCTGCGGCGGCGGCACCGCCGGGTGGGTGTGCAGGGGGGGGGGGGCATCAGTCGGGGAGGGGGCTGGATACAGGCGGAGCGTTGTGGAGCATCACAGCGTTGCGCCCTCCGTCGCCTCCTGTGCAGCCAGCCATGTGCTTTCCGGCCCCCTCTGCACAACGCCCAACTCTGCCACACGGTGCTACCAACGCACTGCAGGCCCCCTGGACGGCTGCTACTTCACCCTGGCTGCGCTGCGCGGCGAGGAGCAGGCGCTCGCGCGGCGCCTGGTGCAGGAAAACGGCGGCCGCCTCTTCACCGAGACCACGCTGCAGCTCGTGGGTAGGCAGGGGAGAGGGGGGTGAGGCAGGGGATGCAGAGCCTGCTTGGCAACTGCAACTGGTGTAGGGGAGTGAGCCAGCTGTTCACCCCTATGTTCACCGGCCAGCTGTTCACCGATGTTGCCCCGATTGCCCTCCTCTCATCCCGCCCTGTCGCAGACAAGAGCCGTGCGTTTGCTCTGTGCCCCCACAGCCTGGTGTCACACGAGATCACGCAGCTGCGCAACGGCTGCCCCGACTTCAAACTGGGTGGGTGGTGGGTGGGTGGGTGGCGGGGCGCCTGCCTGCCTGTGCATGCGTGGGCGAGCTAGTCGGCGGGTGCGCGGGTCTGCCCAACCACGCGCCGCCCTGGAAGCTGCCCCGCCCTGGAAGCTGCCCTGCCAATCTCTGCCCCGCTGCCTCAGCGGAGACAACACTTTGCTTGACGCCGCATCTCTTGTGTCCTCCCCTGCAGTGGACGACAAGCAGCGCTTCACCTTGTACTGGCTGGAATGCAGCCTGCTGGCGGGCGCGCCGCTGCCGGCCAGCCGCGGCGCCCCGCTCTACCAGCCGCTGCCCTACCCGCTGCCGGTGCCGTCCATGCAGGGCGTAGTGTGAGTCTGGGCATTGGGGGAGGCCCCAGAGAGAGAACCGGCCCATGATTTTCTGGCAGTTCTCCCGCGCCCTGCTACGCTAGTGTGCTCTGGCGGGGTTTTGACCAGCAGGCGCGGTGCTGCCCCTACATGCCCCACCGCCCTGCCAACGAGCCCCACTCATCGTGTGTCTTCTTTGTTCCCTTGCTGCCCCCCCGCAGGGTTTGCACCAGCGGGTACGACAACGCAGTGCGTGCAGCCATCGGGCGCACGGTGGAGACGCTGGGCGGGGCATACACCCCCGACAGCATGACCCGCCGCAACACCCACCTCATCCTGCCAGAGGCCAAGGGTCAGCCCGGGGGGCGGGGGGGGAGGGGGGCGCGTTGCTTTTGGGAGTTGGCAGGCCGAGTTGGTGTCGTGGCCCTGCTGCAAGCGCTCTGGCAGGCCCTTCACTCCTACCAGAGTGTGCGCAGCTTGCGGGCACGGGAGGCGAGGCGTGGATGCAGATGTAGGCAGCGTGCCTGCACACCCTGCAGGCTTGCCCACCCCACCTTGGTATCTTACCATGCCCCTCCGCCCCGTCCAGGCAAGAAGTACGAGTTCTGCGTCTCGTTTGGTGTCATCCCCGTCACCGCAGACTGGCTGGTGGACACCGTGACGGTGGGTGGGCGGGGAGGGGGGCAGGAAGCCTGTATTGGCTTTTGCACACACTCTGACGACATGTGGTGGTCGCGAGACTCGCTGGTTTTGCTCTTAGCCTCGGGAGAATCCTTAATGCATCGCTGTTCCTCTGCTCCGGCCGGCCGCCTTGTTGTCTCACGCAGATGGGTCGCCGCCAGGCAGAAGACCAGTACTGGCCCAGGGCCCAGCCCGGCGCCCCTCCTCTGCCGCTGCCCGCCCCCCACCTGCTGGCGGCTGCGCCGGAGCACTCGCGCGGTGGCAGCACCGGCGCAGCCAGCCAGCTGATGACCACGCAGATGGTGACCACCACTCAGGCGGCGCTGCCGGGCAATGCTGCAGCGGCAGCGGCAGTTGCGGCGGCAGCGGCAGCGCCGCGGCCTCAGCTGGTCCTGCCCCCGCCGCCTGCGCAGCCGCTGGTGGGCAGCACGGGCCCTGGCGGGCGGCGTAGGAGCCTGCGTGAGCGTCTGGGTGCCAACCAGCAGCGCGCCGCAGCGGCGGCGGCGGCGGCGCAGCCGCTGGTGCCTCCGGGCGACGCTGCCCCTGCGAACGACGAGAACAACTCGCAGGGCACCAACGGCGGTACGGCGGCAGCAGCGGCTGGCGGCGCCGGCGTGGTGGGCAAGGTGCACGAAGCGGACCTGCTGCAGCTGGGCGGGCAGCCCATGACGACCAGCTTTGGTGCCACCGCTGCCCCGGCCGCGCAGCAGGCACAGCAGGTGCAGCGGTCAGCGTTGGATGACATGATGGCCAGCCTAGACGAGGGGCTGAAGACGCAGCTGCAGCTGCAGGAGCCAGCACTGTTGCAGCAGGAGCCAGCACTGCAGCAGGCAGCCGCGGTGCCAGTGGGAGAGCAGCGGCCTTCGGGGCAAGTGCAGGCGCCACCTGCGCAGCCCTCCTTGTTCAACGAGCTGTTTGGGTCGGAGCCTGCAGCAGGCGCAGCAGCAGCCCCAGGCGGCAATGCCGCGCCCGGCGAGGAGCTGTGTGTGGCGCGCGGCAGCGGGCGGGCGCAGAGCCACTCGTCACGCCTCGGGCCGCAGCCCGCAGCGGCGCCAGAGGCAGCTCCTGCTGCGGTGGCGGCAGCAGCGGTGCCAGAGGCCGCACCCGCACCGCCCAGTGGCGGCCGCAAGAGGACGCCCACCGATGAGCGTCGTGCGGGGCGGCCCAAGGAAAAGCCGCACCGCAGCTCCTCCCGCCTGCGCCCGCAGGCCCAGCAGCAGCAGCTGGATGACGCTGCAGCAGAGGCGGCGGCAGCGCAGGCGCCGCCCCTGCCGTCGTCGGGAATAGCGGCGGCGCTGGCGGCGGCAGAGGCGTCTGGCCTGGGCAGCGAGCCGCAGGGCGACGACGTGGCACGGGCGCTGGACAAGTGGGTGATCTGGAGTGGGCAAGGGGGGGGGGGGGGCACTTGCCACAACAAAACACTCCTGATCTCAACCTGCCGGCTGGTTGACTTGTCACCCATGCCAGCCTCCCCCTCCCTCCCACCCACCCACCCACCCGCCCACCTCCTTCGTCATTCCCCTTAGGCTGGGCGACCTGCTGGGCGGCCTGCCAGCAGAGGCCCCGCCCGGCTGCGGCTCGCAGCTGGACGCTCTCATGCCGCCGCCTGCGGCGCGCGGCCGCGCCGGCGCCAAGCGCGGCGCGCTCCAGCCGGAGGAAAGCACGCTGAGCAACGGCAGCGGCGGGTCGCGTGGCCACGCCGCCAAGCGGCCCACCCTCGCTGACGACGGGACCACCGGAGGCGGCGGCGGCGGCAGCGGCGGCGCGGGCAGCGGGCGCGGGCAGCGGCGCTCGGGGCGGGGGCGGGGAGACCTGCCGGGGCTGGTGAGCTTTGGGGTTGGGGTGTGGGTGGTGGGGTGCTGTGTGTTTGGCTGTGAAGTTTGTTATTCCTCCTGGGCTGCTCCGCTTGCACCACTCGAGCTGCCTGCCTGCTTCACCGACGCCCTCCCTCCCCCTGCCTGCCTGCCTGCCACGCAGCTGCCGCACCTGGAGATGTCTCAGCAGGTGGGCTGCACACGACGGAGCAGAGGGGGTGGATCAGCAGGGGGTGGGCTCCTCCACAGCGCTGCTGGCGTGCATGGCGGGCGCCGTCTGGGGTGACCCCAAGTGTTGCCCTGCCCTGCCCTGCCCTTCTCCTCTCCCCCCAGGTGGGTTACGCCGACAGCCTGATAGACAGCCAAATGGATGGCGGAGAGCTGCCGGCGGCGCGGCAGACGCGCGCCAGCCGGGGGCAGCTCACGCGCGCGCTGGTGCAGGCGGCGGCGGGCGTGCGGTCCGGCGCGCGGCGTGGCGCAGCAGCAGGTCGCTCTGCCGACCCTCTGGCTGACCTCATGACGTGATAAACCCGAGAGAGATGGAAGCGAGGCGGCGTGGCAGCGTCGCACGCGATTTTCTCCGCAATGCATTTTTTAGCGTGACCCCTGCCGTGCAACCCTGCTGCATTATCTGTTTTTAACCGTGACCCCTGCCGTGCATCCCTGCTGCGACCCTGCTTGCATTACCTGTTCTACAACGTGACCCTTGCCATGCATCCCTCCTGTAACCCTGCTGTGTTCCCTGTTCATGTAAATGCACTTTCCATACCTGGCCGGCCCATGCAGCAACATGGCAGTCGAGCGGTCGGGGCTGTGCCGCAGCATGCCCCTGACACTGCAGCCACAGCACGGCCCGCTGGCGCACCCAAGCAGCGCCGCTTGGCCAGACCTGACAGCCACAAGTGAACGCGGGGAGTGTTCATGTGCTGCGATCCCTGCTCGTCTGCTCCAGCGCCCGCTGGGGGCATGTAATGTTACAAGGTCTGGCAGCGGGAGATGGACAGGGAACTTGCGCGCAGCCCTGCGGCCCAGAACCAAGGCAGCTGCGCCCCCTCAGAAGACGACGGTGTCCAGCATGGCGCCCATGCACTGCACGATGTTGGCGCCCATGAGCCGCCCCACGCTGCCCTCCAGCCGCTTCTTGGCGTCCATCTTGCCTGCGCAGCAGGGACAGTGCGGTGCAGAACCAGCGAGCCGGGGTGAGGAGCCTGTAAACTGGAACGCCTGCCCTGCCCTGCCCTGCACCACCGCGAGAACTCCCCTGCACCCACCCGCTTTTGCCACCACGCGGCGGTCCATGGGGATGGACTCCTCCTCCACCACCGCAGCGTCGTACTTGGCTGCAGGAGAGCAGGGGGGGGGGGGGGGGGGGCACTGTTTAGCAAGGGTAGGCTGCCAGCTACAGAGAGTGAGCGACATGGGCGCAGGCAGGCAGAAGAGCAGGAGAGCCGGGTGGAGGGATGGGCCGTCAATCGAGCGCAAGCTGCCAGCTGTTGGGAGGTGGTGCCGTGGGCGCAGACAAGCATCCCGAAAGCACAGAACCAAGGCAAACCAGCGGCGCCCACCCGACAGCTCCTTCATCTCCTCCACCAGCTTCTCGTTCTGCTTGCCGTGGTCCTGGAAGGGGCGCAGCGTCAGGCCCTTGGTCCAGGTGTGCTTCTGCAGGGGGGGGGGGGGGGGGGGCAGCAGGTGTGTGTGTGTGGGGTGGTGGTGGTGGGTGGGGGGGTAGGGTGTGTGTGTGTGTGGGGGGTGGGGTGGGGGGTGGGGGGTGGGGGGCAGGCGGGAGCGAGGCTGTCGGCACATGCGGGGGAGCGCAGCAGCAGCAGCAGCAGCAGCAGCAGCAGCAGACGCGAACAATCCGGCAGCCTGCCAGCCACGTGCGTGCAGATTGCCCAGCGGCATTCCATCGACGCGCTGCAACACTCCGAACCACCCCCCAAAGGCAAACAACCGAGCCACGTGCCTGCAGATTGCCCAGCATGCGCTCCTCCAGCGGTGTCTTGCGGTAGTTGATGGCTATGGAGTAGTAGTGACGGTTGAGGCCGTGGATCAGCGCCTGCGCTCAATTAAGTAAGAACGATGTAGGGCAGCAGACAAGACGGCATGAGGCGTGACACGTAAGCAAAGGCGGGCGAGCAGCGCCGGGTGGAGCACAAGGAACCAGGTGCAATGCACAATGCGCCGCACGCACTGACGACGCGCCGCCCTCCCACCAGGGTGCTTCTTGCCGCCCGAGCACCACCCCAGCAGCACAACACCAGCAGAGCCCACCTGGATGGACGGCTTGTTGAGGTGTCCCACGTTGGAGGTGGTCTGCCGAGGCTCCTGGCCCAGCATCATCGTCTGGGGGCTGCACAGGCAGGCGGCCGGGGGGGGGGGCCAAACCAAGCACAGCGCGGTAAGAGGGGGGTACCACAGAGAGCGCCACGGCAAGCGCACCAGGAGGCCCTCCCCCCGCGGCCGCCGTGAGGGGCGCCTGGGGAGGGCGAAGTGGCCGACGTCCTGACGCGTCAAGCAGGCAGGCAAGCCCGCAGCCGGTGGCAACCCTGCCTCCCTGCTCTTCCAACTGCCCCATGCTTGCCGCCGCCGCCGCCGCCTCGCTGCACCCGGTCAGCGCAATGCTCCCTGACCCACCTAATGCAGCGGAAGGCGTCGATCACGACCTTGCCCTTGACGGACTGAATGGGGTCAACCACCACTGCAGGCACGGCAGGGGAGAGAGACGGGGAGGCAGGTCGACAGGGCGAGTGACTCGGGACAAGAGGCAGGGATTAGAGCGGACGTGATGCAGGGGGTCAGAGCTGAAGCAGTGGCAGTGGCGGCATCCCACGGCCCATGCGCTCTGCCGCCCTCACGCAGGAACAGGGTCTCGCTCGCCGCTCGCCTCACGCTGCCCTTGCCCTGCGCACAGCACAGCCCACGGCACACCGCACGCACCTGCCACCGCCCGCTGGTTCAGCGCCTCGAACGACTGCTGCGTGTTGACGTCCACACCAGACAGCCAGCAGCCAAAGCCGGGGTGGGAGTGGTACCACCCCACAACCATCTCCGGCCTGCGTCGGTGTGGGCACGGGCAGGGAGTGGGCCAGGAGGTGTGGTGGCGCACCTGCTGTGCACCAGGCGGCGGCGTGCGCCCATCCTATATAGGTGGTCTGCGCGCACCTGCTCCTGCCTGGACACAACACGTGAGCAACAATCAACACGACTGGTGCCGTCTAAAGATGTCTACTGCCCCACGCCCCTCACGGGCGTGGGCGCGGCCAGGGCGCGCCCGGCCGCAGCACACGCCGTCGTCACCCAGCCCTCGCCGGTGCGCACCTGCCAACTTGTTTGAGCATGTCGAGCATCTTGGTTTGGAAGACGGGGTCCACCGCCTCCACGCTCACGCCGGTACCCGACTGCGGCATCGCAAACACGTCCACCACCTGCGGGCAGCACGGGGAGGCGGCAGCGGCGGCGCCGGGCGGCGTTGGCGGCAGACCCGCACGACCAGTCGGCACGGCTGCTGCTGCCGCGGCGACACCTGCGACAGCTGCCGGCTCTCCCACATTTCTTCTCGGCAGCAGGTCCATGTCGGCAGGTGCTGCAGCAGACAGACCAGCCTGTGCACGCACGCACCTTGACCGTATACTCGTCGACAAACTCGCCGAGCATGAGGCCCATCACCTCCAGCGGCACGCCCGCCCGCCCGTGTTTCAGCATCTTGAGCAGCGCCAGGCTCGAGATGTAAATCTGCTCGCTGGTGTCCTGCTGCGGCGCGTCTCCGACGCCCGCTCCGGCGCCACCCATCCCTCCCGCGCCCAGCATCCGCTGCAGCCGGTCCATGGCGCCACGCCTAGCCTACGAGCGGCAGGGATCGGTCGGGAGGGCCGTGGCGAAGTGGGGCGATCGGCGATCAGGGGAAGGCCTTCAGGCTGTGTGGGGGGAGTGAACCCGATCTTCGGGAATGCGTTGGTGAATGGCTGGAGCGCCACGGAGGTCGCCAGGTGACGCCTGCTGCCCAGCACGCCAAGCAGGCCTTGGAGGGATGAACTTCATCTCCGCCCCTCTCTGCCGCCCCGCCCAAAATCCATACCGTGTTTCACACGTCCGACATTCCAGGCGTTCTCCCGCCGCGGTCAGCGCTCGGCCTTTGCCAGGCCAACCTCGCTCTTGCGCCCAGCCCGGCGGGCGCTGCGGCCCGAATTGGGCCCACCGCCGGACTTTTCTGGACGCACCCGCTGTCGCCAGGCCGGCGGCGGCGCCCAGCCACGGGCTCGAAGCGGGCAGCAGTGACACCCGCCAACCGACCACCGAGCACCGCCGCCTGGCGACGAGGGGAGGCCCCCCCGCGTGCTGCTGACAGCCGCCGCCAGCCATGGCCGAGTACGAGATCAACCTGGAGAACCTGGTCAAGATGAAGCGCGTGTTCGAGGTGGGTGCTGAGGTTGCCATTCGAAGGTGCAGCAGGAAGGTCGAGCAGGTGCCCGCGTGTCTTCAAACCGTTCCCCCAGCTGCCGCCTGTTGGCCAGCACCCACTGCACCACTCTGCTTCTTCTGTGCCGCCGCAGGAGGCCGACGAGGACGGAAGCGGCGAGCTGGACCCGGACGAGTTTTACGAAAAGCTGGGGCCCTACCTGGGGCAGGGGCTCAGCCCCGCCGCCGTGTCGCAGCTCTTCATGCGCATCGACGCCGACTGCGGCGGCACCATCGACTGGGAGGTGCGGCGTGCAGCCTGGAGGGGTACAAGGAATCAGAAAGTGGTAGTTACAATGCATAAATGATATAAGTGCACGAGACTTAGAAAAAGCAGCGCAAGCAAAGCACTAGCCGGGCCAGGCGGTGTATGGCACGTGGCATGCCGACCATCGCTGCCTGCCAGTCGGCCTGATCTCCTGCCGCTCACCTTGCTCCTTCCCCCCATTTTCTGCTGCAGGAGTTCATCAACTACTTCTTCCTGCAGCGTGCAGCACCCGCGGCAGGCGAGGGCGGCGACGAGTGGCGGCTGCATGCAGAGGTGCGGGCGGCGGCGCTTTCAGCGTGGCGTTGGCAGAAGGACCACGATGCAAGCGCTTCGCTCGCTGCTCGGTGCTGCGTGCCGCATGTTGGGGTATCCTGCGCAATGCTCCGTTCCCTTCCTCCAACTCATGATCCCGTGGACAATGTCAAACACCAGCCGTGCTCCGCCCCCAACCGCTTCAGGACCACTGGCGCAAGGAGTGGCGCGGCGCGGCGCACAAGGAGGCGGTGGAGCGCCTGTTTGTGTGCGGCGCCACGGGGCAGTACATCACGGGCGGGCGCGGCGGCGCGCTGAGGTGGGCAGGGTTGCATCGGGTCGGAGGTCGGCAATGGCAGGTGGCAGGCGGGCACAAGGAAGAAGGGCGACTGGGGCGGCGTAAGCGGCTGAGCTCGAGCGCTGGCAGCAAGCACCAGCAGCCTGGGCCTCCTCTTGCAAGGCCGCTCTGTGCTGCCGCCATCCTCCCGTGTTGTGCAGGGTGTGGAACGGCGACACGCTGGCGCCTGTGCAGGTGCTGGGCAGCGGCGGCGGCGGCGGCGGCGGGTGGGTGACCGACTGTACGCTGCTCGAGGGGGCGGGCGGCGCAAAGAAGCTGGTGGTTGCTGCGCAAGATCGCACGGTGGGTGGACAGCGGGGGAGGGGTGTGGTGAGGCGAGCCAGGAGGCACATGCGATGCTGGCCGCCTGCACCTGTCACGTGGTTGACACATGTTGTCTGGCGACAGGCACTGGCGACAATGCACAGCACCCCCGCCAACACGGACCTCTTTGCTACAGCGCCCTCTTCCCTCATCTGCCCACATGTTTTCCCCTTCAGATGACCTTCTTCGACCCGGTGCGCACCACCTGGGAGTACTGCAGCCGCCTGGCCTGCCCAGGCAGCATGGGACCGCCGCTCTGCCTGGCGCAGCTGCAACGCGACGGAGGCGTCGGCGTGCCGCCGCCGCGCCTGGTGTGGGGCGACACGGGTGCGTGGGAGGGTAGAGGGGAGAAGAGCTAGTGCAGGGGTGAAGGTTGAGGCTGCGTGCCACGGGCAGGACGCTCAGTGTCCGCCCGCCCTTGACAGTGTCCGCCCGCCCTTGTCGGCTCAGCTGCAGCAGCATGCTCGTCTGCCTACTCCCCGCGTGCGCCCTGCAGAGGGCGCAGTGATGTTGCTCAAGGCTGAGCCGCCAGCGCTGCACAGCGAGCGTGCGCTGGTGCCCCGCCGAGACTACGAGGTGCTGCACAGCGGCCATAGCGACTGGGTGACACATCTGCAGCACATCCCCGGTGGGTGGGGCGTGCCGGCTGGGGGGGTGAGGAGCGGAGGCAGGCGCGTCGGGGCCGTGGGGCAGGCGTTGAAGCAACCATCTTTGAGGGCGCAATGAGCCGTCTTCCATGCCACGTGCAACGACGACGGGTCTGCATGCTTGCGCCTCTGGTTGCCTGCTCAGAGCCACACCCTGGGTGTGGTGCCTGCAGTTGAAATCCCTCCTTTGACTCTGCCCTGCGCTCGGCTGCTCTCGGCCCCTCTCGCCTCCAACTGCCCTCTTGCCTCCTCCCACCCCCCCCTTCCTCAGACGTGGGCGACCTGCTGCTATCCTCCTCCCTGGACTCCACCCTGCGCATGACAGACCTGGAGCGTGGGGTGGCCGCAGCCACGGTGACACTCCACAAAAAGGGCGTGCGCACGTTCGCCTACTCGCCCACTTTTTCAGTGGTGGCCAGGTGGGAAGGTGGGGTGAGCAGAGCAGTAAGTGATCAGCAGGCAGCTAGGGAGTGCCAGGCTGGTCCGTCTGGCTGCTTTCGCTCTTGGCTGCTGCCCCATCTGCGCTGCCCCACCTCTGCATCTTCCCCTCTTTGCCCACACCGCAGCGCTGGCGTGGAGCGCAGCGTGCTGCTGTGGCAGCCCAAGGGCAACGTGAACAGGAAGGTGGGGGAGCTGCCCGGGAACTCGGCGGGCATCAGCCAGCTGCTCATGGCGGATGAGCAGAGCCAGGTGCGGCGGGGGGGGGGGGGGGGGGGGGGGGGGCAACGCACAGGAGCTGGCCAAGAGAAGGCCGCGAGAACGCAACCGATGCAAGTCGCTGTCCAGAGCACCGTGACGGCACAGCCCGGCTCCCCATCAACTCACGTGGCCACTCCTCATACCTGTTGGACTGGCCTCGACCCCCGGCAGGTGATCACCCTGTCCGATGACCACGTGGTGCGGCTGTGGGACCTGCGCACCCACAAGTGCGTGCAGACCGTCGGGCACGCAGGTGAGTGTCCAGATGGACGGAGAGGGCGGTGGGTGGGAGGGGAACCCAAGAGCATGGCGCCGCTCGATGGGCGGCTTGTCTTGTCTCAGTTGACATTCTGCCCACTTGCACGCCTGCTTCGCCTTGCCCCCAGACTGGCTGCGCCCAGAGGACTCAAAGCCCACAGCAGTGGCCTACGACTCGGCGCGGCGCCGCCTCGTGTGGTAAGCGGCACACATGTGCTTGCACAAGCACCTGCCCTAAACCCTGTATATTGCCACCCTCCGCGCCTGCAGAGGGTCCCGGAGATGCAAACACGGATGTAGGGCCGTGGGAGCATGGGGTTTGCGGCGGCCGCGGCCCGCCGCCGCCCTTGCCCTTGCGGCTGCCTTCCAGTCGCTGCCTGCCAGTCGGCCTGATCTCCTGCCGCTCACCTTGCTCCTTCCCCCCATTTTCTGCTGCAGGAGTTCATCAACTACTTCTTCCTGCAGCGTGCAGCACCCGCGGCAGGCGAGGGCGGCGACGAGTGGCGGCTGCATGCAGAGGTGCGGGCGGCGGCGCTTTCAGCGTGGCGTTGGCAGAAGGACCACGATGCAAGCGCTTCGCTCGCTGCTCGGTGCTGCGTGCCGCATGTTGGGGTATCCTGCGCAATGCTCCGTTCCCTTCCTCCAACTCATGATCCCGTGGACAATGTCAAACACCAGCCGTGCTCCGCCCCCAACCGCTTCAGGACCACTGGCGCAAGGAGTGGCGCGGCGCGGCGCACAAGGAGGCGGTGGAGCGCCTGTTTGTGTGCGGCGCCACGGGGCAGTACATCACGGGCGGGCGCGGCGGCGCGCTGAGGTGGGCAGGGTTGCATCGGGTCGGAGGTCGGCAATGGCAGGTGGCAGGCGGGCACAAGGAAGAAGGGCGACTGGGGCGGCGTAAGCGGCTGAGCTCGAGCGCTGGCAGCAAGCACCAGCAGCCTGGGCCTCCTCTTGCAAGGCCGCTCTGTGCTGCCGCCATCCTCCCGTGTTGTGCAGGGTGTGGAACGGCGACACGCTGGCGCCTGTGCAGGTGCTGGGCAGCGGCGGCGGCGGCGGCGGCGGGTGGGTGACCGACTGTACGCTGCTCGAGGGGGCGGGCGGCGCAAAGAAGCTGGTGGTTGCTGCGCAAGATCGCACGGTGGGTGGACAGCGGGGGAGGGGTGTGGTGAGGCGAGCCAGGAGGCACATGCGATGCTGGCCGCCTGCACCTGTCACGTGGTTGACACATGTTGTCTGGCGACAGGCACTGGCGACAATGCACAGCACCCCCGCCAACACGGACCTCTTTGCTACAGCGCCCTCTTCCCTCATCTGCCCACATGTTTTCCCCTTCAGATGACCTTCTTCGACCCGGTGCGCACCACCTGGGAGTACTGCAGCCGCCTGGCCTGCCCAGGCAGCATGGGACCGCCGCTCTGCCTGGCGCAGCTGCAACGCGACGGAGGCGTCGGCGTGCCGCCGCCGCGCCTGGTGTGGGGCGACACGGGTGCGTGGGAGGGTAGAGGGGAGAAGAGCTAGTGCAGGGGTGAAGGTTGAGGCTGCGTGCCACGGGCAGGACGCTCAGTGTCCGCCCGCCCTTGACAGTGTCCGCCCGCCCTTGTCGGCTCAGCTGCAGCAGCATGCTCGTCTGCCTACTCCCCGCGTGCGCCCTGCAGAGGGCGCAGTGATGTTGCTCAAGGCTGAGCCGCCAGCGCTGCACAGCGAGCGTGCGCTGGTGCCCCGCCGAGACTACGAGGTGCTGCACAGCGGCCATAGCGACTGGGTGACACATCTGCAGCACATCCCCGGTGGGTGGGGCGTGCCGGCTGGGGGGTGAGGAGCGGAGGCAGGCGCGTCGGGGCCGTGGGGCAGGCGTTGAAGCAACCATCTTTGAGGGCGCAATGAGCCGTCTTCCATGCCACGTGCAACGACGACGGGTCTGCATGCTTGCGCCTCTGGTTGCCTGCTCAGAGCCACACCCTGGGTGTGGTGCCTGCAGTTGAAATCCCTCCTTTGACTCTGCCCTGCGCTCGGCTGCTCTCGGCCCCTCTCGCCTCCAACTGCCCTCTTGCCTCCTCCCACCCCCCCCTTCCTCAGACGTGGGCGACCTGCTGCTATCCTCCTCCCTGGACTCCACCCTGCGCATGACAGACCTGGAGCGTGGGGTGGCCGCAGCCACGGTGACACTCCACAAAAAGGGCGTGCGCACGTTCGCCTACTCGCCCACTTTTTCAGTGGTGGCCAGGTGGGAAGGTGGGGTGAGCAGAGCAGTAAGTGATCAGCAGGCAGCTAGGGAGTGCCAGGCTGGTCCGTCTGGCTGCTTTCGCTCTTGGCTGCTGCCCCATCTGCGCTGCCCCACCTCTGCATCTTCCCCTCTTTGCCCACACCGCAGCGCTGGCGTGGAGCGCAGCGTGCTGCTGTGGCAGCCCAAGGGCAACGTGAACAGGAAGGTGGGGGAGCTGCCCGGGAACTCGGCGGGCATCAGCCAGCTGCTCATGGCGGATGAGCAGAGCCAGGTGCGGCGGGGGGGGGGGGGGGGGGGGGGGGGGGCAACGCACAGGAGCTGGCCAAGAGAAGGCCGCGAGAACGCAACCGATGCAAGTCGCTGTCCAGAGCACCGTGACGGCACAGCCCGGCTCCCCATCAACTCACGTGGCCACTCCTCATACCTGTTGGACTGGCCTCGACCCCCGGCAGGTGATCACCCTGTCCGATGACCACGTGGTGCGGCTGTGGGACCTGCGCACCCACAAGTGCGTGCAGACCGTCGGGCACGCAGGTGAGTGTCCAGATGGACGGAGAGGGCGGTGGGTGGGAGGGGAACCCAAGAGCATGGCGCCGCTCGATGGGCGGCTTGTCTTGTCTCAGTTGACATTCTGCCCACTTGCACGCCTGCTTCGCCTTGCCCCCAGACTGGCTGCGCCCAGAGGACTCAAAGCCCACAGCAGTGGCCTACGACTCGGCGCGGCGCCGCCTCGTGTGGTAAGCGGCACACATGTGCTTGCACAAGCACCTGCCCTAAACCCTGTATATTGCCACCCTCCGCGCCTGCAGAGGGTCCCGGAGATGCAAACACGGATGTAGGGCCGTGGGAGCATGGGGTTTGCGGCGGCCGCGGCCCGCCGCCGCCCTTGCCCTTGCGGCTGCCTTCCAGTCGCTGCCTGCCAGTCGGCCTGATCTCCTGCCGCTCACCTTGCTCCTTCCCCCCATTTTCTGCTGCAGGAGTTCATCAACTACTTCTTCCTGCAGCGTGCAGCACCCGCGGCAGGCGAGGGCGGCGACGAGTGGCGGCTGCATGCAGAGGTGCGGGCGGCGGCGCTTTCAGCGTGGCGTTGGCAGAAGGACCACGATGCAAGCGCTTCGCTCGCTGCTCGGTGCTGCGTGCCGCATGTTGGGGTATCCTGCGCAATGCTCCGTTCCCTTCCTCCAACTCATGATCCCGTGGACAATGTCAAACACCAGCCGTGCTCCGCCCCCAACCGCTTCAGGACCACTGGCGCAAGGAGTGGCGCGGCGCGGCGCACAAGGAGGCGGTGGAGCGCCTGTTTGTGTGCGGCGCCACGGGGCAGTACATCACGGGCGGGCGCGGCGGCGCGCTGAGGTGGGCAGGGTTGCATCGGGTCGGAGGTCGGCAATGGCAGGTGGCAGGCGGGCACAAGGAAGAAGGGCGACTGGGGCGGCGTAAGCGGCTGAGCTCGAGCGCTGGCAGCAAGCACCAGCAGCCTGGGCCTCCTCTTGCAAGGCCGCTCTGTGCTGCCGCCATCCTCCCGTGTTGTGCAGGGTGTGGAACGGCGACACGCTGGCGCCTGTGCAGGTGCTGGGCAGCGGCGGCGGCGGCGGCGGCGGGTGGGTGACCGACTGTACGCTGCTCGAGGGGGCGGGCGGCGCAAAGAAGCTGGTGGTTGCTGCGCAAGATCGCACGGTGGGTGGACAGCGGGGGAGGGGTGTGGTGAGGCGAGCCAGGAGGCACATGCGATGCTGGCCGCCTGCACCTGTCACGTGGTTGACACATGTTGTCTGGCGACAGGCACTGGCGACAATGCACAGCACCCCCGCCAACACGGACCTCTTTGCTACAGCGCCCTCTTCCCTCATCTGCCCACATGTTTTCCCCTTCAGATGACCTTCTTCGACCCGGTG
The DNA here is from genome assembly GCA_002245815.2 of Micractinium conductrix. Classification (NCBI taxonomy): domain Eukaryota; kingdom Viridiplantae; phylum Chlorophyta; class Trebouxiophyceae; order Chlorellales; family Chlorellaceae; genus Micractinium; species Micractinium conductrix. Next base: position 144,473 of record LHPF02000052.1, read on the forward strand.
CGCACCACCTGGGAGTACTGCAGCCGCCTGGCCTGCCCAGGCAGCATGGGACCGCCGCTCTGCCTGGCGCAGCTGCAACGCGACGGAGGCGTCGGCGTGCCGCCGCCGCGCCTGGTGTGGGGCGACACGGGTGCGTGGGAGGGTAGAGGGGAGAAGAGCTAGTGCAGGGGTGAAGGTTGAGGCTGCGTGCCACGGGCAGGACGCTCAGTGTCCGCCCGCCCTTGACAGTGTCCGCCCGCCCTTGTCGGCTCAGCTGCAGCAGCATGCTCGTCTGCCTACTCCCCGCGTGCGCCCTGCAGAGGGCGCAGTGATGTTGCTCAAGGCTGAGCCGCCAGCGCTGCACAGCGAGCGTGCGCTGGTGCCCCGCCGAGACTACGAGGTGCTGCACAGCGGCCATAGCGACTGGGTGACACATCTGCAGCACATCCCCGGTGGGTGGGGCGTGCCGGCTGGGGGGGTGAGGAGCGGAGGCAGGCGCGTCGGGGCCGTGGGGCAGGCGTTGAAGCAACCATCTTTGAGGGCGCAATGAGCCGTCTTCCATGCCACGTGCAACGACGACGGGTCTGCATGCTTGCGCCTCTGGTTGCCTGCTCAGAGCCACACCCTGGGTGTGGTGCCTGCAGTTGAAATCCCTCCTTTGACTCTGCCCTGCGCTCGGCTGCTCTCGGCCCCTCTCGCCTCCAACTGCCCTCTTGCCTCCTCCCACCCCCCCCTTCCTCAGACGTGGGCGACCTGCTGCTATCCTCCTCCCTGGACTCCACCCTGCGCATGACAGACCTGGAGCGTGGGGTGGCCGCAGCCACGGTGACACTCCACAAAAAGGGCGTGCGCACGTTCGCCTACTCGCCCACTTTTTCAGTGGTGGCCAGGTGGGAAGGTGGGGTGAGCAGAGCAGTAAGTGATCAGCAGGCAGCTAGGGAGTGCCAGGCTGGTCCGTCTGGCTGCTTTCGCTCTTGGCTGCTGCCCCATCTGCGCTGCCCCACCTCTGCATCTTCCCCTCTTTGCCCACACCGCAGCGCTGGCGTGGAGCGCAGCGTGCTGCTGTGGCAGCCCAAGGGCAACGTGAACAGGAAGGTGGGGGAGCTGCCCGGGAACTCGGCGGGCATCAGCCAGCTGCTCATGGCGGATGAGCAGAGCCAGGTGCGGCGGGGGGGGGGGGGGGGGGGGGGGGGCAACGCACAGGAGCTGGCCAAGAGAAGGCCGCGAGAACGCAACCGATGCAAGTCGCTGTCCAGAGCACCGTGACGGCACAGCCCGGCTCCCCATCAACTCACGTGGCCACTCCTCATACCTGTTGGACTGGCCTCGACCCCCGGCAGGTGATCACCCTGTCCGATGACCACGTGGTGCGGCTGTGGGACCTGCGCACCCACAAGTGCGTGCAGACCGTCGGGCACGCAGGTGAGTGTCCAGATGGACGGAGAGGGCGGTGGGTGGGAGGGGAACCCAAGAGCATGGCGCCGCTCGATGGGCGGCTTGTCTTGTCTCAGTTGACATTCTGCCCACTTGCACGCCTGCTTCGCCTTGCCCCCAGACTGGCTGCGCCCAGAGGACTCAAAGCCCACAGCAGTGGCCTACGACTCGGCGCGGCGCCGCCTCGTGTGGTAAGCGGCACACATGTGCTTGCACAAGCACCTGCCCTAAACCCTGTATATTGCCACCCTCCGCGCCTGCAGAGGGTCCCGGAGATGCAAACACGGATGTAGGGCCGTGGGAGCATGGGGTTTGCGGCGGCCGCGGCCCGCCGCCGCCCTTGCCCTTGCGGCTGCCTTGCGGGCTGGCCCGCCCGTCGCCGTGCGCCACAGCACCGTGGCTGCTGATAGCTCTGGCTGTGCTGCTGATCGACAAGTGTGTGGCTGATCGGACGGGCAGATAATGTTACATCAGGAGAACGAAATGCAGCAGCAAGGCAGGATGACAGCAAGAGGATGGCAGCGAGAGCCGTCGCGTCGCCTCACGGCTGCTGCTGCCGCTGCTGCCGCTTTGCCTCGCGCGCCTCCTTCTCAGACTCCACCTCCGACAGCATGCGGTCGATCTCTGTGGGAGAAGTGATAGGGGGTGTGGAGAGCGTCAGCACGGCACAGGCACGGCACAAGGCGGCACCCCTGGACAACGCAGCCCCACGCCCGTGCCCCTGCCCACCGCAACACCACCCAGGCTGGGGGCATGGTGCACGCCCCTCAGGCTGACCAGCCGTCCCGACAGCACCCAGGCTCCCCCCTTGGACCGATGCTCAAGCTGCCGGCGCTCCACCCATCTGCCAACCCCAGCCTGAGCCGTTCTGTGCAGGAGCCCACAAGGCCGCCCGCCGCCGCACCTCCCTCTGGCATCTCCTCCAGCCGCTTGCGCATCACCGCCTCCTCATACTCCTCAAGCTGCTTCACGTACGTCATTTGCTGCAGCAACAACAGCGTTGGGCAGACCGGAGCGGCAGCTTGACGCAGGAGCAGCAGGGCAGCGGAGCGAGGAAGCAGGCCCACCTGGCACACCCGCAACTGCCTCCCCCACCCCGCTAGCACGCTGCACCTCCTGTGCGACTCGTGCCGTGCGACTCCCGCCCTCACCTTGGTTGCCACGCGCCAGAGGTACGACCCCACCCAGCCAAAGGTCAGACCCATGAAGATGATGAGCTGCAGGCAGGGGAGGCGAGGCAGGGCAGGCAGGCAGTGGGCACGGGATCATTAGCCAGAGGTGGCAGAGGAGAACTCGGGGCCAGGCTGGCAGCCAGGCAGGCTACAACGCCAACAGCAGGAGGCGTGGCACCCACTGCTGCCTCGAAGTGCAGCGCCGGCGCGCCGCAGCGACGCTCTCCATCCCCTACCGCCGCCGCCGCACCTGCGCCCAGTTGCCTGCGAAGCCTGGCTCCATGCCAGTGGCCTGCGGGCGGGACAGGGGATGCAAGACTTTCGGTGGTGGTCAGATCACGAGCAACACAGGTGGCGGAGACCTCAGGAAACAAAACAAACCTGGCCATTGGCAGCGGTGACGTCGCAGCCGACCTGCAGGCCCCTGCACATGCCAGAAGAGGAGCGGCGCAGCTGTTGCGGCACCCACCTGCAACCCGTAGTACAGCGCGAAGCCGGCGCCGGTCAGGCCGCCGCCAATGAGCATCACATCCTTGCGGCTGTAACCAAACTCGGTGTTGCGCTGCACGGGGGAGGGGGCATGGAAAGCATGGACGCGGTGCAGGGTTGGCCTGTGCGGGTTGGGAGAGGGCAGGCGCGCCTTGCGGCCAGGCTTTGCCAGGCTAATCGTGCGCCCGTGCACCTGCATTCCACCCACACTCGAGGCCATGATGCACCCACCCAGGCACCACCTTGATCTCGCCCTGCTGCTGTTCGGCACGTGGCGCCGCCGCCACCCGTCGCGCCGCCGACCCACAAGCAGGGCGCTGCAGCCGCGGCGCCAGCGCCGTTTGCCGGAAGCAAGCGGCGGGGCTGCAAGGGGCGGCGGACAGCGAAGACAACCGCGTAGCGCGAGGAGCCGAGTGCTGGCGGGCCAGGGGGCCGCAGGAAGCGGTGCAGGTGGACGTCATGATGATCTGTGAGGTCGGGGGACAGCTTCGGGAGGCGCTCGGACTACTGTAGAGGCCCGGGTGGTGAGAACGCTCACGCAGTGGAGCGTAGGGCTTCAAGCGCTGGCCGTGAGCACGCGAGGAGCTAGTTTATGGTTCCAGGATGGCGCAGCAGCTGAATGTGCTTTGAATGGGGCACTATCCAACTCCCTTCGACAAATGCGGCGCCAAGTTGGCGTGCGTGGGTTCCGACACAACCCACGCCGCTTGGCCGCCGCAGCTATCTCACCAGTGCTTGGAGTCCTCCAGTGGCCGCTCCTGCATCGCCCCGCTCTCGCAAGCGCTGCACTCGGCACTCGGTTGTGCGCCAACCCTCGTCAGCCCGCTTGACGGCGTTCCAGCCCCACCCGACCCTTCGCACCAACCATGGCTGCCGTCCAGGCGTCCACCCGCGCCCTTGCGACCGCCTGCAGCAGCGCGCCGTGCCGGGCGTCGGCGACGGCGGCGGCGGTCGCACGGCCGCGCCCTGTGGCACAGCTGCGGCCCGCGCTGCGCAGCAGCCGCGCGGCTGCGCGCCGCGGTGCTGCGGTCGCCGTGCGCGCTGTGCTGGATGTGTCCGATGGTACCTTTGAAGCGGAGGTGCTCAAGGTGCGTCCGACCCGTGCAGCACAAGGGCTGTACTTGTGCTGGCTGGCGGTCGGCCCCCCCGCCGGATAGCTCAGCGGCGTGGCATGCTGGCGCACCCACCTGGCCACCCGCCCCATCGGCCCACCTCGTCTGCACCCGCGGAGCGTCGTTTGTGGCTTCCCACGCAGCCGCCGCTGCTCGGCTGCTGCTGGCGTGGTCGCCTGGCGGCGCTGTCGACCACCCGCTCCACCCTCCCTGTGCTCCCCTGCGCTGCTGCAGTCCCCCGTGCCCGTGCTGGTCGACTTTTGGGCCACCTGGTGCGGCCCATGCAAGCTCATGCACCCCATGATGGCCTGGGCAGAAAAGGTGCGCGCTTGTGCTGCGGGTCGGGTCGCTCCCATCGGTGTATGTGGTTTGCCGTGCCTGCCGCTGCCTGCCGCGCGCCCTTGCCCTCGCATGCCTGACCGCGCTTCGCACCTCCCCCCCCCCCCGTGCACCTGCACAGGAGTACGGCAGCGCGCTCAAGGTGGTCAAGATTGAGGCAGACCCCAACCAGGAGTGCATCAAGAAGTACAACGTGAGTCGCGTGTGATCTGATGCATGCCATTCGCACGCTGCAGGCTGCATGTCGGGCACGCGAGCGACACCCGCGTGCGGCTGGGGACACAGCCGCCAGCAGTGGCCGCGCACACGCGGGATGCACGCTGCGGAAGCATGCCACTGCGTCCAGCGCGGCAGCAGCAGCGGTGAGCACCTCGCGACGAACCGAAGCGGCATGGGCCCTGATGGCGCTTGTCAGTTCACCATCGCTCATCATCACAGCTGTGTTACGACTCCCCCACCACCACCACCACCCCAAACAACAGGTGCACGGCCTGCCGTGCTTCATCATGTTCAAGGACGGGCAGGAGGTGGAGGGCAGCCACAGCGAGGGCGCCATGTCCAAGAAGGCGCTCACAGAATACCTGGCAAAGCACGGCGTGGTGCCGGTGGCGGCAAACGCGTGAGCGCCACGGCACTGCGTACCCGCACTCGTGCGTGCTTGGAGCTGAGCGGCGTTTCGCTTGCTGCGTGGTGCTGCAGCCGCTGCGCAGGTTCGCAAGCGCTGCCGGTTTTGCAGGCACGCAGCCGCCGCGGCCCCGCCTGCCCGGGCGTCGGCGCCGGCGGTCTTCCTTGTGCCCTGCCCCTCCCTTTTTGAAGCCTATTTCGTGGTTTGCCGCAACCCATTCCAGAGCACCCCCTCCCCCCTCGTTTGCGCCACACCGCTGCGTACGCATGAGATGACGCACGCTGGCAGCCTTCTCTCATTTTCGCCCACCCCCACCCCTTGCTCGCTTGGCTGCAGCGTCTGCCTGCCTGCGCTCTCCCGACGCAGGCTGCCCGCCTGCCCTTTTCCCTCTCCCTGAACGATCCCACCTCTCGCCTCCCCCAATTTTCTTCCGCCGCCGCGCCCAAGCATCCACTTGATACACGCACGCAACACAGCTTTCCGTTCCCCTCAGACACCCGAACTGCAATTGGCCGATTGATGAGCGTCTGCCCCACCCACGGCCCCTCCTATGCGACGCCTAGCGACTCTGTGTATTGAACACGCACACGGGCAAGCGACGGGGACGGGCGTTGTCAAAGGGAGGTGGGCAAGACACGCATCAGCAGGGAGGGGGCACAGGCAGGACAGCCGCCAACCAGCCCCGGTCAACCCTGGTGGTGCTCGCTGGAGCGCTGCTGTTGCGGTGTGGAGCGGCGGCCAAACGCGGTGGGTGCACGGCCCAGGATGGCGGCGATGCTTGCGGCGGTGACGGGCGGCGATGTGCTGCGCGGCTTGCTGCCGGCGCTGCCGGCTGCACGCGCCGTTAAGCCGGTGCAGGTTTTGACCTGCGCCCACATGCCAGCTGCACGTGGGTTCAAGGGGCACGGGAGGGACGGGGTTGGTGGCAACGCGCAAGTGATGGGAGTTTTGCAGCGACAGGTGCAGGTCGAGGCCGAAAGGCTTGCAGGTCGAGGTGGTGGGCTCGGGCGGTCCTCCTGCCTGTCCTGGCCACACACACCGCTCCACTGTTATACACACGGCCGCCGCAGCTGTCGTGCACCCGCCCACCTGCGTCTGCCGGCACCTCGTCCATGCGCTGCAGCGCAAGCGCCGAATGCGCCTGCACGTGCACCGGGATCGACCACCTGTCCGCCTTGCTTGCCGCCGCGGTAGAGGCCAGCCCTGCGAGGCGCGCCCCCGCAGACTCGGGAGACAGCAGCTGGCTGAGCGCTTCGCCGGCAGAAGGGGCAGCAGAGGCCTCGCCAGGTGGCAACACCAAGCTGGGCGCCGCAGCGGGCACGCGCCGCGGGCTGTCGACACCTGTCTGGCGCCGTGGGCTGCCCGGCAGTGCCGCCGCGCCGCCGCCGCCGCCGGCCCTGCCCTCCTGCATGCGCATCTGCGCCAGCCGAGCCAACACCTCGCCCGGCCGCTCAGTTGCCTCGCTGTGCAGGCAGCGCACCGAGGGCAGCGCGCTGTGCGCCAGGCTGCCGCCAGTGGTGGCACCAGCGGCGTCGCGCCGAGCGGTCTGCGCGCCGCTGCTGCCTCCGGCAGCACTGCGGCCCAGCAAGGTGCTGCGCCGCGGCGTGTTGGCAATGATTTCACGGGGTGTCAGCTGGCCTGCGTCATCCTCAGCAGGCAGCGGTGGCGGCACCGCAGCAGCCTCAGGGTCCTGCCAGGTGGACCGTGCCTCCAAGTCCCACGTGTGCCGCCCAAACACACCCACCAGGCCGCCCTGCCAGGGGAACGGAAAAAGCCGGCTGGGATGCAAGGGTGGGCGCAGGCGTGCAACCGCACAAAGCAAGGCATGTTCCCCCTGCAGGAAACAGCGCCTTCTTTCTGTCACACTTTAAAACCCTCGCTGCCCTGCACAGCCCCCCCCCTCAACCGCCCACCTGTCGCGTCCACACGCAGATGGTTGCGTCCTGGCCGCCAACCAGCAGCAGCCCCTCGCCAGACCCCTGCAGCAGGTCCAACCCAATCACAGAGGCACCGACCGCACGCCAGTGCGCCAGCCGGCGCGCCCCGCCGCTGCTGCCAGCAGCGCTGCACACCGGCAGCGAGAGCGAGGCCTGCACGCCAGCAGACGACGGCTCCGCTGCTGGCGCTGCTGCTGCTGGCGCTGCTGGCTGGCCGAGAGGTGCACGCAGCAGCAGGGCGGCGAGGTCCCACAGCGCCACGTGGCCCGAGCTGTCGCCAGTCCACAGGCGAAGCTCCCCTGGTGGTGCCCTGGCGTCAACGCGCAGCGCAGTGAGGCAGTCCTGGCGTCGGTGCGTGGCAGCCAGGTGCACCACCAGGCGGGCCGCCGCAGGCGGCGGCGGTGCTGCACCAGTGCCGCCAGACGCCTCCTCCTCGCCACCTGGACCAGCTGCCTGGCAGTCACCAGCAGGCGGCGCCACGGTCACGCTCCAAAACTGCAGGCCGCCGTCGTCGCCCGCGGCTGCCAGCAGCGGCGTCGGGCAGCTGCCGTCGGGACCAGCAGGCAGGGGTAGCCAGCAGAGGCGGCGCACCGCACGCTGAAACTCGGGGCCACCATAGGAGCAGGTGGACAGGCAGGCGCTGGTGGGAAGGTGCCACACGCGCACTTCGCCGTCAAAGTCGCCTGCAGGGAGAGAAGGCAGGGGAGAGGAGGGACGATGGCCACCAGCGCACGCACCGCATTGGCCGCCGCCGCGGCAGCAGGGTCTTGCATCAGCATGCATGGTTGTGATGCCCACTCATTCGGCGGGCACTGCGGTGCGTGAGGGCAACAAACGGCCCTCCATCCTCCCATTGCCTGCCCCAAAGCAACACACCTGTGGCCACCACGTCGCGCCCCAGCGGCACCATGCACAGAACGTCGGCTTGGTGCCCCGCCAGCCTGTGGCACCGCGTGACGCGCTCCTCCTCGCTCTCCTCCCACACGCACAGGCTGCGCCCCCAGCCACTGGCCAGCACCAGGGGCGGGGGGCCGTCGACGCTCCCCGCGCTGCTGGCCCGGCTGCGTGAGGTCTGGCTGCCGCTGGGAGGGTGGGCCGCGGCGTGCTGCTGCGAGGCGCGCTGCGCTGCCATCGACTGCTCCTGCTGGTGCAACATCAAGGCGTGCTCCGATAGCTCGCTGTAGCCGTCGCCGCCGCCACTGTTCTCTGCCTGTTCGTCTTCCACAGCTGCAGCGCAGCCCGCACCGTCGCCCCGCTCCTCTCCCTCCTCCTCCTCTGCTGCTGGCGCCGGCGGCGGCGGCACAAACGCCACCGCGGTCAGTTCGCGGCGGTCCCCCTTGGCCGCCACAAACTCGCGCAACACCGCACCGCTGTTGAAGTTGTAGCAGCGTACTGCGCCAGCGTCGCTGGCGGTCAGCAGGCGGCGCTGGTTGGCATCGAAAGCCATGGCGGTGAGCTTGGGTTGCGCCACCGGGGCTGCGCCGGTGGCGGTGCCGCCGCCGTGGCTGGGGGTGGCCCACAGCTGGAAGCCTCCCTCCCGCCGCCCGCTCTGCAGATTCCACATGCAGATGGTGCCGCCCTCGTCGCCGCTCACCACCTGGGCACCATGGGGACGGGCAGGGGCAGGGAGGTGAGATGGGCGGGTGAGGTGAAGCGAACGAACGCGCGCCTGGCAGAGGCTGGATGAGCTGCGGTGAGGCATCCAACTGCAGCACAGCAAAGGATGCGCTGTCTTGCATTGTAACCCCATGGCTTGCTCTGGTAGCCCGACAACACACGCCCACCCACCACGCTGAATGTCTGGTTGTACAGCGCCCCCACCAGCCGCGAGTCGTGCTGCCGCTCCACCTCCACGCGCTTGTGGGACCAGGACGTGGGGCGGTGGGAGGCGCTGCGGCAGGGAAAGAGGACTCGGGATGGCGGCCGGGCTAAAAGGAAAAAGCAATGATGGGGGGGACCGCACTGGAGCGTTTTAAACCTTTGTGTCAAGGGCAGACGCTTGCAACCCATCCATGTGTTGACGCATGCAGGACCCTTCTCACCACCCCACCCACCTCATCAACGGCCACCGCTGGCTCTGCAGCCTTGGCGGCAAACTGCAAGGGGGAGAGGGGGGGGCCGGGATGAGGTGCGGCGTGTGGCCACTCGATGCGGCTGTCAGGAATCCGGCACACTGTGATGCGTTGCGCTCGCGCACCCGGCCACGCCCCATCGTGTACAGCCCCGCCCTGCACGCACTGTAGAGGTGTGGAACACCGCCACCCTTGGGGCAAGCTTGGCCAGGGCGCCGCAGAGCAGAGGGGCAGCGGCGGGGAGCAGCGATGCTGCGGCGGCGCCGTTCGCAGTCAACAGCTGGCGAGCGGCGGTGGAGGCCGCGGCAGCGAGCATGGTAATGGTGCGCAGGGTTCTGCAAGCGGCGGCGGGCGATCAAGAGGAGTCAGAATCGAGGATGAAGCAGGTGCGTGGGCTCTGCCCGGAGAAACAACGTCAGCTCGATGTCGTGGCGGCGCGCCGCCCCGTCCGTCCAACACGCATCGATGCATTCTTGCACAAAGCAGACCAACTCGTCATAGCTATCCGGGCGGCGGCACCCACCAGGAGGTGCAGGGCAAGCCTGGGCGGCGGCGGCGGTGGCGGCGGCGCTTGGTGTTTGGCTGAGCTGTGCGAGTGCTGACGCTGTGACTTGCCTGCAGGAATCGCACCGCCGCGAGCCGGGACCGGGAGAAGTAGGGAAGTGGCGGCGATCACGATCACGAGGGGCCCATTTTGAGGCTGCGCGCTGCCGCCGCTGCGACAGGGGCCTTTTATGAGAAGTCACCTCATTCACTCGTCGCGACGCGGGCGTCCTGAACTTGTCCTGAAGTTGTCCGGAACGCGGGAAAAGGCGGCCCAGGGCGCTGAGAGTGCGTGGCGGGGCCGAGAGCGGCGGTGGCGGCGGCAGGGCAAACCATGTGTCCGCTGGCAGTTGGCGGTGCTGGCGCGCACGATGGCTGCACTGTGTACAATCACACGACGTGAAGACCACCTGCCAGATCATCGTTAAAGCCTGAATTCTACTGATAGCATGCAGCGCAGTGCAAGGGCGGCGGCGGCAGGGTAACGGCTTGCCAATGCGTTTTGGCAGGAGGAGGAGCACAGGAGTATCCCTTCAACCCGGCTTGCTCCAGTTTTCAGCATCATACTGCCCAGGGTGGTCGTGTTTGCCACAAGCTGGGATGGGTGAGCGACGGCCGGGTGCATCTCATGCCTGCACATGCAGCGTGCGGTGGATTGCGCTCGAGCTCGGCCAGAAGCCGCACGCTGCCACCAAGCCACCAACCCCACAAGAATGATTGACATACATCTGAGGAGACGGGCATCTAACTAGTGCAATGTTGCACACAGCGGCAGCGCAGGCACAAGACATCGCCAAGAACACCCACACGCCGCTCAGCTCATGCCAGCTCAGCCGCCGCTGCCGCTGCTATGATTGCCCGCGAGCCCAGCATCACCACCCTTGTGATCTCAGTTCGTTGTCGCATAGCTCAATTTCCAGCAGGGCGCTGGCAGGGCGCTATGCGCAACTTGGGGACAACACTGGACAAGCGGGCGGAGCTGCCGTTGCCCGTGGAGCTCGGGGATGTCGTGGCATTTGCGCTGGACGCCGATGCTGGCGCGCTCTTTGTGGCGGGTGCCGGCCTGGGAGTGGCTGCCTATCGCGCCGCCGACTGCGAGGTGCGGTGATTCCCGAAGATTGGGGGATGATGCTCGGAGTGCGATGCAGCATGCAGCAATGCCCAAAACTCCGCCGCCACCGCCGCTGCCTGCCGCCGCCGCCGCATCGCCGGCACACACGCCGCCCACTCCCCTTTCTCGTCCCCTCCCCAGCTGCTGTGGTTCGTGGACCTGCGGGAGCGGCTGCCAGCTCTGCCGCCCGGTGCAGGCGTAGCCGCATTTGAGCACGTACCGGAGCTGGAGGCCCTCTGCCTGGCGCTCACCAGCGGCGAGCTGCTGCTGCTGGGGACTGCCGCCGCGGCGGCGCGCCCCGGCGCCGCCACCCCGCCCGCCCCTCCCCCCCTGGAGGAGGTGGGCGCCGTGGAGGGCGGCCTGGCGGGCGGCGGGTGGAGCCCCGACGGCGAGCTGCTGGCGCTGGTGACGGGCAGCGCCCGCCTGCTGCTCATGAATAAGGTGCAGTGCGGGTGGGAGTGTGGGCGGGTGGGTGGGTGAGTGTGGAAAGGTGGGGGTGGCTGGGGGTGGCTGGGCGTGCAGGCCAGCGCATGTGGCACTCAAAATGCTGAAGGCAGGAGTGCTTTGCCTCTGCGTGTTGCTTGCCGCAAAGCCTGCGTACCACCCCACTGTGACACCCTTGCCTGCGTTTCCACTACACACGCACCAGGAGTGGGAGCTCCTGTCGGAGGTGCCGCTGCTGCAGCAGGCGCGCGAGGAGCAGCAGCAGGAGCCGGTGCTGGCGCCGGGCAGCGTGGCGCTGAGCTGGCGCGGAGATGGCCGCTTCTTTGCAACCGCCACGTTGGATGCGCCGGGTGGGCGGGCCTGCGGGGTGGCGGCAGCAGCTGCATGCTTCATGCCGACTGCCTGCTGCGTGCTCTGCCCGCCCCTCGTGGCAACCCCACAAATGCCAAAGGGTGAGTGCCCTCCGAACTGACGACCCCCCCGCCTGCCTGCCTGGCCACCTCCTGCTGCGCATGCAGGCGCCGCCGCCGCCACGGTGCGAATGTGGGAACGTGAGACGGGGGAGCTGCACGCGCGTGGCGAGGCGGCGGCGGGGCTGCTGCCCGTGGCGGCGTGGCAGCCCAATGGACGGCACCTGTATGTCGCCTGCGACCAGGCGGCAGCAGAGGAGCAGCACCAGGCGGACGGGCAGCAGCAGCAGCAGCAGCAGGGGGGCACGCCTGCCCCGCCGCTCGGCCAGGCGGGCGCGGCGCTGGCGGCGCAGCGCCCGGCAGAGGCGGAGGCGGCGCAACAGGCGGCGGCGGAGGGCATCGCCCACGTGGGTGCCTGGAAGCGCGAGCTGCGCCGGCGGCAGGCGGCGCGGCAGGCGGCGGGCGGCGCCACTGACGCCGCCCCCTCTGGCGCCGTCCTTCTGTACGAGCGCAACGGCCTGCGGCATGGCGGCTTCGAGCTGCCGCCCGCCTGCGCCATAGAGGGGCTGGCGTGGAGCCCTGACAGCGAGTTCCTGGCGGTTGTGCTGAGCGAGGAGGGGGACGATGGTGGGTGGGGGTGTGCTGCTGGAGGGTTGTGCACTCACAGTTTGTAGGAGCCAGCCGGAGGCTTTTGCACGTGGCATGTATTCAGGCTGCTGCTGCGCTGCGCTGTTGGCTGAATGGAGTCAGCAAAGACTGCGTGTGCCCTTGGGCAGCAGTAGGGTGCCCCTGCGCCCCTTCACTCCCCGCTGCCCTCCCCCCCTGCCCGCCACCCGCAGGGCTGCCGCAGCAGGCGGTGCAGGTGTGGCACCGCGCCAACTGGCACTGGTACCTCAAGGCGGAGCGACGCTACGCCTGCTGCGCCGCGCTGCGCTGCGCATGGGATGCCGCCGCCCCGCTGCTGCTGCACCTGGTGGCGGCGGAGGGGGCCTACCACCAGCTGCAGTTCTCCCGTCAGCCCAGCGTGAGCCGGCGAGGCACCGCTGCCGTGGTCGACGGCGCCACGCTGCTGCTCACGCCGCTGCACCAGTCAGGTGCGCGCCTGGGGTGGCAGCATGGTGCAGGCGTTCGCTGTAGTGAATCGCGTCCAAGGGCAAGGGAGGGCGCTGCTGCTGGCCCTGGCCTTTGTGGAGGTCCCCCTCACGTCCGACGCCACGGCATGCCCCCCCGCCATCCCCCTGCTGCAGTCGTGCCGCCGCCCATGTGCGCAGCGGCGGCCGCGCTGCCCGCCCCCATCGCCTGCCTGGCCATCAGCGACTTTGGGGAGTGCGAGGTGGGCCGCCAAGGGGGGGGGGGGGTACCGCGGCGGGCAAACGCATGCGCACGCCTGCTAGCAGCAGCAGCACAGGTTGGGCAGCGGGCATGCCCAGCAGGACTCGCCTGCTGTGCCCCTGCCGCAACCCCTCCGGCTCCACCAGTGCCTCCCCCTCACCGCCGCCCGCTGCCTTGCCCCGGCCCGGCCACTGCAGGCGGTTGCCGCTGTGCTGTCTGACGGCGCCATTGCTCTGCTGACATCAGTGGAGGAGGACCTGTGGGAGGAGACGCTCGAGGAGCAGCTGGAGGAGCAGCCCTGGGACAGGTGGGCAGGGGTTGAACAGGGCAGCCTCCGCCGGGCACAGCCCACTGCGTGTGGGTGGGTGTGCACTTGGTGGGGTGCCCAGCCATGCTGCGCTGCGCCTGCGCCCCTCCACGCTGCCGTGCAACACTGCTCTCCACTGCTCTCCACTGCAGGCCCGGCCCGCCCAAGCTGCTGCCCCGCCTGTTGGCGCTCGACTCGCCGGCGCTCGAGGCGGCGGCGGCCACCGGCAGCGGCGGCGTGCAGGCGGCGGCGTGGGTGGACGAGCGGCGCCTGCTGGTGCTGTCAGGCATCGCCAGCAGCAGCAGCGGCTTGCTGGTCGAGCTGGAGATTGATGAAGCAGCGGGGACGGCCACGGAGGTGGCTGCGGTGGACAGACACGTGCCCCCGGTGCTGTGCGCCGCGTCGCGGCCCGCTGGCGGCGTGCTGCTGCAGCTCCGCTCCGGGGCGCTGCTGCTCTACTCTGCGGGCGGCGGGATGGAGGCGCTGCCTGCCTCGGCGGGGTTCTCGCAGCCCTGCCCTCAGATGGCGGCCACACCGGGAGAGGCAGCCGGCGGCGACGGCGGCGCCGCCGGCGGCCCTGCCGCCATTGGTCTCTCTGCTGGAGGACAGCTGTACTGGGGCGCGCGCCAGCTGGCGGCCGGCGTCACCAGCTTTGCGGTGAGAGGGAGAGAGAGAGCTGGAGGAAATGCCGTGGTGGTGGCGGCGTGCCCTGCCAGCGAACCTGACCGCAGTGCTGCCCTGCCCTGCATTCCGCACGCTGCCTCCTACCTGACCGCCTGCCTGCCTGTCATGGCTGCTGCCACGCCCCCTTCTGTCCCCCCCTGCAGCTGCGGCACAGCGGCCCCGGCGGCGCCCACCTGCTCTACACCACCCGCCAGCACACGCTGCACACGCTGCCGCTGGCGGGCTTGGCCGGCGGCAGCGGCCTGGTGCCGCCGCAGCAGGCGCAGCAGCAGGCGCAGCAGGCCAAGGCCCTGCATACGAACTTCAAGGCAGCTATGCTGGAGGCGATGCGGCCGGCGGCGGGCGGCGCGACGGGCGCAGATGTGACGGTGCGGGCGATAGAGCAGCACGCGCTGCTGGTGGCGGTGCCACCGGGTGAGTGAGAGCAGGGGGGTGAGGGGCAGGGGAAAGGGGGAGGGGCGTGCGTCACGGCTGCAGGTGCCACTGGAGCAGATAGACTGCTTGGACCGGAGGGGAGGAGGTCTCGTGCCGCCAGGTGCCTTGCACCGCCGCCGACCCCTCACCTGCCCTCGTCCTCTGTCCACCTGTCCAGACGGTGGAGGCCGTCCTGCAGCTCTGCCGCGTGGGACACCTAGCACGCCCCTCCCTGGCCCTGTTTCCTGCCTTGTGCTGCCCAAGTGTTTTACTCTTGTCCCTGCCCAAGTGTTTTCCCCTTGGCCCTGCTCAACGTGTGTGCAGATGGGGTGGAGGCCGTCCTGCAACTGCCGCGAGGCAACCTGGAGGCGGTGCGGCCGCGAGCGCTGGTGCTGCCCGCGGTGGCGGCGGCGCTGGACGCTGGGGACTATGCAGGTGGGCAGGCGGTGGGAGGGCTGCTTGGGTTCATGCGTGGCGTGCAGGCGGTTGGGTGGGTGGGGTGCCCGTACCTCGCAGGGCTCCAGGCATCCGTCCGGTGCACACCGTCGGCACCTAGGCTTGCCGTGGCGCAACGCCTCGCCTCGCCTACCGCCTTGAGCAGCACTTGCACCTCCCTTCCTTTCTTCCCCGCAGGCGCGTGGCAGCTGGCGACAGTCAACCGCCTCGATTTGAACGTGCTGGTGGACTTCCGCTGGCCGCGCTTCCTGGGGCAGGCGGCGCTGCTGGTGGAGCAGGTGGGCGGGTGGATTGCCTGACTGCCTGGGATTACACGTGCGTGCTGGCCGAGGCACAGCACAAGGCGGCGCGTGCCCTGCATCCTCTGCACCGCTGTGGCTCGCATCGCACTGCTTCAGCTCTGTTACAATGCAATCAAGACTGATTGCGTGCGCTCTTCCTGCCTCTTGCCACACCTCCCCGCCCTTCCCCCCTGCAGGTGCCTGGCGACCAGGAGCTGGCTGACCTGCTGTCAGCGCTGGAGGAGGGCAGCACAGCCGCGACCGGCGGCCTCTACGCCGCTGCGCTGCCGCAGGCGGACAGCGGCGCCCCTGCCGACCTGGGGGAGCAGCAGGGGGCAGCGCCGGGGGGCGGCAAAGTGCGGGCGGTGTGCGAGGCGGTGCGCGCGGCGGTGCAGGCGCGCGACCCGGTGAGTGCCCTGGGCACAGTTTGGGCAGCTGGGCGCGCGCCTGCGCAGCTGCCTGTCCCGTTGAGCACACGCCACTGATGCGCCCTGCTGGTGTGAACAGCACTCGCCGGCCTCTCTTTCACCTTTTCTTATATATACTCTGACAACTTTTACCTCCATGCCACGCGCTGCCGTTCCCCCCTCTCCTCCCTTGCCCTCAGGCCCGCTACCTGCGCACCGTCCTGACCAGCCACGCCAAGTGTGGCGACTTGGACGCGGCGCTGCCGGCGGTCAAGGCGGCCAAGGAGGGGGCGCTGCAGGTGGGCGGGGCCTGCATTCTGGGTGAGCAAATGGTGTGTCAGCTGCTGCCACGGCATCATCTGCTGCGCCACATGCGTGCGCACTGCGCCCCGGCACGCCCGGCGACTCGCAGGTCCCCGGCTCCACTGCCTCGCCCCCCCGCGCCGTGCTGCACCTGTGCAGGGGCGTGCCGTGCAGGGCACTCCCACCGCTGAGGAGGGCCTGCGCCACCTGCAGCTCTTCATAACAGACGACACGCTGTGAGCGGAGAAAGGGGCGAGGCGGTGGGGGGCGGTGACATTGCAGGGCCTTGCAACACCGGAGCCGGTGGGCGCTGGCGGGGCTGACCGTTTTCTCTCCCTGCGTCACCCCTGCCTGCCTGCCTGCCTGCCTGCCTGCCTGCCTGCCTGCGCCTGTGCCCGCAGGTATGCGTGCGCGCTGGGCATGCACGAGCCGGAGCTGGCTTACATGGTGGTGGCGCACAGCCAGGTGGGGTGGGTGGGGCAGCGCCCGCGTCCCCGTTTGGCATCGCAGCAGCAGCAGGGATGCTGCACAGGGAGTGGGGACCCAGGGAGAGTCGTCTGCCCTACTGTAAGTGCGCACTTGCAGTTTCAGAAACCTGCGATGTTCTGTGTGCAAAAGGTGCAAAAGGGACCCACCAGAGTCGATACCCTTACCGCGTCGGTTGAGTTTCAGCTTTGTGAAACCCTGGCCCGCTCTTCTGCACCTGCCTGCCTGCGCCCCCTTGCAGAAAGACCCCGGCGAGTACTTGATGGAGCTGCAGGGCTTTGCGGCGGTGGCGGACCCACACCTGCGGTCCCACGCCATCGACGCCCACCTGCGGTGAGCACACGGTGGTGGCAGGGCGTGGGGACAGGCGAGGGGGCTGAGGACGGCAGCGGTCGGGAGCGGGAGGGGTGGCGGTGTGGGGCGTCCAGCCACACCCTTGGGCTGTGCAGCTGCACAACCACGCTCACCGCTGCCCTCCTGTCCTCTGCCCCCCCTGCACTGTCCCTGCCCCACCCTTCGTGCCGACCGCAGCCGCTGGCCCAGCGCGCTACGCCACCTGGTGGCAGCCGGCGACGCGCACTGGGAGGCGGCGCTGGCGCTGGCCCGCCAGCACGGCCTGCTGCGCCTGCTGCTGCGCCTCACCGAAGGTGGGAGGGGTGGACTAGGGTGGGGCTGGGTGGGTGGGTGGCTGCGAGCGGGGCAGGGCTGCTGGGGCTGGCCTGCCGTCTCGGGAATCCACTTGAAGCTGGCTGTGCAGCGAAGCTGGGGCAGCTGCCAGAGCCGCACGTGCACGTTCAGCTCACATGCATGCCTCCTCCCCGCTCTTTGTGCAGGCAACGCGGAGCGGCAGCGCCAGGTGCGGGCCGCGTACGGAGAAGCGCTGGAGGCAAGGAACATGCCGGAGGATGCAGGTGGGGGGTGACGGGTGGTGGGGTGGGATGGGATGTGTGTCAGGGCTGGCGGCGGAATGCTTTGAAGCAAGTCCAGCACGTGTGGCGGGCTGGCTGGGAAGCAGGGTTCAGAACTGTTTCAAAGCCCCTGTGCAGTTGTTACTATGTGGTATTACTGCTGGAAGCGCATGCAGGGATCAGTGCCCACGTCGTGCATACATAGGGCAGTTGTCATACGACCGCTGCGCCACTGCCTTCCTCAATCACCTCCCCGCAGGCCTGGCTTTCGTTGCGGCGGGGCAGCTGGACGACGCGATCAGGGGTGAGGCCAGCCGACTCTTGCGGTGGCGCGCCTGCCGGCCTGCACGGGCGCCCGTCCGGAGGGGAACCGTCATCCCTCGCCACACACTCGCGCCTCTGGGTGCCCCTCCCACTCACGTGTGCAACAACCCCTCCGCCCCCTGCTACCCCCCCCCCCCCCCCCCGCAGCCTACCGCGCCGCCGGCCAGTGGCGCATGGCCTTCGCCCTAGCGGCAAAGGCCGGCTGGGCCGAGGAGCCGCGGCGGCGGATGGCGGCGGGGCTGGCTGAGGAGCTGGCGATGGTGGGGCGGGCTGCCGACGCCGCCACGCTGACGCTGCAGTACCTTCAGAACGTGGACTCTGCAGGTGAGGGTGGGCTCGGCAGGGGGAGGCCGCGGGGCAGTCAATTTTTGGGCGGCCGGGGCTGACCGTTGGCTGACCGGTGGCGGCAGATGCAGCAGCATTGCGTGGTGCCTTGTGTAGTGGGCTCGGGTGTGCAGGCGGCGGGCAGCGGGCGAGAGCTGTAGACCGTGCAGGCGGTGCTGTGTGCGTGTGTGCGCCTGACGCTGGCGCACCCTCTCATCTGCGAGAGCTCCAACGCACCTCGCCCTCTTGCACCGGGCTGGCTGCCGCAGTGCTGCTGCTGGCGCACGGCAAGGAGTGGCGGGAGGCGCTGAGGGTGGCCTACGACAACTCACGGTGGGCGGCCTGAGGGGAGGGGGGTGTATGGCGTTGGCAGGCGAGGTGAATGGCGTGGGCAGCGGGGCGCAGCAGGGCGCAGCAAGGGATTGAGCCTGCTCGGTTGCACTGCGTGCTTACCAGCCGCAAGCCCCCCCCCTGCCCCACCCACCCTGCAGGTCGGACCTTGTTGACACCGTGATTGCGCCGCAGGCTGCGCAGACGGCGACGTCGCTGCTGGAGGGTGCGTGCCAGTTGTGCAAGGGCATGGATGTGATGTCGCTGGCACGCTGGGTGCCTATGCGCCCGGCAGGCCGTGCGCGTGCAGCAGCAGCAGCAGCAGCAGCTACAGCAGCATGTACAGCAGCAGCACACGCTCCCCACCCAGATGCCAAACCTGCTCACCGCCTTCTCCCCCCCTCACCTGCTGCCCCACCCACAGACGTGAACGAGAACATTGAGCGCGTGGCCAAGTACAGCGCCCGCCTGGCGCAGCTGCGCCAGCGGCGGTCGGCGCTGGAGGAGGCGCTGGCGGCGGCGGACGCAGAGGCGGGGCTCCCCAGCAGGCAGGGGGAGATGGACCTGTTTGACGACGCAGGCGGGTGGCGCAGATGCACGCATGTGTGCTGTTGCGGCGTTGTGAATTTCCTGGGGAAGCGGTGCAGGGTGAAGATTAGCAACAAAATAAAAAAACCCATTCGAATCACCACTAATTGACCAAGTGGTTAAGATGGGCAGCCAGGGTGATGCTGGTGAGGCGGCCTGCATGAGGCGGGGAGCATGCGCGCCTGGATGCAACCCCGCCTGCGCCGCATCTTCGTCCCGCTGTCATGCCACCTGTGTCCCTCCCCACCCCGCCCACCCCCTCTGCAGCCTCTGTGGCGAACAGCCTGATCAGCGGGCTCAGCGTGTACACAGAACACACTCACACAGGTGAGGGCAGGGGCGGGGGCTCCGGAAGCAGGGCGTGTGCACGGCACTGCCTAGCGTGGCGTACGTGCAGATGTCGCTTGGTGGAGGGGTGGAGGCAAGAGAGCCGGCACGAGCTCCCCTGAGAGCGCCTGCTGACGTTGCGTTGCATGCGCACGTGCCTCCTCGCTCGCTGCCCCCCCAGGCCTGACCTCCGTTGGCAGCTTCACCTCCTTGGCCTCCACGGTGGGCGGGCGGCGCAAGAAGAAGCAGTCCACAAAGGTGGGGGGTGCTGCGGTGGCGGTCGGTGGGCGGCAGCATGCGTGCCCACGGCGGAACGGCGGGCCGCCGTCGTTGACATGCTTCCTTGCGGCCGCTTGTGGCGACCTACCTGCCCGCCTTTCTGCGCCGCCACCCGCCCGCCTGTCCGCCCCTGTGCCGCCCGCCCAAGAGCAAGAGCAGCCGCATGCGACCTCACCGCGCCTTCCCCCCTCCGCCCTCCCCCACCCAACCCGCACATTGCCCGCCCGCAGTCCAAGAGCAAGAGCAGCCGCATCCGCGCGGGCAGCCCCCAGGAGGAGGAGCAGCTTGCGCAGCACCTGCTGGGGCTGGCGCCCACCGCGGCCACCTGCGCAGAGGTGGGCGAGGCGGGGGTGTGCGGTGGGTTGGGTGGGTGGGGTGGGTGGTGATGGTGGGTGGTGGTGGTGGGTGGGTGGTGGTGCGGTGTGGGGTTAGATGCTAGATGCAGCGAGCAGGGATGTGCGCCAGGCGTCACTTTCGAGCGCTTTCGGGCACCGCCGCAGGCTCTGCCATCTCTCTCCTGCAACCTGGTGCTTCTCCCCTCCCTCCTTCCCCTCCCCCCTTTCGCCCCGCAGGCTGGCCAGCTGGCGGAGCTGCTGGTGCTGCTGGGCCACGCCGCGGACGCCGCACTGCTGCAGCAGCGGCTGGCGCAGCTGGTGGAGCGGCAGGCGGAGGCGGCGGCAGACGTGCTGGCGCACCCGCCGCCGGCGCTGGCGCTGGTGTTGCCGCGCCCGCAGGCGGCTGCGCTTGCGGCGGCGGCGGGTCCCGCGGGCGCAGCGGCGGCGGCGGCGGCGCTGGCCTCGCTGCCGGGCGCGGAGCTGCAGCAGCGGGTGGCCGCGGCGGCGGCGGCGGTGCGCGAGGCACACTGGAAGTGGGACATGCTGCGGCGGGAGGAGGGGGCTGCTGCCAGCGGCGGCGTGGCGGCGGGCGGCAGTGCAGCAGCGCCTGCAGGGGCCTAGGCCCCTTCATACACCCCGTCACCCTTTGCAACTGCTGCAGCGCGGCATGCTGTCGTGAGTCGACTGCAAGCAATCCCCATCCTTTCAACTGAGCAGGGGGGGGGGAGGGGGGGGGGGCAAGTGGAATGAAGTTGTGTGTTTACAAGACGGTCGGGTGTGCCGGCTGGAAGGACCAGCCAGAGGAACCCAGGTGTGTGCGTGAAAAAAGAGGAACCCAGTTGTGTGCGCGTGGTTGAGCAGAGTGGCGGACCATGTGATCGGACATGGCGACCTCCCCGCCAGGCGTGCTCCCTCCCTGTGGCGGCCCCCCGACCGGGAGACTTGCTGGCGACTGGCGGCTGTAAGGAGCAGGCTTTGACGATGCCTGGCTAGGCGGATGTGCAGGTGTGGCTGGCGCCGGCATGCGTGGCACGTGTGCATGTGAGGCCCGTTGCAACACATGGAACTGTATTCAAGCAGCGGCGGCAGTACAAGCGGCGGCCAAACTGGATTGGCGCACCTGCAGGCATTTGCATGGCGCCACCTGGGGGCACCTGGGCGGCCCAAAGGGCTGGTGGTGGTGGTGGTGGTGTGTGTGTGTGTGTGTGTGTAGGGGGGGGGGGGGGGGGGGGGGGGCGCCGCCTGCGCGAGCGTTCCGTGACGGGTCGGATGGATGAATGGCAGGGGCGGCTGTGATGCACCAAAGTCGACATGTGCAGCCTCGGCCGGGTGAGGGGCTCCCCCTCGGAGGCCTGGTGCGGTGGGATCGACGGTTGCGGTGGGATCGGGGTGGGGTAGGTGGTCCCCCCCCGGCATCATATGCGTGGCAAAGCCTCCTCGCGGCCGCGGGCGCCGCCACGCGGGCGTTGGGCGCGGCGGAGCGGAGCGCCGCAGTCGCGCCACGTCAGATGGGTGATTGGGAGGGCTTGGCTGCTGCGGTGCACCGAAGTGTGAGTTCTCATGTGGCATGGCAAGGCAGACTCGCCGTCAGAGGCGTTGCAAGCAGCATGTGGAAGCTGTGGGGTTGGGATGGGGGTAGGTGGTCCCCCCGGCGCCATGCGAACGACGCGGCCCCCTGGCCGACGTCATGTCGCCCGAGCGGCCCGAAGGGCCGGCGGGCGCCGCGGAGCGGCGGCGGCGGCACCGGCGGCGGCACCTTCGGCGGCGGCGGCGGGGGGCGGGCGCGACGACGCGAAGCGCCGCCCGCGCTCCTCCCGCCTGCCGAATGTGCGGAGTATGGTGAGCGCACGGAGCGTGCTGGTCGAATTTATGGCGCGGGAACCGCCCGGCAGGCCGGCCGCCATGGTGCAAGGCGCCTCAGGAGGCCTGCAGGAGGGCCGGCGCGGCGCGCCCGCCCGCCGGCGGGTGTAAGCCGGCCCCCGAAGGTGGTGGGGGGTGCTAGCGCGGCGTTTCGGCCCCTCTCCAGGGCGCCGTCCCGCCCGGACGGTTCGCAGAGTTGCCCGGCTCATGGGTGTTGACGCCGCTCGCGAGAGCAACACCCCTTTGCGTCTCCCTCCGCCGGCATAGTGTAGTGGTTATCACTCCAGACTCTGAATCTGGCAACCGCAGTTCGAATCTGCGTGCTGGCTTATGCTTTTGATGCATCCACCCACCCCCCATCCATCCACCCACCCGCCCGCCCATGCTGCACCCGCCCACCGGCGGCCCCCGCCTCAGCCCGCATGTCCACTCACCCACCCGCCCCGCCCTCCCACCCATGCTGCACCCCACCTGTACTTCTGAAGGAGAACCTGATCCCCCCCCCCCCCCGCCCCGGGCGGTGACACCCACCCACCCACCCGCACTCGCTCTCCCCGTTTGTCTGCCTGCAGCCCACCCCGTGTGGCGCCACTTCTACCCGCCTGAGGACGTGGAGCAGGCGGAGCGTGAGCTGGAGGGCACCGCCACCCCCTCCCCACGCATCTCCAAGGCCGTCAGTGAGGAGCTCAAGGGCAGCAGCAGCAATGATGGCGAGGGCGCGGCCGCCCCGGCCCCGGCCCTGTGAGCTGAAGAGGAGAGCCTCCCCCAGGTGCCCGCCGTGGGCAGTGACACCAACCCAACCCGAGCACGGGAGCGCTGGGCCCCTGGTCCCTTTGCACTCGTTTGCGTGACATGCGTGAGCGCTCTGTTGCCAGAGAGCGGTCTCGCCCGCCTGACTTCCACTTGCTTGCTATTTGCGACCCCCCCCCCCCCCCCCCCCCCCCCCCCCCCCCCCCTTCTTTACTCCCAACGATGTGCGCTCCCCAAGCTTGATTGCCCTGCAGTCGCGCTGTTTCATTTCCCCAGGCCTGCTGCAGCCCGCCCTGGAGCTGTAGTAGGGGCTGCCGTCCTGCGGCGGCCCTGGCGGCTTTCCCCCTGGCGGGGCGTGCCTGCTTTGCCGCCGCTCCCTTCTGTTGGCCCTTCCTGCCTGGCCCGTGGCCTTTCTGCGGGGTCACAGGCGTTGTTGTAAGCACGTCTACCGGTCAGAGAGTGCCCAGGGGAGAGAGAGAGAGAGAGAGAGAGAGAGAGCCACAGTGGACTGGCTGGAGGCCGGTCGGGTTGGGGCGGAGCCCCACCCTGCTACAGCAGCCCCATGCCCTGCTATCCTCTTTCTCCCACACCCTGTGTATTACTGCTCTGCACATGTGGCTCTGCACATGTGTATTTACCCACATACTACACCTGTAAGCCTGTAAGCCTGACGAACAGGCCCCTCGCCCCTTTGCAGACGTTTGCGTGACTCGCGTGTAGAGCGCTATGTCGCCAGAAAGCGGACTCGCCTGCCTGACTTCCTGTGTCGCCTACCCCCCCCCCCCCCCCCCTCCACCACACACACACACACACCACCACCACCACCACCACCCACCCCCCACCACCCACCGCCCCCTGCGAACGCAGCGATGGCGGAGCTGCCAGCCTGGCACAGAGGAAGCCAGAGGGGGAGCCCCAGCCTGTACTGTACTGTACTGTACTGTGTTACACCTGTTTGTATTCTGAAAAAGAAACACAGGGCCCGGCACGGCTGCGACCAGGGAAGAAGGGGGGAAGGGAGGGGAGAAGCCGCTGCTGAAAAAGGGGGAGAGAGTGCAAAAGGGATGCATGTAACATAGGACAAAGCAAGGGCATCTGCATGGGGGGGACTGACGCTTGGAACAGTGCGCGCACCGGCGAGAGTAGGAGCCCAAAGTGGGGAGTCCTTACCCAAGCAAGGAGGCGGTTCCCCAGGCCATTGTCCCCCCCTTAGCCCTTAGCGCACGCCGGCGCAAGCCCCCATCATGCACGGGGGCCGCTTGAAAAGGGGGGAAAGGTAAACGGAAGGGAAAGGGATTTGGGTGGAGGGGGGAACCCCGGGTGGGGTTAGGTGGGGTGGGCAGTCCCGCTGCTCGCCGCCCGGTGCGGCGGCACGCGCCTGTGAAGGCTGCGAGCGCAAGCGCCCGTCTGCGCTCCGCTCCGCCGGCCTCGCCCGCCATTGCGCTGTCCTCCTCTCTGGGGAACTCACATCCCAGTAGAGTGGCAAGCCGGTTAGGCTGCGCAACGTGGCTGCCGGTCTCAGGCGGTAGTGGGGGCTGCCCTGCAGGGAAGATGCCGGGGAACCAGATGGGGCGTAGGTGAGCGTACAACGCGCACTCAAACACAATGTGATCCGCATCCTCGGCCCGTCCGCCTAGCCCTGCAGCTGCGCAATGCATACAATAGCGCTGGTCGCGAGGGCGCCGGGCTGGACCCAGTAGCCGCTCCCGCTCCTCAGCGCCCCAGTGTACACCGCTGCGCAGCTCTGCCAGGCCAAGGCGCCGGTGTCGCTCTCGTACCTCGACCAGCCTGCAACCCGACCGGCTCCTTCACCCCACGGCCATGGCCGACCACGCCCACGGGCCTGTTGTTTCTTTCTCTTGAAGACCACACAGCGAAGCCCAACGATACTGCTCCTGCCTCTGTGTGCAAGGCCCTTCGGCGGCTCTTATAAACAACATACACGGTGGTGATGCGGGGGCACAAGAGGGCACCAGGCTGAGGCTGCCCGAGGCTTCCAAGTACCAGTGCACGTTTGTGCAGCATGCTGCCTCAAATGGTTACGTTATGTGCGCATATGGCGCATATTGGGGACAAAGAATGCACGGGCGGTGCGGGCGGGCAAGTGCACAAAGCGAGAAATGCAGGGATGTCTTAGCAAATCGGCAGGTTGGCCACATAGGCCACTTGGGCGTGGGAGGGAGTGGGTGATGGGTGGAATGAGTGGGGTGGGTGCGGGTGGGTGCGTGGTTGCGGGTGGGTAAGGACTCCCCACTTTGGGCTCCTACTCTCGCCGGTGCGCGCACTGTTCCAAGCGTCAGTCCCCCCCATGCAGATGCCCTTGCTTTGTCCTATGTCACATGCATCCCTTTTACACTCTCTCCCCCTTTTTCAGCAGCGGCTTCTCCCCTCCCTCCCCCCTTCTTCCCTGGTCTCAGCCGTGCCGGGCCCTGTGTTTCTTTTTCAGAATACAAACAGGTGTAACACAGTGGGGTGGGGGGTGGGGACATGCCGGCTGGGGCGGGGGCCGGAGAAACCCAGAGGGAGGGGGGGGAGGGAGGGAGGGGGGGCCCACGGTGCGTGGGTGCTTGGGAGGGTGCTTGGGAGGGTGCGTGCTTGGGTGCGTGGGTGGGTGCGTGGGCGGGTGGGGAGGGAGGGTGGGTGGACATGCGGGCTGGGGCAGGGGCCGCCGGAGGCGGCCCTGGCCCGCATCCCGCAGGTGGGAAGGGTGGGCTGGTGGTGATGGTGGTGGTTTGTGGCTGGGTGGGAGAAATTGGAAGGAGGAGGAGGGTGACGATGGTGGGGGACGCATGATGATGATGGTGGTGAAGGGGGGGGTTGTGCTTATGTCGACTTGAGTGCCTCAAAATTGCTCCCCTGTTACCGTACGGCCCCAAGATTGCGAGCCAGTACGCAGGGGGGTGTCTGATATCCAAAATAACAAGCCAGTTATGTTAGCCAGGCACCAGGTGCGGCGGGCAGCGGCGGCGGCGGCAGAGAAAACGCAGTGCCCACCGGCGGCGCCGCTAGTCCGGGACGTCCCTGGAGACGGTTTAGCCTGGATTCACACAATGTATAGCGAGGCAGCCTGGAGAGCGCCCAATCCAGTGTGACCGAGCTGAACACGTGCTGTGAACACGTGCTGTGTACACGTACTGTACACGTGCTGTACTATACACGTGCTGTACACATGCTACACCAGCAACCGCCCGATATCAAAATCCATTCCGCCTTCCAAGCGGCTCATTAATCTCTTGCACCGTCCACAACTTGCCCACGACGCACTTGCATAGCAGCAGCAGGCAGCCGCAGACACCCGCCGCCATGGGCGAAACTGCCGCCGTGGCGCTGCCGCTGAGCAAAACTTGGGTGAAGACGCACACAAATCTTTCAGCCGACGCGCTGGGGTTCAACTATCGCGTGACGGTAAGAGCATCAGGGCCAGGCAGGCCGACAGGACAAACCAGGCAGCGGGCTGAGCCGCGCTGACGAGCCTTGCCTTGCCGCCACGGTGTTCCGGCCAACGAGTGCTTGCTCCGCCCCATCTCCCTCCCCCTCCCCCATTATGCAGTGGTACCTCCTCTACTGCGGGCTGTGGGTGAGTCACTGCCGTCATGCGCTTGCAGGCTGCCCGCCCAGCTGCCTGCCACGCTTGCCCACCCCAAATCGCTGGCGCCGCGGCACGTTGTGTCACTACCACGCTGCATCGCCCCCCGCCCCATCAATTGATTGCAACCTCTCCCCCTGCAGGGAGGCTTCATCCACTTCAATTCTGGGTGAGGGCAAGCAGCTGCGCGTGCCTGTGGCTGGCCAGCATCAGGGCAGCTGTCAGGGCTTTCTGCCGCCACCACCGCCCCGTGCACCTGCCGCCACGGTGCCAGCAGCCGTCCCGCCAGTTGGAGGCCTGCCCTGCGGTGCCTGCCCTGCCGGTGCTCTTGCGGCTCAACTGGTGATTGGCCTGCAGCGCTGCCCTGTTATCTGCCGGCCTCGCTGCGCCTCCCCTCCGCCAACCTCCACACACCGCCACCCTGCCCGCCGGCCGGCCGGCCTCACCTGCCCTTCGTTCGCCGCCCACCGCCACCCACATTGCTCACAGTTATGACGTTGGAGTGGCAGGGGGCCTTTTCACCAAGAAGAGCTTCCTGACGCGCTTCTACCCCGACTTCAAGGGCAGCTCCGACTCGCCCTACTGCCAGTGTGAGTGCGTGGGGCCGGGCCGGGGGGGGGGGGGGGAGGTGGTCGCAAGTGAAAGCGCGTGTTTGTTTTGTGGCTGCGTCAGCCTGCTGCTCCTGCTACCGAGCCTGGCTGCTGTGCTCAGGCACCCGCCTGCCTGCCTGCTGGCCTGGAGCTCCTTCCCGCAGATCGCAAGTGGCTTCACCCTGCAGGCCCCGCACTGCATCGCAGCGCCCACTGCGCTGCACCCACCCACCAAGCTCGTCCTCTGTGCCCTGCTGCAGACACCAGCTTTGATCTGGCCCTTTACTCTGCGATGCTGTACTTCACAATGGTGCCAGGCAAGGGTTACCGACGATTGCGTGCGCAACAAAACTCAGTGCTGCAGAAGTGGCTGGCTGCTGTGGGTTGGTTGTCTGCGCTGCCCTGCGAGCGTGCTGCGTCTGCGCCGAATGCCCGAGTCGAGCTTTACCGACGACGCTGGCCCCCCCTGCCCCGCTGCCCCCCTCCCCCTGCAGGGGCGTTCCTATGCGGTAAGTTCGCCGACATATCGGTGCTGTGAGCAGCCCTGGGTATGCTGCCCGAGCGTTCGTTGCTTGCAGCGCTGCTGCTGTCGAGCGCTGCTGCGTGCAGCTCGCAGTGCTGCCCGCTGCTTGGCGTGCTGCTCTCCGCTAAGTGCTGCCTGCTCCCCGTTGCCCCTGCCCGCCCCTGCAGGCTACCTGATCCGGTACTACGGCCGCATCAGCGCGTACCACGCCTGCGCCTGGCTCAACATCATTGGCGTCATTGTCCAGATCACGGCCAAGGACTCTAACATCTTGCTGCTGGGCCGCTCCATCTGCGGCCTGGGAGAAGGCTTCGGATTCTTTGTGTGAGCGAGCGAAGCGGGTGTGGGTGGGTGGGTGGGGTGGGGGTGGGGGTGGGGGTGGGGGGGGGGGGGGGGGGGGGGGGGGGCAGCTGCGTCCATACCTGGCCACACGGGTCTGATGCTGGTGGCCCCTGCTGCGCGTCCGAACACACGCAACCACGCAACCTCTTGCGACTCTCGACCCCCCTTCATCCCCCCCATCCCCCCCCTTTAGCTTCAACCTGTACCAGTCGGAGATTGCGCCCGCCCAGCTGCGCGGCAAGTTTGTGGGCAGCGTCATCATTTGGTCGGCCTCCGGCGTGACCTTGGGCCAGCTCACCAACTTCCTGGTGAAGCAGCGCGAGGATGGGTGAGCCTGCTGTGCGCTGTTTGATACGCACGCAAACTGCTTCCTCTTGTTTTTGAAGGATTTGGGCCCCAAGTGTTGTGACTTGCTGGTGATGTTGGCCTGGAAGGGGAGGGCTGTTCGGGCACGCCTCACCGACACGCAACATGCTTGCTGCCTGCCCGTCTGCCTTGCTCGCCGCTGCAGCTGGCAGATCGCGATCGCAATAATCATCGTGCCCTCTGCCCTCATCACCATCAACGCGCTTTTCATGACGGACACCCCCATCTCCCTGCTGGTGAGAGCCCCTCGCTCCTTCGGGGCCGTCTGTGCTTTCAACATGCTGCCCTTCTCTAGAGACTTCTCCAGATCTGACCTGCGGGCGGTGCCAGCACTGCTGAGCAGCGCTGTTTAATTGGGACGCCCCGCTGGTCTGCGGCTGGATTGCTGACCCATCCGGGAAAGGCGCCCTGCAGCCCTGCTAGCCGCCGCCGCGCACGACTGTCAAAAGTGCTGCCGCGCCGGCCCCATCCTCTAAAGGTAGCAGCTGACCCCCCACGCACCCACACACGCGCGCTCCTCTGCCCCGTGTGCAGATGCGCGGCAAGAAGGAGGCTGCTCGCAAGTCGCTGCAGAAGTGCCGTGGCGTGGTGGACGTGGACGCTGAGCTGCGGGTGAGTGGATGGCTGCATAGGATGAGCCAACGGTGGTGCAGTGACAGCAAGGGCACGACCAGCAGGGCGCTGGCCGGGCCGGACACGCCCGCAGCTGCAACAGGCGTACAGGCGTGCTGCCTGCCACCCCTGCCACCCTGCCACCCTGCTCTAGATGCCTTGATTATGTGCTTGTGATGGCCGCCCACCACCACCCCCACCCACCACCAACCCACCACCCCCACACACCCCTGCTGCAGAGCCTGGAGCTGTCTTTCACCAACCGCACCTCCACCAACGACGCCTTCAAGCTGCTGTTCTCCAAAAAGAAGTACTGGCCGGGGGTGATCATCAACGTTGCCGTCTACACCCTGCTCAACTGGACGGGCAACATGGCCATCGTGTACTACGGTGCGTTGGGCACTTACTGGGTGGACCTATGGGCGTGGCGCGGCCTAGCAGCGCAGTGTAGTGGCCTGCCTCCTGCCAGTGGCTGACTCGACGCCCCCCTCCCCTTCACCTCCCACCGTGGGTGGGGCCCACCGACCCCCACCCCATCCCCCCCACACACAAGCCCACCGTGCACCACCCACCCACCCTCCACAGGCCCCCAGATCTTCTCCCTGCTGGGCATGGGCTCCAGCGTGGCCCTGTGGAACGCCACGCTGGTGGGCGGAGCCAAGGTAGGGGGGAGGGGGAGGGGGAGGGGGAGGGGGGAGTGGGGGGCCTGCCCTGCCCTGATCGCCGCCGTGCATGCCGCGCTCTGCGCTGCCTCATCTCTTGCGCACCTCCTTCCCTTGCCTTGCCCTGCCATGCAGATCCTGGGCGTGTTCATCGGTATGTATTTCATGGACACCAAGCTTACGCGGCGCTCTTTGCTGCAAATCGGCGGCATTGGCCAGGCGGTGTTCCTGGTGAGGGGGCCAGGGGAGACGGAGGGGGGCACATGCCCAGCCGACGCGGATTGGCTGCAGCGCCGGCAGCTCCCCACCATGCCCTTCCACTCGCACGCTCACGCCCCCTTTTGCTCCCTGCTCACCCCTGTCCGCCCACAGATTGGCACCGCCGTCCTCTTTGCCACCAGGTGGGGGGGCAGCGCTGCGCTGAGCTGCTTTGCCGCAGCGCCTGCCGGTACTGCACTGTGCTGCGCGCTGCCTGCCGCCACTCGAGCGCCATGCCCCGGTTCTCACATGTGCTGCTTCGCCGCTGCTGCTCGTGCTTCATGCAGCGTGGACGACGTCAAGGGGGCGCAGGTCAGCAAGGGCATCGCTGCGGCCATTCTGGTCATGATTATCATGTGAGTGTGGGTGGGCGTCCATACTACGTTGCACGGATAGGCCGTACCGTGGCATGCCCGCCGGAAGTAGTGTGCGCATTGGGCACCTGCCTCCCATCTCCTCCCCTCGCCTCGTCCCGCACCCCTCAGCGCCTGCCTGGCCCCCCCCCCCGCCCCCCCCCCCCCGCCCCCCCCCCCCCCCACACACACACACCCACCCCCACCCACCCACCCACCCCCACCCACCCACCCACAAACCCACAAACCCACAAACCCACAAACCCACAAACCCACAAACCCCACCGCCGCGCCCACCCCACGCCACCCCACCCCACCCCACCCCACCCAAACCTGCAGGTACGAGATCGTTTTCGTGGGCTTCCAGTGCGCCCCCTCGCTGGGCCTGGCCGCTGAGATGGTACCAATCGAGGTAAGCGGGGTTCTGTTTGTGCATAGGAGGTGCTACACAAATGGGTCGCCCGCTAACCCAAGCACTCGGTCCCATCGCCCAAACCGCCCTGACCTCAGTGCCCGCCCTTTCCTGTTCCTCCTCCTTGTTGTTCTGCCTGCAGGTCCGCCCAGCAACTTTCCCTATCGTGAGCATCTTCTACTTTTCCCAGTCGGTCGCCCTCAGCATCTCCTTCACCTACCAGCTGGTGAGTCGGGCGGTGCCTGCCTCCTGTGCCTGCTGTGCACCCGGGTGCCTGTGCTCCCGCCTGCTTACAAAGCAGTTGCGTTCACCGCCTGCCACTGTATTGCACTTTTGGCGCCGGCGGCATTCAAGTGCGGCACTTGGGGCCTGTGCATGTTGCATGGTGCCGGCCGCAGGGCACAGGCAGCACCTTGCGGCGCGGTCCAGCCTGCCCGCTCCACCCATCCACCGCATCCACCCGTCCCCTTGCCTCACTCCCCTCCCTCTCACCCCTCCCCCGGTTGCAGTGCGCCATGCTGTGGGGCGCCTTTTTGTTCATGGCCTCCTTTGCCCTCCTGCTGTTCGCCTGGGGCCGCTGGTTCCAGCCCGAGACCCACCACATCCCCATTGAGCGCGTGCCCACCGTCCTCAAAGGTGGGGTGGGCTGCCAGTGGTTGGGGGGCGTGGGGTGGGGTCTCCTCGACACGCTCTCATTGGGTTGTTGCCGCGCTGGATGTGCGCCGGATGCTAGCACAGCAGCCCCTCTTCTGTACTTCTGAAGGAGAACTTGATCCACACACCACCAACCACCCGCCCACCCGCCCACCCGCCCACCCACCCACCCGCACTCGCTCTCCCCGTTTGTCTGCCTGCAGCCCACCCCGTGTGGCGCCACTTCTACCCGCCTGAGGACGTGGAGCAGGCGGAGCGTGAGCTGGAGGGCACCGCCACCCCCTCCCCACCCATCTCCAAGGCCGTCAGTGAGGAGCTCAAGGGCAGCAGCAGCAGTGATGGCGAGGGCGCGGCCGCCCCGGCCCCGGCCCTGTGAGCTGAAGAGGAGAGCCTCCCCCAGGTGCCCGCCGTGGGCAGTGACACCAACCCAACCCGAGCACAGGAGCGCTGGGCCCCTGGTCCCTTTGCACTGTTTGCGTGACATGCGTAGAGCGCTCTGTCGCCTGAGAGCGGTCTCGCCCGCCTGACTTCCACTTGCTTGCTACGTCGCCTCCCCCCCCCCCCCCCCACCCCCCCACCCACCCACCCACCCACCCACACACCCCTTCTTTACTCCCAACCATGTGCGCTCCCCAAGCTTGATTGCCCTGCACTCCGCGCTGTTTCATTTCCCCAGGCCTGCTGCAGCCCGCCCTGCAGCCCCCTGCCCTGCTATCCTCTTTCTCCCCCACCCTGTGTATCACTGCTCTGCACATTTGTATTCACCCACATACTAAGCCTGTTCTCAAAGCTGAAAGAGAAGGGCAAGCGGCTGGGGGCAGGCACATGTGCGATGCATGGGCGTTCGCAGCGGCTGGCGGAGCTGCCAGCCTGGCGCCGATCGGCTCGCGAGGTAGCCAGAGGGGGAGCCCCGGCCTGCAACCCTGTCCGGCTCCCTCACCCCATGGCCGGCCACGCCCGCGGGCCTGACGTTTCTTTCTTTCAAAGACCACACAGCGCAGCCCAACGATACTGCTCCTGCCTCTGTGTGCAAGGCTCTTCGGCGGCTCTTCTAAACGACATACACACGGTGGTGATGTGGGGGACACCAGGGGGCACCATGCTGAGGCTGCCCGAGGCTGCCAAGTAACAGTGCACGTTTGTGCAGCATGCTGTCTCAAAAAGTTTCGTTATGTGGGCACATGGCGGATATTTGGGGAAAAAAGGACGCGCGCGCGGTGCAGGTGGGCAAGCGCACAAAGCGTGAACTGCAGTGATGTGTTAGCAAGTCGGCGGCAAGGTTGGCCACGTAGGAGGGGGGAGGGGGTGGGGGTGGGGTGGGGGCGCCAAATGAGGCTAGGAATGGGAGCTAGATTGAAAGGTGGGGGCGGAGGGTACACAGCACACTACGAACAGGAGCGGCAGCAACGTAGGACGGACATTAACAAACACGGAGGAGACGGAGGAGACGAGGCGGCAGTAGCGGGGAGAAGTATGGGCGGCGTTTGGTGCGGAGGCAAGGAGGACTCGTTTCAGTGCAAGAGACGTACGTTTTGAGGGGCAGGGAGGCCCTGCATGTTTGAGATACAGGGAGGCTCGGTGGGCTGGTGCACGCGCACTGCTACTGCTCTGGCTGCGTGCAGCCCGTACCGAGCAGCTGCTGTGCATCCCTATCCCTGCGATGCTCCGGCAGTGGCAGGCGCCCAACGCTCAGACAGCATACCGGCTGCCGTTTGCGATGGCGCCGTGTGCCACGTGCAAGGAATCGTCGAACGACTGCTCCTGCCTCGTGTGGTGGCGGCCGTTGACAGTCGGCAGCGCCCCAGTAGACAGGCGGGGGGTGAGCTGGCGGTGGCTGCTGGGCAGGCAGGTTGACAATGCTGCATCCCACATGTCGGCGACTGCAGAAGGGGAGGGGGCAATGAACAGGAGGGTTTGTGGTAAGTGGGGAAGGCAGAGCAGGGTGGGATGGTGCGCTAAGGCCGGAACTACAACAGCTCCACCCCGCCGCTGCCGGGCGGCGTGCTCTGCCACCCGCCACTCACCGGCGTGCGCTGGTGCGCCAAAGGAGCAGGCGTAGGCCCCTCCCACAAACACCACCCCTCCGATCAGGTTGCCCAGGGAGGCGGGGATCAGGTTCTTGGTGATGAAGGTGCCTGCAGATGGGGCGCGCAGATGGGGGGAGCGAGGCACGCAGACGTTGGCTGCAGGGTGCAGGAAAAGAGACAAGGTGCAGGAAAATAGACAAGGGGCAGGCTGCAGGGGGCGGTGCGCAGCGCCAGCCAGCCCCTCTCTGCCTGGTCACCCGGCGGCGCTCACCCACTGAGATGCCGCTGCCCAGGCACATGGACAAGGGGATGAGGTACATGTTGGCGATGCAGTGCTCAAAGCCCCTGCACAAGAGAAACACACACATAACGGGGAGTGGATGGGCACATGGATGGAAGGGGGGGGAGGCGCCGGTATGCACCGCTGGCACGTGCGCGCTGCCCAATACCACCCTGCAACCTCACCCACGCTGCACAGCAGCAAATCCCACCCCCCCCCTGCTCACATGGACACGAAGGCAGAGTTGGGGAGGAAGATGCCCACAAACTTGCCTGCACGAGGGCAGCGGTGGACGTGAGAGCGGCGTAGTGCGAGGGTGGAGTGGTGGGATGAAGCGGGCTGCACACACATGCTGGTACAGTGCGCTGCACGGCCAGCCAGCAGGTACCCCTGCCAAAGGAGCAAGCAACCCTGGCCTCACCCGTGAGGTCTCGCGCCGCGTTGCCCTGCCACACCGCCAGGCACACCAGCCAGTTGCACAGGATGCCTGCGTCAGTGGGTGGGCGAGTGGGTGGCTGCTGGGGGCAGGCGCAGGGTGACGACCCCACCGCTCACTGCACACACAGGTGGTGCCTGCTTCGTCGCAGGCAGGCAAGCACCACGCTCCCCACCCTTTCACCCTGCTGGCCTCACCCTTGCACAGCGTGACGCCAAAGGGGTGGGACACCTTTTTGAGGGCAAGGCTGCGATAGAAGGGGGTGGAGGGGGGGGGGGGGGGGCATAAGCACATCTGCCGGGCACCAGCACATCTTCCCTCCAGCTCTGCCAGCACCTGGCCTCCTGTACCAAGGCCCCTCGAGCCCACCGTGCAGCCCTCGCGTCCCTCAACCCCCCCCACCACCACCAGCTCACTCGATGACAAACTGCTCCCTGTCGTGGAACACCTCGCCGCCCAGCATGACGCCAATCAGTATTAAGGAGCCTGCAGGCACAGAGCGACAGGCACGCAGCAGGGAATGAGGTGCACGGTAGCCCACCTATGCATTGGGTATCCCTGTCGCGCAGGGCTGCGCCATGCTGGTATCAGCGGTGAAGCATGTGCCCAGGCAGTGCGAGGCTGGCCACTCCCTCCCCTGTGAGTGCACCCACCCAGCAGGTTGCAGAGGTAGGAGGTGGCCAGGCAGCGGGCAGCACCCAGCAGGCCGTACCGCCCTGCAGTTGCAGCGAGGAGGCATGCGGAGAGGAGGGTGCGGTGGGTGGGAGGCTGCAGGCAAGGCACGCTGCGACAGGCACGACCGTCCCCGCCCAACTATCAGTGCTTCCCCGCTCACCCTCGGCCACCGCTATTGTTGTGTACATGCAGTTGGAGGTGAAGAGGTCGGCACCTGCCACCACGCAAAGGGTCAGGCCCATGGGGAAGCCTGCGGGGCAGGCGGGGGCAAGAGGGGGCGGCGGTTGGGGCGTAGAGGGGGCGCGGTGCATGTGCGGCGTGCTAGAGGCCCTGGGTGTGCAGGCCACCATACAACAGCGAGCCAGCTAGCGAAACATGGGGATGGGCAGGCATGCAGGCTCCCATCCGCCCTGTCCCCCCACCGTAGATGCCAAAGATGAGGTTGAAGAGGCCCGGCTCGCTGGCGCGCAGGTCCTTGCTCAGCTGGCCGCCCACCAGGGTGCACAGGCTGTAGCCAAGGCCGATGTACGCGCCTGCAGGGGGTGGCACCAGCGAGAAGGGCGGCACGTGAGGGACAGGCGGGGCAGGCGGGAACACTGTGCAGTGGCATAAGCCCTCCAGCTCTTGCGCCCGTCTCG
Organism: Micractinium conductrix; assembly: GCA_002245815.2. Taxonomy (NCBI): domain Eukaryota; kingdom Viridiplantae; phylum Chlorophyta; class Trebouxiophyceae; order Chlorellales; family Chlorellaceae; genus Micractinium; species Micractinium conductrix. Next base: position 179,249 of record LHPF02000052.1, read on the forward strand.
CGCCACCCCCTGCAACCGCAACCCACATCGCGCTCTGCTCACCCGCCAGGATGCCCAGCACCACCAGCTTGGGAAACGCGTAGCGGTGCTTGTCGGCGGCCGCGTTGCTGTGAAAGTTGTAGTTCTCAGCGGGAGCGGCGCAGGTCGCAGCGGGCGTGGCCGAGGGGATGGCTGCCGCCGCCCCACCTCGCCCGTCGGCGTTGTGCCGCCCTCGCAGGACGGCACCCCAGCCGCGCAGCCGCTCGTCCGTGGCGTCCTCGTGCCATTGCTTGCCGTTGTCCTGGCCGCCCATGGCGTGCCAGCGAGGGGCTGAGGGCCGGGAGAGGCGCGGAGAGGGTTGGGCGGGTGAGCCCCTGGTGCAGGGCTGCGCTGTTGGGCGACAGGTGTTATATAAGCGAGGTTGGGCGCCCCTGGAAAGCAGGGGCGGGCGGAGGGCGCAGAGCGAAGAGGGCGCAGGCGGGAAGCGTCGGAAAGACGCCTGGCAGCGGACTGTGCTCAAATGGTAGACGTGCTTTGGGCTGACTGGGCGGGGCAGCGGGCGAGGGCTCGGTCTTAGAGCGGGCACACCAGCCGCCACTCGGTCCACATGTTGCGTGCATGCATGCGCTGCGAGTATCCCGTGCCTGCCGCCCCTTCCCTCTCCTTGTCCCCTCCCCCACCTGCAGGCCCCCAGGCTTTGCCTGACCCACCCTTTACCTCTACCCCCCTTGCCGCCACCGTGCCGCACAGAAGGAGGCTCAGATGCCGGTTGCCGTCCAAATGCACCCCAGCCACGTCAAGCCCGTCGTCGCCGACGTGGCGGCCGCCGGCGGCAAGGTGGCAGACTCTTACCTGTGCGTGCCGGTTTGCGGGGTGGGGCGGACGTTGTGGGTCTGGCAGGGGTTTGCTGCGAGGTGTGCACCAGGCACGCCATGTCGCCGCCGTCGCCGCCCCCACGCCTTGCTTCACGGCTAACCTCCTGCGCTCCACCCCTCCTAAACCCCCTCCTGCGCCGCTGCAGGCTGATGCATCCTGTGTACAGCAGTCAATACCTTGAGACGGTGGCACCCAGCCACCGCCCCCCCGTCAAGGTAGGTTGGTGGCGGGGCGCTGGTCTGAGCGTGCAGTGGGGGCACAACTCCACCGGCGCCGGTCGCAGCTGCTCCCGCCGCCGCCGTCGACGCACTTGCCTTCACTCCCCTGCCCACCCACCCCCCAGCGCGCATGTGCAGATGCACGAGAAGGCTGGCTACTACGCTGTGCAGGGCCTGCGCTCAGTGTTCGACTACTTCACCGGGTGAGCTGGCACATGGTCGGGGGGAGGGCCCGGGGGGGCGAGGCCGCCCCTGCGGCAGCGAGCGGCGCACCTGGGGCTGCTGTACTGCGCGCGCGCGCGCGCCCCCCCACCCCCACCCACCCCCACCCACCACCTCCACCACCCCCCCACACACACACCACCGCACCCTCTCCAACTTTCGCCGCCCTGCCCCGTTCCCCCGTGCCATGCAGCTACGGCGCCCAAATGAACGAGCGCCAGTGGCTGGCGCGCTTCCTCTACCTGGAGAGCGTGGCCGGCGTGCCCGGCATGGTGGCAGGTGCGCTGTGCGTGTCGTGGCTTGTTCAAACGGCGACGGTGCAGACCAATGCACCGACGCGGGGTGTCTGTGAATCCACAACACACATGGTGCAGCGTGCTGGCAGCAGGGCAGGTCCGCGTGGCAGGGACCGCACCAGCGCACGCGGCAGCGCTGCCGCCCCGCCGCCTGCATCGGTCACCCACACTTCCCTGACCCGTTCCCATCACCCCCCGCCAGGCATGCTGCGCCACCTGCGCTCCCTGCGCACGATGGAGCGGGACCACGGATGGTGAGCGGGGCCCAGGGGCGGTGCCAGGGCAGCATGCGCGCGTGCGTTCGTGCACTGCACACGAGCTTGCGTGCATGCTCCCGCGCCTGGCTGCCCGACGAGCTAGCGAGGCCTCCGGTGTCGTGGGCATATGGTCCTCTGTGTTTGGTACGCGCGAGGTGCGCTGCAACCGTCGCGCGGAGCTGCCCGACCCCTGGGCTCCTCTTGCGCACTGGCCCCCCCCGCCCAGGATCCCCCACTTGCCCGCTGCCCTTCCCCCCCCCCCCGCCGCCCCCCGCCCCCCCCCCCCCCCCCCGCCCCCCCCGCCGCCCCCCCCCCCCCCACCCCCCCACCCCCCCCACCCCCCCACACACACACACCCCAACCCCTTGTGCCCACAGGATCCACACCCTGCTGGAGGAGGCCGAGAACGAGCGCATGCACCTGCTGACCTTCATGCAGCTGCGCAACCCGGGCCTGCTGTTCCGCGCGTCGGTCATCGCCGGCCAGGGTGAGAGGGGGGGGGGGGGCGCACTACAGGCTGCTGCCTCGATGTCTGTTCGAGCGTGTGTGCGTTTGTGTGGTATTGCATGCCGTGGGGCTGGCAACACGTGGTTGCGTGGCGCCGTCGCTGGCAGCCAGTCTGTGATGACCGCCTGGTGGCAGCACCCCGCGGCAGGTGCTCGCGTGCTCGCCCACCCCTGCGTCGCACGCCCTCCGCTGCAGCCCTTGTGTTCAACGCCTACATGATCGCCTACACCCTGAGCCCCAAGACCTGCCATTCGTTCGTGGGGGTGAGCCGCAGCGCTGCGCCTGCTGTGCTGGCTGCGCAGCATGCCGGCGTCGCGGCTGCAAGTGCTGCTGTGCTGCTGCCTCGACTGCACCTGTCGCTGCGCGGCTGCCATCAGTGCGCTGGCTGCTGCCTCCTGCCTGCTGCCGCCTGGCCTGTGGCTGCGTGCGTGCGCTGTCAAGACGCGTTGGGAATGCACCCACCTGACGTCCCCCTCCACGGCCATGTGCAGTACCTTGATCGCACCCCTGTCACGCGCGCCCCCCCCCCCCCCCCTTGCAGTACCTCGAGGAGGAGGCTGTCAAGACCTACACCCGCGCCATCAACGACCTGGACGCCGGCAAGCTGCCAAAGTGGACGTGAGTGCTGCTGCGCTGCGTTGCGCTGGGCTGGGCTGGGCTGCGGGAGTGCAGCACCTGCCTCGCGGCCCCCACCCGTGGGTCCCTGTTTTTGTGCTGCCAGCCAGTGGCTGCAGTCCCCGCCGACCGCTGAAGCGCTTGCGCCCCGCCGCACCCCGGCCTTCTTCCCCCCTGCAGCGACCGCCAGGCCCCCGAGATCGGCAAGTTTTACTGGCGCCTGAAGCCCGATGCCAACATGCGCGACCTCCTGCTGGCTGTGCGCGCCGACGAGGGTGACCGCGCTGTCCCTGGCTTTGCTGTCGTCGCTGGGAGCTCGCGGCTGCCTCGAGGGCAGCATGCGCAGCGGCGGATTAGCGGCGGGCAGTAGCGATGTGCCCTGGTGCTTGGCGCACGCAGAGAGGGTGGCAGCGCTGCTTGCCCCTGGCTAGCCGTCGCTTCCGGCGGCAAGTGCGACCGCGCCGTGGCAGCAGCCTTCCACGACTGCACACCATTCTCACCCACCCACGTACCTTCTCTCAACCCCCACCTCCCACACCCACATACCCACACTCCCCCCCCCCTCTCTTGCAGCCTGCCACATCCATGTCAACCACACCTTTGCGCACCTGGACGCCGACGACACAAACCCCTTCAGCCCAGGGTCGGTCCAGCTGCCCTGATCAGGGCGCTCATGAGCGCCCCGCCGCGGGTGTCACCCTGGCTGCCGCCGTCACCGCGACGTGGTGTCAGCAAAGGCTACGGCAACAAACGACAGCGCCAGCATCTGCGCGATGGCTCCGCATCTCGCCCACTTGGGCTGCACCCAGCAGCGCCCTCTCGTGGTCTTGCGGCTCCACTGCCACGTGACCCTGCACAGCACTCTCCTGACGCCACCTCTCCGCTCACCCGCCGTGCCCCACCTGACCCCCCACCACACCCAAACCCACACACTGCTGCGCCCGCTTGTATTCGTCGTGCGGCGCCGCCCCGTGGCGCCGCTCCTCCCAATAGCCTTCCCGCATTTCATTGTCCACCGTCTATTCAACGCTTCAACGCAGCCAACCCCAGTCGCGCACCCCGCCAGTCTTGTCTATTCAACGCAGCCAGCAACCGGCCAGCCCCCCCGCTTCGTGAGCTGCACCCCCCAGCCTTCACCCCACCCAACCCCGTACGTCGACGAAATTCGCACGCTCCCCCGTGCACCCCCTGGTCCCCCACATGAACTTCCTTTGCCCGTTTCCCTGCGACCGCTTGATCGCCCTGCCACCACTACGTATCCGAGTCCATTTCATGCGTCTTGTCCGTCCCTTTGATGTGCGACGTGCCTAGGATCCATGCTAGCGCAACCTCCCCTCCTGCCAAACTGCGGGCGAGCGTCGCTTGCCTCTCACCTGCGGGTGTATCCTGCAGGGCAGCGTGCCTATCCGCTTTAGTGTAATAGGTTGTGGAGGCAAGGGCCGGAGCCGCCAGAGCGACACTTTCTGTGCCAATGTGTGCCACAAGTGTGTGTGCCGGCTCAAGGAGCCGGCGCCGCAGCGGCGCAGCGGCGAAGATGCTGCCACCACATCCCTCCGAGCCATCACTCTTACCTATACATTCGAATTCTCTTTGCCATCACTATGCGCTGCTGGATGGCGACCGGGCAGCTGCGGTGAGGCGTTGCGTCAGCCGGACGGCCGCCTCAGTGTGCTGCTTCCGCTGATGCGCACATCAAACTGATCGGGGTTGCATTCCTTACACTACAGGTTGCTGGGCGCCGCGTTGAGAGCGGCAGCGGGCGTGCCCGGCGCCGCCGCAGCCGCCAACGCAGGCGCGGTTGCTGCCGCGCTGCAGCTGTTGCCTGCGCAGCTCGCGCTTGCTGCTGCGACATCAAAGCAAGGCGCAACAACAAGAGGACGTGGAGTTCCAGGGATCCGCAGCCTGCATACGAGCGCACCCGTGGCCGCCGCTGGCCTCGAGCCGCCGCTCGTCCCCGCAGCCGGCAGCGCAGTCGGCCCGGCGGTGCCGCCGCTGCCGCCCGGCGTGCAGCTGGTCCGCGAGTTTATTCACGACAGCCTGTACCACCCAACAGACGGCTACTTCAGCAAGCAGACGGCCACAGGTGCGGGGGTAAAGGGGAGGGCGTGCTGGGTGGGGGTGGGAGTGCGTGGGGGCGCACAACGGGCGTTGCGCCTCTCTGCCGCCCTGGGGCACAGCCGGACTCACCTCAACACAGCAGTGCCCTCCTTCCCTGCGCCCAGGCGCCACGGTGGTTGGCAGCCTGCCGGCACCGCTGGACTTCCGCTCGTTTGCGGGTCAGACAGAGTACCTGCAGGCGGTGCAGGCGGCATACACGCAGCTGCAGGTGGGCGGCAGGCAGACGCGATTCCCGTCTGCTGCTGCTGCTGCTGCTGCTTGGTGCCGGCAGCGCTTGCTTCGACACGCCTGCCGCCGCCGCTGCAGCGCTGAAAACAGACAAACGTGGACTCGCTGCTCATCGTTTGCGCTCCTACATTTGCGTCTGCCTCCCTGCCCCCCTGCCCAGGCCTCCTGGCTGACCCCCGTCGAAATATTCCACCCCCACTACGCCCGTGGCATCGCAGCCTGCATCCTGCAGCGCTGGCAGGCCTTGGCGGCGGCCAAGGGGTTGAGCGGGGCAGAGCCGCCGCTGACGATTTATGAGATTGGCGGCGGCACCGGCACACTGGCCAGGGACATACTGGTGGGTTTGGTCGGGTGTGGGTGGAAGGGGGCACCAGCAGGGGTGCCGCATTCGAGTTGTTGCCCCATTGGCATTCATCTCATTTTGCGACCCCATCGTACATCAAGCTGCCCATAGCGTTGTCTGTACGGCTCGCCCTGTTCCCCACGCACATCGCACGGTCTCACCCCCCCCCCCGATTTTCTCACCCAGAACTGGCTGCGTGAGGAGCACCCTGACGCCTACCAGCACTGCACCTACGCCTGCATCGAAATCAGGTCGGTGGCCGGCATTTGCCATAGTAAGCGGCGGGACTTGGCCGTGCAACCGCGGTCCACCGCTTGTCACAAGTGCCCCCTGCTGCTGTTGCTTCCCTCCCTCTGTGCGCCTGTATGAAAAACTGATCTCCAGGCCTGCCTCCGTTTTACCCAGACCTCTGCCCCACCCCTTCCTGGTGCAGCCCCGTGCTGGCGGCAGTGCAGCAGCAGCGGGTGGCGCAGGAGGCGGGCCACGCGGCGCGCTTCTCTGTGCGCCGCCACGACGCCGCAGACGCGGCCGCCTGGGCTGCGGCGGATGCAGCAGCAGCGGAGGCAGCGGCGGGAGGCTCCGACGCTGCGGCTGCTGCAGCTGGCGGCGGCGCTGCTGCCCAGCCCTGCTTCGTCGTGATGTGTGAGGTGCTGGACAACCTGCCGCACGACAGGTGGGCAGGGCTGACCGCGTGCGGCGCCTTGGGTACTGGCGAGGCTGCAGGCTGCCCTGCTGGCCCTGTGCCCGCCGGCCTCTGCAGTGTGCCCCCCCCTCCCCTACCCCCTTCCCTTCCCTTCCCCCTTTCACCCTGCAGAGTGTGGCGCGACATGGGGTCTGACCAGTGGCGGCAGACGCTGGTGGCAGCCAGCGACCTGTATGAGGACCTGCCAGCCTGGCACACGCACCACCCCTCGCATGTGGGTGGCGGACTGCTTCGAGGGGCAGGCGGGCGCATGCTACTTCGCCCCCCCCTGCCCCACCTGGCACCTTGCTGGCCCCTCTGCTGCAAGCCTGACGCCGCCACGAGCGGCCTCCGGCAGCGGCCACTCTAACATGAGGCGCTGGCGGCGACTGCCCCCACGCAGGAGGGCCAGTTGTTCGAGCTTACGATGCCCGTCAGCGACCCCCTCATCGCGCGCTGCCTGGCGGCGCTGACTAATGTGCCGCGCCTCGAGCAAGCGCGTGGCACCCGCGGCGGCGGGGGCCTGGGCCTGGCGGCGGCGCGCGCCTGGCGCAAGCTGGTTGGTGAGGCCACGTGCGATGTGCGGTGGCTGCCCACGGGCTGCCTGCAGCTGCTGGACACGCTGCACCAGGCGAGCGAGCGAGGGCGGCGGGTGTGGGCAATCTAGCGTGCATGGCTGCTGCCTTTGAGCTGCCAGGGATGCTTTGCAGCAGCCGCAGCTCCCCCCCCTGCAAGTCTTTCATCGCAGCCCTCCCTCCTGCTGGAAGTGCATCACGACGTGACTCCGTTTTCTGGTGCATTCAAGGATTGCCCTGCTGTGCCCCAATGATTATTCCCCACCCCGCCTGCGTCCGTCCCTGCGCAGGCACGCCCCAACCACACCCTCGTCGCCGCCGACTTTGACGCGCTGCCCGAGGTGTCGGTGGCGGGGGCCTGTGCGCCGCTGGTGGCCACGACGGTGAGGAGGGGGCCGCGGAGAGGGGCAGGGGAGGGGAGGGGGCAGGAGGGTAGGCTGCAGCAGAGTGGGGCAGGGCAGGGGAGGGGGCAGGAGGGTAGGCTGCAGGAGGGTGGGGCAGGGTGCCACCGGGGGCGTTGGTCGGCAAAGGAAGTGTTGCGCCCCACCTCAGGCGGGTGCCTACACGGTAAACCCACAGTATCGAGGCTGCCTGCGACCAGCACCTCTCTTCATGGCGCCCCCCCACCCCCCACCCCCCACCCCCACCCACCCCCACCCACCCTACCCCACCCCACCCCCACCCCCACCCCGCGCCGCCGCTGCCCGCAGGTGGGCGGCACCACCATCGACCACGGCTCCTACCTGGTGCCTCGTGGCAGCGCCGACATCTTCTTCCCCACAGATTTCCCGCTGCTGTGCCAGCTGTACCGGGAGTCGGCGGGAGAGGCGGCGCGGCGGCGGTGGCGGCAGCGCGGGGCTACGCCGCCGGCGCCGGCGGCAGCACCGGAGACGACGGCGGGATGCTTGGAGCCTGGGGAGAGGAGGGAGGCGGAGGTGGATCACATGTCCACCGGAGAGTTCATGCGGCAGCACTGTCCAGACCCAGGGGCCACGGCATGCAGGGACGGGTACAACCCGCTGCTGCAGGTGTGCCGGGGGGGGGGGGGCAGTGGCGCTGGGCGGGGACCGCAGGGCGGGGAGGAGGAGGCAGGCTGTGGTGCGCAGGGGCCGGCAACGCGGTGCACAGCGCAGCGGCAGCAGCGGCAGCAGCGGCAGCCGACCGCGTGCGCTCACCGCCATCCTTCTCCTCCCTCGCTCCCCTCCCTCACTGCCCTCCCCCAGGACTACTCCAACTCCGCTTTCTTCCTGGGCAGCAGCAGCAGCAGCAGCAAGCAGAGAGAGTGATGCAAGCAGACGTGGCGTGCTGGCCAGCTGCGCAGACCACGCCAGAACGACGGCACCGCGTGCATCGCTCCCCCCCTCCCTGCCCTGCCCCTCCTGGCACTCTGCTTCCCTGTGCAAGCCTGCCCGCTCTGCCCAGCCTGCCGGCCCACCTGCCTGTGAAGAGCGAGGTGAGTGAAGTCACAGGTTGGACGAACGCACATTTGCGGCGTGCGCGCACAGGGAGGGCGGTCAATGTTTGGTGCGAGGGAGGGTCGGGGGAGGCGACGGGGGGGCGCAGAAGGCCGCTGGACACGGCCCCCCCCCAGAGTTGAGGGGTGTGGCAGTGGGTGGGAGCCGGAGGGAAGAGAGGGGCAGCCGGAGGGAGGAGCGAGAACAGGGAGCAGGGAAAGGAGGGACAAGGGAGCGAGGAAGGGGAGGCAGGAAGGCAACGGCCCTCGGCCGGGCACGCGGGCCGGCGGCGCACGCCAGCGTGGGTGCAGGCCTGGCGAGGGCAGCAGGGAGCTGCCTGCACGCTTGGCTAAGTGAGAGACCGGCTGGCGGGACGAGCTGGCGCTGCGCCGAGCTGGCTGCAGCGTCGCACCAGCGCTGCCGCGGCTGGGCCGTGGCCTGCATTTCGTCGCACATGCGCCAGCCGTGCATCGCCAGCGTCGCCAGCAGCCCACTGCAGCTAGCTGGCCGTCTGCCTACTTTGCTGCCTGCATGAGCGTGATTGTGTCGCCCTTGAGCAGGATGCGGCCCAGGTCCTTGCGCGTCTTCCGCTTCACTGCGCGGTGGAGGGCAACAGGGGGAGGGGCGGGGGGCGGCGAGAACGACGAGGGTGTGGGGCGGGCAGAGTGCGGGCTGCAGAAACACACAACTCGGAATGGTGCATCAGCAGCGTCACGTTGCGTGGTTTACACGCGGCATATGCCAGCAGCGGCATGGGGCACAGCCAGCCGGCACCGACGGCACAAGCGAGCCGGAGGGGACAACATGCCCGCCCGCCCCACTGCCGCGCCACGCACCCGACACCTCCTCCGCCTCATCCAGCACCAGGTTCATGTACTCGTCAAACCCCTGGACGAGTGAGGGGTGGAAACTCAGCTAGTTGGTTGCACCACCAGGTGGGTGCAGCACGGCCAAGCGTGCGCCGCCGCCCCGCAACAGCAACAGCACCGGCGGCGGCAGCAGCAGCCTGTTACTCCACGCCGCCCCTCCAGCGCACTCACGATGATGCGGCCCTCGATCCGCAGGTCGTTCTGCTCGAACAGCCACACCTGGATCTTCTGCCGGCTCTGCAGAAACCTGAAAATCAGGTTCTGCGCGGGGGGGGAGCGTCGGGCGGCGAAGGTGATGGCGGCAGCGGCGGGAAGTGGTGGCAGCGTCCCCAGGGCGTGCCGGCGCGCTCATCGCCTGGTGGTCGGTGCCCCCAGGTTTCCCGCCCAGCCATCGGGCCGCTGCACGCATGGCGAGCTCCGCACAGCCTGGCCCGCTCGCACAGGCCCCCTCCCGTCTCACGATGGGTTGCGTCATGATACGCTTGACTTTGGGCGGCATGGTGGCTAGCTGCTGCTGCTAGAGGCAGAAGCGGGCTGCGCGATGGACGAATCAGGGGCCTGGCGGCAAGCAGGTAGCGCAGAGGAACTTGGGCACGCAACTGGAGAGCGATGGCGGGCATGGGTGCCCTTGAGCTCGGCATGCACGCCTCGCGGGCGCGAAGAAAACTCGAGGAGGAAGGGGCAGCACCCGTCACGCCGCTGTTTGTGCTGCCGGAACCCTCGATCACCGTCCCCAAGCCGCCACGGCCTGCACTAAAGCAGACCGGCCTTGACACAGACCGCGCCCAGACAGCTTCCGCACCTCCTCTTTGCACGCACCTCTCGGCAGCTTAATTCCGGAAAAGGAGCCACCGGCAGCTGCGCAGAGCGCCCCTGCAACGGGCAGGCGCACCCTCGCCGAGCGGCGGCAGTCGGTGGAGCAGCGGCTGCGGCACCGCACCCGCTCGGCCACGCCTCAACTGCAGACCCACCTGCCCGCGCCAGGCTGTGGCGTTCTGGCGGCCGCAAAGGCGGCTTGGGGCCCTCACCGCCCGGCTCCTCCACCTCGCTGCCCATCAGCCAGCCGGCGGTGGCGGGCATGAACGACCGCGCAGAGCTGCTGCCCTTCGGTGGGCCGGGGGTGGGCAGCAGCAGCGCGCCGCTGGGGGGGCCGCCGCACCGCGGCCACGACTGCCTGCTTTCCTTCTGCCGCGCTTTCAACTTCGTGACCGGGCTGTGCGCGGTGCTGTGCGCGCTGGCCTTTGGCATGGCCATGTGGGTGCGGGGAGAGGCGCCCACCAAGGTGTGTGGAGGTGGGGTGTGGGGCGGGGGAGGGGAATGGTTGCTGGTGCAGACGAGGATGGCAAGGCGTGGAGGGGCCAGGATGTGAGGGCGCCGGCTGGAGCGGATGCACCGACCCGGTGCAACACCAAAAGGCAACACGGCTTTCGATCTGCCGCCCGCACGTGCTCTCCCCACCTCCTTCCCTCCCCCCCTCCCCATCACCAACCACCAGGACCCCTACTTTTACAGCGGCCAGGCGGTGCGCCTGTTTGGCATCGGCATCGCAGGTGGGCGGGAGGGCAGCCACGCCCAGGCGTAGCCGCGTTCCTGTGCTGCCTGCTGTGCTAACGCGTCGCCCTGCAGCTGCCCTGCGGCAACAACCGACCGCACCCCCCAGTTGGCCCTGGTTGCTTGTCCGCAGGCATGGTGCTGCTTGTGGAGACGGAGTGGCGGCGCTGGCTGGAGCTGGTGCCGCTGCTGGAGAGCTGGCTGGGGCGGGGCGTGCTGCAGGTGCTCGAGTGCAAGGGAGAGGCGCCCGGTGTGGTTCGCGCTGCCGGTGCATGCCTGCACGGGGGCTGCTGCGCCATGGCGAAGGTGCTCTGCTTGCCTGGGCGGCTGGCACACGCTGCAGGGGGAGCCGTAGGGGCAGTAGCCCTCCCGCTACGCCCCTCACGTCCCCCCATCCCCCCCCTCCTCCCACCTTCTCGCCCTCCCCCACCCAGATCTTTGAGGCGACCCTCACCTTCCGAGAGGCCTACCCCTCTGGCTCCACAGACTTCCACAAGAGCCTGGCGCTGTACCGCTCAGGTGAGGGAGGGCGGGGCGGGGCGGTGGCGGCTATACCGCTCAGGGTGGGCGGGCGGGGCGGGGCGGGGGGTTGGCGCAAGGAACCCTGTGTGTGGGGGGGGCTGTTCCGGGCGGGGGAGGGTGGAGGCTGGGGTGCCAGCAAGCCGTAGTGTTTGCCAGCCCGGCGCCCCATGGTCGATTCCCACACCCCTGCCTTTTGGCCTCTGCCGCCGCCGCCGCCCCGCCGCGGCCCCCCCCCCGCCCCCCCCCCCCCCCCCCCCTTCAGCCGCCAGCCTGAGCCTGCTTGTGTGCGGCAGCGTGTACATCCTGGGGACTGTCACATGCATCGGAGTCATCAAGACGGGTGCGCCCGCCGCCAGGGAGGGCTGCTGGTGCTGAGGGCGGGCGGACTGCAGACAGACACGGTGTGTGTGCTGCTGCTTGAGCCAGCCTGCCCAGAGGCGGCACCGCTGCGCGAAGGCCCCGCTTTTTGCCGCACACACCACACCAAACCCTCAACTTCCGCCGCCCCCCGCGCACCTGCCTCCCCCTTTCCTCCCCACAGCCAAGCAGCGGCAGGAGGCGACGCTGGCCCGAGCCGAGGCCGAGCTGGAGCGCATGGAGCGACGCAAGAAGGAGCTGGAGCGGCAGCTGGGGCTGGGGCTGCCGGGGCGGGGCGGCCTGCCGCGAGACTGATGCTTGTGCTGTGCAGCCGCCGGCGGTCGCGGCACTGCCTGCGGCCTGCCTGCCACCTGACTGTGTACTCTCATGACGCGACTGCTGCCTGAAGCATGGCACCAGATGCGCTGCTCCCTGTACCACCCCTCTTGCCCTCTGCGCTGGTCTGCTGGCCATCCTGTACTACTGCCCACTGCCACGTCGCTGCCAACGGGCTGGGCACAAGCGCGCCCGAGGTGGCGGGGGGCGGCGCCAGCGGCGCGGCGGCCTGGCGGTGTGGTGTGGTGTGGCGCAGGAACCGTGTTGTGTGAGCCAACAGAATTACAGGAGTGCCGCCGTCTCTGCACCGGCACCAGGCTTCACAGCAGCAGCAAGAGGGCAAGCGCCGCTACTGCTGCTGCCAGCCGTATGCTGTGCAGGGCTCCGCCGCCGCTGCTGCTGCCCAGCAGGGAGCGGCGCTGCATAATGCCGCTGGAGGGTGCTGGCGCGGGCAAGGGGGCGGGGGGAGGGGAGGACGAGGTTGGCCGGGCGGGCACAGGGCTGGGGGCGGGCGCTGGCGGCGGCGGCGGCGCTGTGAGTCTGCGGGGCTGCGCCGCTCCTGCATCGTACACCACTCCCGAGAGCGGGCCGTCGGTGGGCCCCTTTGAGCCCTCGCGCGTCCAGTTAGTGGCCCCCTGCGTCACACGTGCGGGCGTGCATGGGCAAGGCTTGAAGATTGAAGTGGGGGGACCGGCGGAACACCCACTTGGCGCTGACGCTGCTGTTTACCAATACACCTGCTCATGTGCTGCCCGCCCACTTGCTGCACCTCGCTGCCCTCCGCCAAACCTTGAAGTAGCAAAGTCTTTGGTCGAAGGTGTAGGCCCCGCATGCCGCCAGCTGCTGGCAGGCCAGGCAGCAGTCGCGGGCTGACGGCACCTGGGCGGTGAGTAGGTTGCCGTCGGGGGCAGTCAAGTCGCCGCCCTGCAAGGAGCGGACGAGGGGATGAGTAGGTGCATTGCTCGAGGGTCGGTATTGGCTGCTGGGCCAAGGCAGCGACGCACCGTCGTGCGGGCATCCGGCCCTGCTGCACTGTGCGCCGTGCAAGGACTCTGCACCCGGAACCAACTCCCCGTTCCGGGCCCTGCTGCTAGTGCTGCTCACAATGTAGCGGACGTGCGCCTCCTGGCGGCAGGAGGTGGTGTTGACGCAGGTGGCGTTCACCAGCGCCTGCTCCTCCTGAGTCAGCAGGTACAGGTCGCGGTTGCTGCACGGGGCACCGCAATGGGGTGTGAGACAGGGCCGGGAGGCAGGGCGTGAGGGGTATGCACATGCGCTTTGGTGCGAGGGAGACGGTGATGCCTCGTGGGCACGCCACGTCGCTGTTTCAGCCGCCATTGTGTGGCCTGCCACCCCGCTGACAGCTGCACGCGCGGCGCCGCCCGCCGCCACCCACCCACCACGCAATGTACTGCTCGGTTGGGAAGTCGGGGGGCGAGCAGCTCACAGACACGTTGGCTGGGTCCTGGTACACACGCACGTAATCAATCTGCCAGGCACGGGAGGGCACACAGGCAAGGGAGCGCAGCAGCGGTTGGTAGGTCCCGGTGGGCTGGGTGGGTGCCGGGCAAGGTCAGGGGCCCCGAGGGTGCCTGGCAGCGCAGGCCCCAGAAGCAACACACACGACGCCGGGGTCCCGCTTCCACATGAATGTCATCAAAACAGGGAGATGGACGACGGGGCACACCGGCACCCACCGTAAACTGTGAAGGGAAGGTGAGATCGTCCAGCTTCACCGGCCCAAAGCTGCCTGCAGGAGAGGAGTGGGGATGCGGGAGGCGGTGGGACGCGGGCTTGTGCCAGGCGCGTGCCAGGGATGCACCGTGGCAGCACTGTCGACTGTCTCAGCCAGCCTTCAATGGCAACAAAGCAAGGCGGCTCAGGCAAGATGCATCAACACCCGCGCAACAGCGCCAGGATGAGGTACACGGGCGTGCACCCGGCCCATTGACCCACCCTCTGACCGGTCCCCCCCCCCCCCCAAACACAGCAGGCCGGATGCCCAGCTGGCTCACGCGACAGCGCCAGGTTCATGATCAGGTACATGGGCTCCACAGGGATCAGGCGGGGCGGCACGGTGTACGCTGCGGCAAGGGTGGATGGCAGGGGGCCAGCGCAGTGTGTTGGTGTGGGCGTGCGGGTGCGGTCGGTGGCAGGCGACGGCGGGCGGCAGGAGCAGACGGCGGCCCTGGGGCCCACAGGCTGCCCCCCACACCGGGCCGTTGGCGCTGCCTGTGGCGCAGACCCCCGTGCCCTGCACCCACGCGGCGTGTGCCCGCCCACTCACTGCCGTTGCTGTACTCCTTCAGGGCCTCTGAGTTTATTTCGTACACAAAGTTGCCGTCGATGAACCAGCGCAGGTGCTGCCCGGGGGCCCAGTGCTGCGGGGGAGGGGGGGAGAGACAAGGGTGGCATCGGCCGTCAGCACTGACACCAGCGGCAGGGCGTCGGCGCATGGTGTGTGCACTCCCTACCCTGGCCTGCACCACCGCCCCCCCATCACCCACCAGCCCAAAGGTGTGGTAGCTGGACCAGAATGAAGGCTCTAGCTGGGCGTAGGCACCAGCCACGTCCCGCATCTTGTCGCCAGGCCTGTGGAATGGTGAGTGTGGGAATGCAGAGGGCTAGTGGTGCAGGGCAGGTGGTGCAGGTGCAGGTGGGCCTCCTCAGCCTTCACCACACCCGCCCTCCAGCGTCGGTGCTCCCCTCGCCCCCCCCCCCCCCCCCCCCCCCCCCCCCCCCCACCCCCACCCCCACCCCCACCCACACACCACCCACCACCACCACCACCCACCACCCACCACCACCCCCACCCTCCTCGCTGCCCCCCGCCCCCCCCTGTGCATCCCCCTCGCCCCTCGCCCTGCCGCCCACCGGTTCTGCTCGTTCGTGGCGTAGGGCCCCTTCCAGAACTCCAGGTCCGTCCACAGCCACTCTGGTGGGACGGCGGGAGGAGGGCAGAGGCGGAGGGGTTGGGGTGGGGCTTGTGTCACCATCCAGTAATAGGTGGGGTGGGATTTGTGTCAACAGCCATCCGTCCATTCAGTGACGTGGGTGGGTGCTGCCAGGCTGGCGAGGAGTCAGTGGCGGGCGCGCATGCGGGGGGAAGGGAAGAGGTGGTGGGCAGACACTTGCTGCATTCGCGGCAGCAGCAGCAGCAGCAGCAGCAGCGCCGGCGGCGCCTTCCTGCAGCGCCTACCTGGGTGCCCCCGCTTGGGCAGGTGCTGGCCTACACAGGCAAGAGGGGAGGAGGCGCGAAGGGCATGGGTACGTGCGTGCTCACAAAGAGCACCAGCGGCATCACCGGCCGTATCACCCTGCCTGTCCCCCCGGCGCACATGCGCACGCCCTGCTGCTGGTGGCTTGGTGCAAGCCCCGCAGCGCGGCAGCCCCCCAGGTCCCCACCTGGCCCCGGGAATGTGCCGCTCTCGTTGGTGACCGTCCAAAAGGTGCCAGCAGGCTGCATGGGAGCCACCTGCGCCAGCGGGGCAGCAGCGGCGCAGCAGGGGCCGTGGTGAGCAGGCATGTTGGCAGGTGCACATGGGCCAGCCAAGCACGTAGTACTTGATTTCGCAATAATTGCTGCATGTCGCAACCAGAGTGGAGCAACCACGCAGCCCCAAATGTCAGCTCCCCCTCACGTGCAGCGGCAGCAGGGTAAAGGGCAGGCGGGGGGTCTTGCGGTTGGGCAGGTTCACGCTCACCCCGGTCCTGCAGCAGGGGAACGGTGAGAGGGGCCAATGTTCGCATGGCGGGCGGGGGGGCACGGGCGGCGGCACTAGTGTCGCACCGGATACAACCCACCCACTTCCTCTCCCGTGAACGCCCGCCTGACCGTCAGTGGTGCCTACAAAGCGCAGAGCTCCCACCGCCCTCGCCCATCTACCCGCGACTCACTTCACCTCCAGCAGGTCAATCTCGGGTGCGCCGCGCCCCTGCCCAGCGTGCAACCCCCACCGGGCGCGGTCAGGGCCGGCGGGCGGGTCGGGGCAGGCGGAGAAGCGCTGGGGGATGGGGCCCGCGGCGCCAAACTCCCGCCCAACCTCGTCGCCGCCGCACCTGGGAAGCAGCGCGAGAGGTATGGGAAGGGGGAGGGCACAGGGCTGGGCAGGAGGGTAGGACCGGCGTGCAACATGCAGGCATGAGGGGGCATCAGCCAGGTGCTCAAGCTTGCCCCCCATTCCCTCATCCTGCAGGCAGCTCGCCGCAGCCCACTAGTCCGCCCACTCACTCGTCGTACGAGTAGGGCCACATGCCACCTGTCGACTGTAGGTGCCCCGCCCGCCCAAGGTTGCCCATCAGCCACAGCGCGGGCCTGCAGACAGCGGCGGGGGGCAGGCGGGTCGTAGGGATTTAACACAGGCGGGCAGTGTTTCAGGCAGTGTTTCAAGCAGTGTTTCAGAGACAGCGCAAGGGTGCGAGGCGCCGACGCGCTTCAAAGCAGGTGGGGAGTTGCTCTAAAGCGGGTGGCGTTGGAATGCAGGCACCCGAACCAACCAGGCACTCAGTCCCCCGCCCACCAGAAGCCAGGCACGTCTGGCTCCCCCGGCAGCTGCACCCGCGCCTCTACGTAACCCCCGGTGAAGCAGGCCTGGCACGGGGGGGGAGGGGGGGGGGTTGTTGCAGTGACGCGGTGGTTTGTGAGTTGGGTCGGGTCTGTTGGGCGGGGTGGCTGGCAGCTGGGCTAGGGCGTGCTTGGCATGCTGCAGCGCTGGTGCCCGCCTGCCTGCATCCCCCTCCTTTGCACCACCGTCCCCCCCTCCGTCCCCACACAGCCACCGGTTCACACCCGCCGCCTCCCCCCTTGCACCCCCACCTTGTTCCAAGAGTCGACGTAGCCCGACTTGAGGCCCTTGTCGGTCACGTTCCAGACGGTGCCATCCCCCTGCGCTCCAGGTGGGGGGGGCAGGCGGCGGCAGGGGTCGGCAAGGGCAGGTCGGCAGCGAGGCCAGCACAGCAGGCAAGGCGCCGTCGGCACCGCCGGCGCATCGCCCTCCTCCTCCCGTCCTGCAACCCTCCCCCACGCTGTGTGACCCCACCCACCCACCCACGGCGACCCACCCGGTGTCACACACACACACGCACACCTGCTGGCTGAGGGCCCACACGCTGCCGGGGCTGGTGCGCTCAATGGCCAGGGACAGGGAGCCGTTCTGGGTGGTGACCTGGGGGGAGGGCAGCAGGAGGAGAGGAGAAGGGGGGGGGGGGGGGGGGGGGGGCAGGCAGGCGCAGCGAACGGCGTGACCAGTCAGAGTGTGCCTTGTGCCTCAGCTGACCTGCTATAGGCGGCGTCAACCCCACAGACACGCCAGCCGGCCGACAGCCCCTGCCCAGCCCTCCCCCCACCCTCCCCCCACCCACCTGCTCAGGCAGGTAGACCTCCATATCCTCGGTACCGCTGTACCTGCAGGCAGGGTTGGTGCAAACACACACAGACTGGCGCGTGCATCGCTGCAATGTCGGCGGGTGGGTGCATGCACGACGGTGCGAGCGTTGAGAGGGCCGCCGCCTGCTGTCGGCGCAAACAACCCCCCGCCCGCCCGCCCGCACCACATGTTGCCCGCGGTCCAGCGAGGGTTGCCCTCCCCCGCTGCCAGCCCCTGGCCCTCCTCCTCGAACTCATCGCTGAACACCAGCTACGGTACAGTTTTGGGGGGGAGCGAGGGGGGCAGTGTGGACAAGGGGTGGGAGAATGTGGGTGGAGCGGGGGGAGTTCAGGCTAGCTAGCACGTGTTGAAGGGTGGGAGGGTGGAGCCGATGGCACACCCCTCCATCCCTCCTCACATCGGCAGGCCCCTTTGCATGCAGCGCCGACGCTCCCCTGGCCGGGGCACAGGAGCCACCACAATGCACAGCAGGACCGTCCCTCTCCCCGGCCGCCCCCCGCCAGCACAGCCCCATCTGCCCCCCCTGCTGCCTACTCCCACCAAGCCCGCGTAACCAACCTGCAGGGCGCTGGTGGGCGGCGCATCGACATCACACTCCTCAAACGGTCCGGTGCACACCTCGGCGGTACAGGCGTCGGGTGGGGTGGCGGCGTCCACCCAGCTCTGGTCGGCACCCGGTGCCGCCAAGGCCAGCGCCTCGGAGCAGGGTATGGGCGGCGTGAGCGCTGCGATTGGCTGCGAGGCGAGCAGCAGCGCTGCCGCCAGCGCAAACAGCGCGGCCATCACACCTGGAGGGGGTGGCGGTGGCAGGGAGTGCTCGTGGGCGGCGGCAGAGGAGGCTGGGTGGCCGCGGCATGTGGGCGACGATCGCATCCGCCACTGCAACACATGCAGGTCCCGCCGAGCCCAGCACTGACCCCTGCGGCTGCCAGAGCCCCGGCAACGCGTCTCGGCAGAAGAGTGAGCGCAAACTCCGTGGACAGCTCTCAGGAGTGTGCACTGGTGCTCAGCATGCGAGAGCAATAACATCGACGGGCGCGAGCGCCTGCACAGGCTGACGAACCGAAATCAAGAAATGCGTGCGGTGGCCTGCGCGTCTGATCAAGGTCGTCTGGCCGTCGTCCGGTTCATCCAGGCGCCTGGATGCGCTGGCAGAGCGTTGGGGGGGCCAGAGCAGGGCTGGACCGCACTGCACCCTCGCTTGCCCTCACCCGGGGCCCCCGGTGGCCCCCGGTGCTCCCAATGAGCAGCTACCCGCCAAGGAGCGGCGTGGACGCCTACAGGGCGTCGCCCGTGCAGCACCGTCACAACGGCGGCGGCCTCAGCGGGGGCGGCGGCGGCGGCGGGCGGGCGGCGGCGGCCTCCTGGCGCAACGCCGACAGTGGGGACCAGGGCAAGGCACAGCATGGCGTGGAGGTGTACGGTCTGGAGCATGCAGGTGCGGCAGGTCAATGCGTGTAGCAGCAGCACCACGGCTGCACAGCACACTTGCGCTCCCGCTGCCTGCAGCCTGCTGCGGGCTCTCACCCCACTGCCCCGCACTCCAACCTCCCTCATCGCCAGTCGGGCTGCCCGGGTTCGAGGGCGGCGTAGCAGCAGCCACCCTGGCGCCGGCGCACGGCCCCGCGCCTGCCCCCCCTGCCGCCTACCTTGCGCTGCTGTGCCACGAAGCGCTGGCCGACTTCAAAGCGGAGGCGGCGTGGGCGCCAGAGGTGGTGCCGGCCGTGGAGACGGGTGGGTGGGTGGTGGGTGGATGGGTGGGGGGCGGTGGGTTACTGCATGCGGCGGGGTGGCTTGGTAGGAAGGCCCGCGTGCAGCAAAGCAAGGGGTGGAGAGCGGCTGCACACAATGCGGCACTGCGGCGGTGCCTGGTTATTGACGCCCGCGTGCGCTTCGCCCCACCCTTCTGCCCCCAGCGCTGCGC
The DNA here is from genome assembly GCA_002245815.2 of Micractinium conductrix. NCBI lineage: Eukaryota > Viridiplantae > Chlorophyta > Trebouxiophyceae > Chlorellales > Chlorellaceae > Micractinium > Micractinium conductrix. The sequence continues at coordinate 198,565 of LHPF02000052.1, forward strand.
GTGCTGGCGATGCAGCTGACGCCGCACGACCGCGAGCAGTGGCTGCGCCTGCAGGTTGGTTCAGCGGTGGTGGCAGCGGCAGTGGCGCACGCACAACGGCGGGAGGGCAGGGTGGGGCAGGCAGGCTGCATGCCTGCACAGGGCGGCAAGGCTTCCCCGCCATGCCCATCGCACTGTGCAGCCCAGCCGTGCGCTTCTCCACTGCCTGTAATCACCCACACCCGCCTGCCCGCCTGTCCGCCGCCCCTGCCAGGCCATGGGCCGCCTGAAGGAGCTGGCCCAGAGCGGCATCCAGTTCTGCCAGGGACTCGACCTGGAGCCGTACGGTGGGTGGGTGGGGTTGGGTGATGGTGGGGTGGATGGGTGGATGGGTGATGGTGGGGTGGGGTTGGGTGGGCGGGCGGTGGGTGAAAGCATGTTCCAACGTCTGAATGCAGCAGTACAGTGCACACGCGCGTTTGCAGGCAGGCAGCAAGGTCTGCATGCCTGCGGCTCACACCCGCTGCTTGCGTCGCCCGCCCCGCCCGCCCGCAGGCTCGTTTGTGAGCGGGCTGTACACCCCCACCGGCGACCTGGACCTGTCGATAGAGGGGCACGCAACATGGTGGGTGGGTGGGCGGGCGGGCAGGGGAACCGCCAGAGGGCGCCAGCAGCGGGAGAAGCAGCTGCGCGGCCGGGGTCTTGTTTGAGGGCAGCAGCGTGTTACAGGCACGCAGCTTCCGGTCGTTCTCATTCTGTCCGCTGCACGCGGGGTTGTGTGCTGCGCAGGCAGGACGAGGCGGGGCGGGTGGTGCGTGTGACGGTGGACGGCATGGAGCGGGAGATGAAGGTCCGCTTCCTGAGGGTGAGTGAGGTGGAGGACCGCATGCAGGCAGGGGGCAGGCAAGCCTGGTGTCGTTTGTTGACTCAACTCGGTGGTGGGGGCTAGCAGGAGTAGAATGAGGTGGCAGGCATGCAGCTGCGGCACCTGCCTGTGTGTTGCTTGCTTCCTGCGCCTGCTGCCTGCCAGCCGGCGTGACCCCCCGCGCATCTGGCTGGCGCCCTCTCCCCCTGGCAGGCCCTTGCCTCCCGCATCCAGGCCAAGCGGCTGTGCCGGGGCCAGGTGGAGCGCATACTGCACGCACGCGTACCCATCCTCAAGTTCAGGGACATCTCGGGTGGGTGGGTGGGTGGGTGAGGGGGTGGGTGGTGACGGGCGAGGCCAGGGGAGGCCAGGGGAGGGCCGTGTGCGGCGGGCGGCGGGCGACTTGGGGGCCTGGCGGCGTCGGTGCAGGCGCCGCTGCTAGTCGCTGTTGCAAGGGCGCCAACGTGCGACGCCTGCACGCTCGTGCCTGACCTGCCAACCGGGCACGGCCCGGCCACTAGTTTCAATCCCATCTGCCCACCCACCCACCCACCCACCCCTCCTCATCGCCCAAAGGCCTGGACTTTGACGTGGGCATCGGTGGGTCCCACGCCCTCTTCAAGTCTGCCGTGCTGGGCCTGCTGGGGCAGGTGAGGGGCCGGCCGGGGGGTGGCGGCACAGGGAGTGTGCAAGCGCAGTAGAGGTGAGGTGCGTACAGGGGCCGGTGTGTGCACCGCGAAGGTGGCTCCGGACCAGGCGTCCCGCCCATCCCGCGCAGCACCCCTCGACTGCCCCACCCGCCTACCACCAACGTGCCCGCCTCCCTGCCCGCCTCCCTGCTCCTGCCGCCCAGTTTGAGTGGCGGTTTGGCGCGCTTGTGCGGCTGGTCAAGCTGTGGGCGCGGCAGCAGGGGGTCAACGACTCCGCAAACGGGACCTTCAACTCCTTTGCCCTCACTCTCATGGTGCGGCGCCAGGCTGTGGGCCCGGGGAACGGTTTTTTCCCCCTCAGAGTGCCTGGTTTGGGCGCGAGCAGCAGCAGAGAAGGGAGCCGCAACATGGCGTGCCAGCTGCGCGAGCGCATGCTGCTCGTCTGCCCGTCCGTCTCGCTGCCTAATGCCCCGCACCCGCGTTTGCCCACCCTTTCCCCACCCACCCCCCCACAGGTCGTGTTCCACCTGCAGACCCGCAGCCCCCCCGTGCTGCCCCCGCTGTGCTCCCTGTTTGGGTCCACCCCTGGCGGCGAGCGGCCCATGCAGGAGGGGCGCTTCCCAGACTGGCACCTGCTGACGGTAGGGGGCGGGGCGGGTGTGTGGTGGTGGTGGTGGTGGTGTGGGTGGGTGGGTGGGTGGGTGGTGGTGGTGGTGTGGGTGGGTGGGTGGGGGGGGGGGGGGAGTGCGTTTGGGACAGGCAGGGGGCTGGTGGAGCACTGTGCCGGCTGCTGCTTGCACACGGTGTTACCGTGCATCACCAAGGCACCGCCCTCCCTGCCTGAATCCGACCCTGCCTGCTCCCTCTGTGTCCCCCTTCCTCCCCCCTCCACCCCAGGCCGCCTGCGACCGGCTGGGCGCCATGTCCCGACAGGGCGGCCCCGCGGGCGGCGGCAACAGCGAGACCCTGCTGGAGCTGCTGGCGTCGTTCTTCGCGCTGGTGGGTGGGGCGTGGGGCGGAGGGGGCACTGGGAGGGGGGAGGGGGGAGGGCCAGCGTGTGTGAGAGGGAGAGGGGGCACGTGCGGTCGCTGCTGGCACAGGCGGCAGTTGGTGGTGGCCCTCTTGATGCCCCCCATTGACGCGCACCTCTGCGGCCCCCTCCCTCCCCCGCTGCCCAACCATGCGCAGTACGAGGGCGTGTTCAGCGCCGGCTGGGCCCCCACCAAGGGCGCTGACGCAGAGGCGCTGCGCTGGTGGGTGGGGAGGGGGTGGCGGGCTGAAGAAGAAACAAGGCCTGCCAGGCGCCTACCAAGGCCAGGCCGCTCCTGCACTGCGCTGTGCTACCCCTCTGCACGCCTGCTCGTGCAATTCTCGTGCCCACCCCCACCGCTGCCTCCCCCCCGCCTGTGCAGCGTGCTGCGCCGCGTGCGTGTGGACACGTGGGGGGCACGGCTGCGGCACGAGCGGTGGGACAAGGAGGGCTACTGCTGCTCGGTGGAGGACCCATTCGACAGGTGCGTGGGCTGGTGGGTGGGTGCATGGAATGGCGGTGGTGTGTGTGTGCGTGAGGGTGTGGGGGGCGCGGTGCACGAGTGGCAGAGGGACTGAGAGAGAGTCGCAGAAGGGACAGCCACTGGCGGAGCCTGCGAGTGCCTATGCGTTTGTACATCCGCGTGGTACACCGCCGACTGGTGCCTGCCCCACCCGCTCCACACCTCTGCTGCTGCCTCTCCCCCGCGCCCTCCCTGCAGCACCGACAACTGTGCGCGCACGCTGCGGCACGAGGGCAAGGTGGCGGGTATGGCGGCCGCGTTTGGCGACGCGCGGCGCTGCCTGCTGGACCTGCAGCAGGTGGGTGCTGGGCAGCGGTCGCAGGGCTTTGATAGGGGAGGGGGTGCGAAGGCCCCGTGTGCAGGCTGCAAAGCGTGGCCGCGTGGCGCCGCATCGGTGCCGCACCCTGTTGCAGGTTGCCTTTGCCCTACAGCCGCCCCCCTGCCTCCCGCGACCTGCAGCCCCACCACGCTGAGTACGCTTTGGTCACCATCTTCGGGACGGCTGCGGCGCACGTGGGGGCGTACGGCCACCGCTCGCTGGGCGACCTGCTGCGCAGCAACGGGGCCACGCCGGCGGTGCAGGTGCGGGGTGCGCGTGCGCTGACGAGGGTGGTGCAACGGCTGTGCATGCGTTGGGCCCTGCATCGGCGTCTCTCTTCCTCTGCCTCGTCCACACCTCACCCTCCTCCCTACGCCCCGCTCGCGTCCCTCTTACCCCCCTCCCGCCTGGCCTGCAGTGGGTTTGCCCCACCGGCCTCATCATCCCGCCGCGCATCCAGGCCTACACTGACTGCCGCCTGCCGCCCCCCGTGCGCGTCAACCACCAGAGGCGGCGAGGTGCGGGGGGCGGGGGGGCTTGGCTCACTGGCAGAACAGGGGGCCAGGGAGCTGTGGGCTGGTCTGGAGGGCTGGGTTGCATAACGCTGGTGCACCAGCATCCTCGTTGGATCAACCCTAAAACGCGCTGCAGAGGCAACCGGGAGGCGTTCTGGCAGCATTGTGGAAGCACGTTGCTGCCTCACCACGCCCACCATGCCTCCCTCCTGCCCTCCCCCTCGGATAACTTGCAGGCCCGGTGGGCCGCGCCGCCAGCATGGACGAGGTGCAGCAGCAGATAGCGGCGCTGACGCTGCGTCCGATCGCCGTCCATGCTGGGCTGCAGCACGGGCAGCAGGGCGCGTCGCCGCTTGCGGCGCCGCTGCCGCCGCCCGGACTGGGGCTCTCGCCGGTGGTGCCAGGGCTGGCTCCTGGTGTGGCAGCGCCAGGAACCGAGGCGGCTGTCGCAGCGGCGGCGGCGGCGGCGGCAGCAGCGGACGCCTTTGCAGCCACGCAGCAGGCGCAGGGTGACGGGCAGGCGGCGGCCACGGCGGTCAGCCTGATGGGGCTGCGTCACTTGATGGAACCAGAGGTGGGGGCCGAGGCGGCACGCCTGGCTGAGCTGGCAGCAAAGGCGGCGCAGGCGGCGGCGGCGACGGCGGAAAAGAGGGAGGAGCGCAAGGCGGCCAAGCGCGCAGCCGCCAAGGCCTCCAGGGATGCAAAGGCGGAGGAGCGGCGGCGCACTGCTGCTGAGCGCGGCGGCGGCAGCCGCAGCCGCAGCAGCCGGCGCGGCAGCCGCAGCAGCAGCCGGCGCAGCAGCGCGGTGCGCGCGCTGTCGCCGCGTGCCGCAGCAGCGGGCGGCGGCGCCCCGGCGGCCGTCAGCAACCTGGGCCGTGCCGGCAGCATGGCCAGCAGCAACGGAGCAGCGTCAGCGGCGCTGTCAGCAAGCGCGCCGGCGCCACCGGCAACAGCAGCAGCGGTAGAAGCAGCTACTGTGCACGATGCAGCAGCAGCAGCGCAGCAGGGCGGCAGCGCAAGCAGCGACTCCGGGACGCCAGGTGGCCAGCGGCGACAGAAGCAGCGGTGGAGCACAGAACAGTTTGAAGCTCGGGATGCAGCAAACGCTGCGGCAAAGGCTGCGGCAGCGGGAGGGCTACGCAGTGTAGTGCCGCCACCGCCGCCGCCGCCGCCGGGCCTTGCCGGAGCGGCGGCGGCGCGGCAGCCGCACCAGCAGCAGGGGCAGCAGCAGCCGTCTGCCGGATCAGCTCCCGGTGGCAAGCCGCGGACACGCACTAGTGGACGTGGTCGCGGCCGCGGGCAGGGCCCAGGCAGTTCCGGCAGCCCGGCAGCAGCAGCATACGGCGGCCGCAGCAGCAGCGGCAGCGGCGCAGCTGGCAAAGTGCTGGCGGTGCCGCGGCGGCCGCCGCAGGCGAATGCGCAGCGCACTCCGCCGCCGCCTCCTCCGCTTGCTTGAGCCCTTGCGTCGTGATGGCTTTCAATTTTTGTGACCGTATCTATTCGAGAGATGCTTTGAGTGAGGCAGGAGACGTGTGACCCTCGACAGGCACTGGCAAATGAGGCTGGACGCAGGGCAGTTCGCGGCGGCGCACTGGCGGTGGGATGGGGACGGCGATGCCCCCCGAGCTCGCAGATCAACTGTTCGTCTTTCATGTAGTCCTGAACGCATCCATCAAATCCCCTTCAGTCGCCTTCAGAAGTGAGACAGTCGCCTTTTGCACGAGCGCTCCTCCGATATGGCGGCTGCGCCGGTGAAGAGCTACTCGCTTTGGGCCATGCCTCGAGGTGCGCGCAGTTGAGCGATGCACGTGCCCGCCGCTTGTTGCTTCCGCCGCCGCCACCGCAACCCCCTTTCGCCGCCGGCGCCGCCCACCGGCAGCACGCAGCCGCTGCAAGCGGCCCCGCTTGCAGAGACATTGTAAACAGTCGCTGCCCTGCACTCCACAGGCCCGCTGGCGGACAGGCTGGGCAGCGAGATCCGGGCGCTGGCAGCGGCCACCCCCGGCGCCCCGCCCTTTGCCCCCCACGTCACGCTGCTAGGCGGCATTCGCACCACAGAAGCAGATGTGCTGGCACGTGCCAAGCGCCTCGCTGCGGAGCTCAAGGTGCGCAGGGTGGGTAAAGGCGGTGCAACGGATCTGGGGATCAGCTGCAGCGCTGGGGCAGCGCTGGGGCACCGCCACTGTGGGCTTCGGCGGCGCCCGCAGCAGGCACCTGCAGCTTTCCCGCATCGCCGCCCTCTCCTGCTGCGTGCCACCGGCCCTGCGTGCCCCCCTGCCTGCCCGCCTGCCTGCTCACCCGCCCTGCCCCCCGCATTGCCCTCCTTGCGCCCACAGCCCTACCGCGTTGCCTTTGACCGCGTGTCCAGCGGCGCCGTCTTTCACCAGTGCGTGTACCTGCTGTGCAGGCAGGAGGCAGAAACGATGGCGGTGAGGGCGTGGCAGGGTGCAGGGGGAAGGGGGCATGTGTATACCACGTGGCCGCCAGACAGTCAGGCAGGGGGGAGAGGTCAGGCAGGAGGATCCGGGGAGAGACGACCAGTGGCTCGCAAGCCACAGCATTTTGCCACGCTGCCCACACCTGCTTCCGACACTGCCCCACCGCCGCTGTCCCTGGCAGGCGGGCGCCGCCACGCGTGCCACCTTTAATCAAGACCCTGCCAGCCGCTACATGCCTCACCTGTCCCTCCTGTACAGCGACATAGACCAGCCAGAGCGGTGAGGGGCAAGGGCAGGGGCAGGGGCGGTCTGGAACTGGTGCCGCTGCAGCAGCGGCAGTCGGGGCGAGCCTTGCTTGCACATCCCTGCTGGCAGGGCGCAGGCACAGGCGGCACTGGCTTACCGCAGCTGCAGCAGTGTCCATGAAGCGCACCCTTGGCCTCCCACTCGGTGCCTGCCTGCGCAGGGAGCTCGTCGCGGCAGAGCAGCAGCAGCGGCTGTTCGGGGAGGGCGGCATGCTGACTGGCGGCGAGCGCGACGGTTTTGAGGTGACCAGCCTGACGGGTGCGGTGCAGGGCGGGGCGGGCAGGGCTGCAGTGCGACCCTGCGCCGCTCCTCCCCATCATCACGGCTGTTCCCTGCATCACCCAGCACTCCCTCCCTCTCCCGCGGGCTTCGCCAGGCCGTCTCCCACTCCCCGCCTGCACCACCCCTTCTGCTGCCAGTGTGGGAGATGGAGGAGAGCGACCGGAGCCTGGCCAGCTGGCGCCAACTGGCAGACTACCCGCTGGGGCAGTGAAGGACGCCTGGCGGTGGACGGCGCCGCGGCAGCAGCTCTGCTGCAGCTCCGCAGGCTGTGCGGCTACCGCAGCTGCTGCCGTGCCACGCCCTGCAGCTTGTTGCGCAGGAATCCTGATTGTTGCAACTGGGGGAGTGCAGCAGACAATGACGGAAGATAGGTTGGCGGCAGCAGCGAGCTGCCCTGCCAGCTGAGAGGGGGGGGTGGCACGAGGAGGCTAGAAGAAAGGTAGAGGTGGCCACTAGGATTGGAACGTAGGATTGGTACTCAAAGGGGCGGGATTGGTACAGCAAGAGAGCGGAGGGAGGGGGGGGCGGCAGCCCTGGATGCAGGTACAGTGGTGGTCAGTGCTCAGTCGGCTAGGTGCGCTCATAGTACGTACCATAGTGTGTACTCATTGACGCGTAGCGTGGTGGTGCAGTGCGCGAGCGGCACCTTGTTATTACGTCATGCTGCCGGCGGGTCGGGCGTGCACAGCTTGCACGACAGCCGGCAGGTCTCGCTCATCGCGGCGGCCCACTCCATTGCGGCGCACTTGCCGTCGGCGGCCCATGCGGCGCAGCCGGCCATGAGGTCTGCGCAGCCGCCGCCCTCCCGGCTGTCGTTGGTACCGCAGGGCACCTTGCACGAGGTCTTGCAGTTGGCGCGCATCCATTCGGACCTGCAGGTGGGCTAGCGGGGGCGGGGGAGGCAGCGGGAGGTCGCTGGCGTCGCTGGCCGCGGTGGGATATAGCCCATCGATGGGCTTCGTTGTCCATGCTGCATCGGCGCCTGCCGGAAAGCCCCTGCACGCCTGTCCCACTGTGGGCGCCGCCTCCACCCGCTGTGCCCGCTGCTGCTGCCGTGCTCACATGTCGTTGTCCTTGCACTTGCCCTCCAGCGCCCAGTCTGCACAGTAGTCGTACTCGTCGGGGCAGCCCTTGGTGCCGTCGTCTGCAGCGGGGACGGGTGAGGGGCGGTGGGCAAGGTGGGGCAAGGCAGCTGCGATGACGTGGCGGCGACGACGATGGCGATGTGTCGCGGCAGCTTCAGGTGTAAGGCGGCTACCAAGGCGGTGGCGGCTACCAGAGGGCGCGGTGCAGTGGGGGGGCCACAGAGTCTGGTGGGAGAGCGGCGCCCCACCCGCCCGCCCACCCACCTGTGCATGTGCCACACGACTCCTTGCAATTGTCCACCATGTAGGCCTTCCACCCGCTAGCGGCCTCGTCGCACAAACCCACGCCCGCCCAGCCAGCACACTGCGGGGAGGGGGAGGGCAGGAGGTTGGGCAAGGACCCTTAAACGGCAGCGCCAAAGCAGCGCCGCCGATCGTCCCCTCCCTCCTGCTTCTCAGCTCTGGAGCTTCTCCCCTGAGCTGTCTGCTTGTCCCGACAAACCTGCTGGGGTCCACTAGACAGTCGACCGGTTCGGGCTCCAAACTAAGGCTGCGCGGTGCCTGCAGCTGCCCTCCCACTCACGTTTTCGTTTTCGTCGACGCAGCCGGTGGGTGGGGTGATGTCGGGGGCCTGGGGCTCGCAGATGCCGCAGGCATTGGGGCAGTTCTGGTGCATGTAGGCGGAGCTGTGTGGAGGGGGGGTGGCAGAGAGCGCGGGTGGATGGACGAAGGTGCCAGGAGTGGAGGGGGGACGGGGGCACCTGTCGCCGACTGGGGACGAGGGCGCCGCGTTCTTTTCTGTCCAGCCGTGCCGCTGTCCTGCAGGCCCCCCTCACTTGTCTGTGCACTCGTAGGAGGCGGCCCAGTAGTCGCAGTAGGTGTTGGCGTCCCTGCAGGGCTGCTCACACAGGCCGCACGCCTCGGGGCACAGCTGGGCAACCGCGCTGCAGGCAGGGCAGGGCAGGGCGGAAGGGCGTCAAGGGGGGAGCTCGAGGTCAGCACCCGGCGCCCGCGGTGCTGCACATCCAGCCACTTGCGCTCCTGCCGCCCGTTTGAGCACCCTCGTTGACCGCCCTGCAATCACGCCGCTCCCCCGCCCGCTCACTAGCGCTGGTCTGGGCAGTATCCCTCCTTGGCCCAAAAGGCGCAGTTGCGTTGGTCACGGTCGTAGCACTCGCCGGGGCTGCCCTCCACCACGGTTGTGTCGCAGGCGGCGCACGAGGCCTGGCAGTACATGGACATATAGGCGGAGCTGCAGGCGGGGTGGCGGAGGCGGTGGGTGTGGTGTGGTGTGGTGTGGTGTGGTGTGGTGTGGTGTGGTGTGGTGTGGTGTGGTGGTGTGGTGTGGTGTGGTGTGGTGTGGTGTGGTGTGGTGTGGTGTGGTGTGGTGTGGTGTGGTGTGGTGTGGTGTGGTGTGGTGTGGTGTGGTGTGGTGTGGTGTGGTGTGGTGTGGTGTGGTGTGGTGTGGTGTGGTGTGGTGTGGTGTGGTGTGGTGTGGTGTGGTGTGGTGTGGTGTGGTGTGGTGTGGTGTGGTGTGGTGTGGTGTGGTGTGGTGTGGTGTGGTGTGGTGTGGTGTGGTGTGGTGGTGGTGGTGGTTGGTGGTGGTTGGTAGGGGGGTGGGGGTGGGGGATGGGGGGGGACAGGAGGCGCCGGGGAGGCGTGGAAGGGGGCACGCCTGCGAGAGCTCGAGGGAGGCCAGAGCAGCGTCGGCAGAAGCACTGCAGCGGGCGCACACACCTTGACAGCTCCCTGGGTGATCACCCGCCCACCCACCCAGTGCCTTGTGCTCCGCCTCACCTCTTGGTGCACTCGCCCACCGTCATCCACCAGGCGCAGCTGTCATCCCAATCAACGCACGCAGCCTGACGGGAGGGGTGGGGAGCGGGAGGGAAGGCAGGGAGGGAGGGAGAGTTAAGGAGAGCATGGCGAGTGGCAGGCGCCAAGCAGCAGTGTTGTTAGTACCGCCTGCAGCGGCAGCCCCCTGCTGGACGCCGCCTCCCTGCCCAAACCGGCCCGGCCCCACCCACCTTGCTCTTGCCCACTCCGTTGCACACGCCGCAGCTCTGCATGCAGGCGCCATAGCGTGTGGCGTCCCCCACCATGAATCCAGGCCTGCAGGCAGCGGAGGGGGCGGCGTGAGCAGGGCCTGGATGAGCCGACGGAGGGTTGGGTCAGCAGCACCAACAAGCGCGCGCGCCTGCACCACCACCTGCTGCACCCTTGGCGCTGCCCCATCCCAACCGTCCAGCTGCTGCCATGCCTTTCCCCTGCCTCCCCCTGTCTCCCCCTCAACTCACGTCTTCTCGCATTGCCTCGTGCCTGCCCAGTAGGCGCACGAGGGGCTGAAGTCACGGCAGTCTACCTTGGCCTCCGCCGCCCCCGGCGCCGCGTCGTTGTCGCACACCCCGCACGCCGCCAGGCAGCGGCCGGGGACGGTGGGAGTGCCCACCATGAAGTCGGGGCTGCAGCGGAGGTGTCAGGGGAGGTGTGAGGGGAGGTGTGAGGGGGGGGGGACTCTCTACGGGGACATCATGGGAATGGGCGTAGCGCAGGGCGTGGGGTGAGGCGGCGCGGCAGGTGGTCGCTCCTCCCATCTTGCTCCCTCGCTCCTCCAGCCCTCAAACCTCCATCCCAGCCCCTCCCTCGCGCAGCCCACTCACTTGGTGGCGCAGTTGCCTGCTGTCGCCCAGCTGGCGCACATTGCGTCCAGGTCAGCGCACTGGGCGGGGTTGGCGGGCTTGGGCGGCGGGGGCGGATGGGCGGCGGGGGCGGCGGTGGGTGCTGCCGGGTAGGTGGCCAGCTGGCTGGGGTACCACCCACCCTCCGCGTACATGCCGCAAGAGCCGGTGGTGCCGTCTGCCGCCATGGGCAGGCGCACGTACCCGCCGGCGCCCCAGCTGAGAGCAGGGAAGGGGCGGGTGGAGGGGGGCTGTGAGAGGAGGTCACGCGGGCGCATGCGCCAGCACCAGCCACGACGCGCTCACGACAGCTGCCCGCACTGCAGCACCCCGCCTTCTCCCACCCCTGCTACGCCCACCCACCTGGCACCGAAGCTGTTCTTGGCAATCCAGAATGCGTCTGGGCTGCCTGGCCCCTTGCCGACGTTGAAGCCCACCAGCGTCATCACGTGGTTGACGACGGTACCGCAGGTACTGTTGTATATGGCGCTGTCAGCATACTGCACAAACGCCTGGCTGGCGGCAATGGCGACGGTGACGGGGCCCGAGGTGAGGGCGCGCATGAGGGCGGTGGCGCTGCGGGGCGACACCGCCACAAAGCCAGCCTTGCCGGGCAGGCGGGCCAGCTGCGCGGCGGGCACGGCGGCCTGGCTCTTGCAGGTGCTCACGGCACCCTCGTTCTGCGGGGCAAGAGGAGAAAGGGAGACGCTCGGATGAGGTAGGAGCAAAGGGGCGCTCGGCTGAGCTGGGAGCGGCGGCAGCAGCGTCAGAGACCCTCACCAAGCCCTCGCTCACACCGTGCCACTGGCAGCCTTCTGCCCTCTGCCCTGTTGGACGGCCCTTCTCACCGGGTAGCGCCACTCCTCCACCACTCCTTTCTTGGCGGCATAATCAAATGCCTCCACAGGCCAGCCGCCGGCGCAGCCCGCCGGGCGCGCGCAGTCAATCTGCAGGTGGCAAAGTGTTGTCAATTGGAGTGGTGTTGCAGCGGTGAGCAGCACGGTGCGCGATGGCAGGGAATTGGAAGGTCAGGCGACGCCCGCCTGACTGCACCGCCGGCCTTCAAACGCACCCACGTGCCGCAGCAAGCCCCCCACCCAGCCGCTCCACCCACCAGCTGCTCCTCCGACAGGTTGATGGCAAAGGTGGACGCCGTCTTGCCCGACTGGATGAGGATGCGTGACTCAAGGGCGGCCACGGCGGCCCAGGCCCAGCTGGCGCCGCACTGCGGGCGGGGGCAGGGGGAGGGCAGAGGGTGGGTGGGCTGCGGTTGGTATGGCGGCGTGTGGGCGCTGTGAGCGGGGGCAGGGGGAGGGCAGCGTGGGGTTGGTGTGGCGGCGGGCGGTGTGGCGGCGGGTGGGCGGTGTGAGCGGGGAGGGACCCGGGGCGCATGCAGCCCTGGTGGTGCTCAGCAGCAGCGCCCGCCGCCAGCCCCCAGCCCCCTGCTGCTCATGCACGGCCGTCCCCGCACTCACGTCTTTCTGGTCGCCCACCGGCGTCACCTTGCCCTTGCTGCGCCAGTCCAGCAATTTGGGCAGCGGCGGCAGCTTTGGCGGCGGTCGCGGCTTGGGTGGGGGCTTGGTCGGCGGCTTGGGTGGGGGCTTGGTCAGCGGCTTGGGGGTCGCTGCCACGCTCCTAACGGTGGCGCCGCCGGTGGAGGTGGCCCTGCGGCAGGCAGGCGGTGCAGGCTGGTGAGCCGGGAGATGGGCAGCCAGGCACTGAAGCGGCCAGGCATTGCGGCGGCCCTTGCATCTTCCCACGTCAGGGCATGCTCCACCAGTGCAGCGCCCCCGCTGCGTGCCGTCCCACACCCCTCTGCCCGCGCCGCACCTTGCCACTGCAACGCGCAACGCCGTGGTGTTGAGGCGCGCAAGCAGGCGGGTGGACAGGTCTGCTGCCGACAGGTCGCTGTACTGGTTGAGCCGCTGGTACTGCCTGCCCGCTGCGTTAGCCGCTGCAATCTGCTGCATGTTGTCTGAAAACTTCTTGAAGGCGGCGCGGTCCTGAAGTAGGGGGGCCGGCACATAGGCAGTTTAGCCCTGCTGCCGTGCAGGGCGCGATCGGCGTGCGGCCCCCGTCCCCCCATCTTTGCCCCCCCCCCCCCCCTGCCCACGGAACATGCCCCCTGCCTGCTCACCGCCACGGGGCTTCCGTAGCGCTTGCCAAACCGCTGCTTCCAGTCCTCGAACAGCAGGCGCATGGCACCAGGGTCCTGCGGCCAGGCAGCCAACAACGGGCGACACGTCAGTGTGTGGGGGCGACAGCAGGTGCGGCACACGACGGCCCTCTTGCACTGTCCGCACTTGTCGCCCCCCCAGCTTTTTACGGGCCTCCGTCTCAAAGACACCCATCCCGCACGCCCGCGCCGCCCACCCGCCCACCTTTGCCAGCAGCTGCAGCGTGGCCGCCACCGCCTTTGCCTGGGCCTTGAGGTACAGGTGGGCAAACTGGGGCAGGGGGGTGGCCGGACGTGGCCGGTCCCCATCCGTCACCGCATTGGTGGACACACCAGCGAGCCGCCGCCGCCGGGCAGTCACGCCGCCACCCGGCTTGGCTTCACGTGCAGGCGCGCTGCCACGAAGCGGCGGCAGTGGCCGCGGCTCGCTGTCAGCACCAGGATCGGCTGCGCTGGCTGCGCCGCGCCGCTCCTGCAGCGCGCGCATCCGCTCCAGTCGGGTAGCGGCGTTGTGCAACGGCGCGTCGCCTGTCTCAGCACGCGCCGCCGCCACCGCCGCCGCTGCCGCTAACGCACACAGCGCCAGCAGCGCGGCAGCTGATGGCCTGCGGCTGCGCACCATCATTGCAGCCTGCCGCAGATGCCGACCTGAATGCGACGGAAGTGTGGCTGCGTCAGCGGCACGCGCAGGGCGGGCGGGTGGCGGCAGCGGCGGCGGAGGCGGCGGCGGCCACCAGGCGCTAAAAAGGCCGGCAGGCGCGTTGCAGTCGCGTGCCTTCAGCGGATGCCCCTGCGCAGCGGGGCGGCCCTTGTCCGCAGCAGGGCTCCCAGGAACGCCGAATGGGACGCGCACGTAGCTCAGCTCCAGCCCCGCTGCGCATTCCACCGGCGGGCAGCTCACCTGATCGGCAGTGCTGGAATGGCGGCGATGTATGAACTCGGGCTGGCGCGGCGACGGGACGCAAAGAGCGCTTCAGGTTACGAGCGGGTGCACGCCAGTGTGGTGTTTCTTCTTCTTTGAATGTCAAGGCCACGATGCAGACCTGAGAGGACAGGGAAGATAGCAGCAGCGGCCTGCAGGGGCCTCCGGATGGGACGCATGTGTTGCGTGCTGGGTCGACCCCTGCACCGGTCGACCCCCTGGCCTGCCTGCTGCAGGAGGCGCAGCGGCGCCACTTTGAACTTGTTACCTGGTCCACAGAGTGTCTCTAGAGACGCGAGGCCGCGCCGGAAAAGCTGCTGAGAGCGAGGGGATGGTCGGGTCCGCGCAAGCCAAGCCCCCTGGTCTCGCCCGCTGCAGTAGAGCGTTGTTACACCGCAATTGAAACGCAAGGCAGGCCGGAGAAGTGTGCAAAGCAAAGCGAGAATGTGGGACAGAGGGCAGGCTGTCGGGCAAGGAAAGCGTTAGCGGCGGCAGGAGCAGCGCGCATCACAGCGCAGCTGCTGCCCAACTTACCTGCGTTAAATGGCTGCCTGCTGCACCAGAGCTGACAGGAGGGGTCCAGGCTGTTGCAGGGCGAAGCTGGGTTGGCTGGAGACAGGTGGACTGCAGCCCACGGGCAGCGCCGCCGGTGCTTCACGTGCGGCGGCGTTTGCCGCCTGCCGTCACCAGCAGCTCTGCATTCACCGCCGCAGTGAGCGTGACCAGCGGCGCCTCAGAGGAATCCGCGTCAGCAGCAAAGTTGAGCTCGGCTGCAGACTCGGCGGGGGCCGGGCGCAGCACCTCGAGCTTTCTGTACTCACTCGAACAGCGGGCAAGCCATCAGCAGCGCACGAATCTGACGAGGGACGGGTAGGGGATGTGCACACAGCGGTCAGAGAGAGAGAGCTGTGGGCTGGACCTGCAGCACTGCCGCTGCATCAGCCATACCGCTGCCACACACGACCACCTCCGACCACCTCAACGCCACCAGCAGCAACAACAACAGCAGCAGCACACCAGATTCCTCTTCGCACATTGCCCGGCTCCTACCTTGTTCTTGAGCTCGCGGTTCTTACGCTCCACGCAACCGTTGGTTTCAGGATGGCCGGGCATGCTCTTGGCGTGCCGCACGTTGAACAGCTCGCACAGCTCTTTGACCTCCTTGCCGCAGAACTCCAGGCCGTTGTCGGTCTGTAGCTTGGCAGGCACCTGCGTTCGCATGAATTGAAAGTAGAGCTGCAAGGGAACGACAGGGGTGCGTGGGGGTGGGGGTGGGGTGGGGCAGAGTGAAAGAGAGCGCAAGACGAGGCATGAAGCAAGCGAAGCGGCTGGTCGCTGGTCGGCAGCGCTGGCCGGTAGCGATGCCAATTAGCGTTGGCACCAATCAATGACAGCAAGTGCTTGCAGCAAAAACTGACAGCAAGCGCTGGGAGGAAGCGCTGGCAGCAAGTGTTGGCAGCTCACATGCCGTGCCACGCCAATGGTCGTCTTGGAGGCCAGCGGGTAAAGCCAGCAATAGCGGCTGAAGACGTCGATCACCACCAGCACGTAGCGGTAGCGCTCGTCACGCCCTGCTCCTAGGTCGATCAAATCGGCCTGTGGGTGGGAGCATGCAGGTATAGAAGAGGTGGTTGGGTGTGACAGTGGTGGGCAGCACATCCCTGCAGCTTCATCGCAGCTTCACACCAGCTTCACAGCAGTTTCCAGGCGCTGCAACCCTGCAGCTGAACTGACCGCCAGGTGCATCAGGGTCATGATGGCCACAATGGGGTGCACGACGCGCTTCTCAGCAGGCTTCTTGGCGGCCATGTCGGCACGCACGGGGCACTCGGTGCACCACGCCTTGGCGGTCTCCACGGTGAACCCTTCAGCACCGTGGACCAGGCGCGGCTGGCCGCCTGGTGCAGGCATCAGCTGGGTGGGCACGGCGTGGTGCAGCTGCGCAGCAGAGGGTGGAAAGGGAGCACAGAGGTGTAGAGTGCGGGGAGCGGAGGCAGCCGGTGGCGGCCGCGACAGGCTGTACAATCGGCTGCCTCGCACAGGCGCAATGCTGCAGTCTGCACCACCACCATTGAGCACGCACGTGGTGGAACAGGCGGGCAGGGGAGTTCCAGCCCTGGCCCTGGATGCCGTGATGCTTGGCGAAGAAGGCGGGCACCTCCTCGGCGGCCACCACCAACACCTTGCGCGACACTGCGATGCCCAGCTCGTCGTTGCGGGACACCGAGCGCAGCAGGACTTCTTTGCCGTCAATTGTCTTGTCCAGATGGAACTGACGCAGCAACCTGTTGCTCAGCTCCTTGGGCTGCAATCGTGGGCAGCGCACAGCGGGGGATGTGTCCGTTAATGATGGGCACGGCATCAACAGTTCTGCCATGCCTGCTGCCCTCCTGCTGCCCTCGTGCTACCCTGCCCCGCTTCATCCAGCAACTCCAGCCCTGCTTACAGATACAGTATGCTCACCTCCACATCCCAACGCGGCAGGACCAGCTCAGCATCCTCCTGGTCCCCTCCCGCGCCCCGCCGCCGCCGCCCGCTGGCGGCAGGTGCCTGCGTTACCGTCAGGCCCTGCTGTGCCCGTTTGCGGCGCATGATATAATCGATTTGAGCAAGCGGAAACACATTGTGCTGGCGGCTGTTGCTCCAGTTGTCTTCCAGCTGCTGCTTGACTGCAGCTGCAGCAGCCATTTTAAACTGGGGGCGGGAGCGGGGCGCGGGAGGGTTCCACAAGGATGTGAGATGACCTTGAAGGATGTGGGAAGAGCGAAAACGTGATCAGGGGCCGCTACAAGCCGGGGGGTCCACGGGTGCAGAGGGCTGACGCAGCACGCAACAGGATAATGCGACTGCGCCGCACGTCCCAGCCAGGGGGGTGGCACGGCGGGCCTGTTCTGACGCATGCACGCTCGAACTGTTTTGGCCCTTGGGGCAGCCGAGATAATTCGTGCGCTTTGGCAGGCAGATTCTATGGGGGGTGGGGACCTCCAGCCAGCGGGGCACAAATTATCTCGGGTGCCCCGACCCCCATCCGGGCCCCGGAAGATGCATGTTTTTCGGCGCATGCATGGGTGCAGGAACAGGGGTGTTCCATCCATTTTGGAACACCCAAGTATATCAGTAGTGCCAAACATGCATAAGAACCACTTTTTTTTTTTTAGGGTTTAGGGTTTTAGGGTTTAGGGTTTAGGGTTTAGGGTTTTAGGGTTTAGGTTTAGGGTTTAGGGTTTTAGGGTTTAGGGTTTAGGGTTAGGGTTTAGGGTTTAGGGTTTAGGGTTTAGGGTTTAGGGTTTAGGGTTTAGGGTTTAGGGTTTAGGGTTTAGGGTTTAGGGTTTAGGGTTTAGGGTTTAGGGTTTTAGGGTTTAGGGTTTAGGGTTTAGGGTTTAGGGTTTAGGGTTTAGGGTTTAGGGTTTAGGGTTTAGGGTTTAGGGTTTAGGGTTTAGGGTTTAGGGTTTAGGGTTTAGGGTTTAGGGTTTAGGGTTTAGGGTTTAGGGTTTAGGGTTTAGGGTTTAGGGTTTAGGGTTTAGGGTTTAGGGTTTAGGGTTTAGGGTTTAGGGTTTAGGGTTTAGGGTTTAGGGTTTAGGGT
>LHPF02000053.1:0-211063 GCA_002245815.2 Micractinium conductrix
CACAACACACTTCCACCCCCACCCACGCAGGCGTCCCCCACTCTGCCACTCACTGCAGCTGTAGGTCTAGCAGCGAGTGGAGGTGGGTGGCAAACAGGCCGCGCGCAGCGCGAGCCGTCCAGCCGCTCCATCAGCGCGCCTGCCAGAGCGGCGCCCGCCCGCACCTCCGTCCCCTTGCCCAGCTCATCCACCTGTGACATTGTTGGTGGAGGGGGCGAGTGGGGCAGGAGGGGCAGGAAGGGCAGGAGGGAGGCGGTTCCAGGCAGAAACAGCACAGCGAGCCGGGGCCAGCAGCCGGATGTGTGCCGCACACAGTGGGCATGTTTGTG
Source organism: Micractinium conductrix (assembly GCA_002245815.2). NCBI lineage: Eukaryota > Viridiplantae > Chlorophyta > Trebouxiophyceae > Chlorellales > Chlorellaceae > Micractinium > Micractinium conductrix. The sequence goes on from LHPF02000053.1 coordinate 330, forward strand.
CTTCAGACGTCCCGCTCGGAGCGTGCCTAATGGGTGAGGGTCTCACCAGTACCAACGAGCGTGGTGTGACGTCGTCCAGAACATATCTGCCAGCCAGGAGGGGGGCACAGGGAACACGGCGGTCAGTCGAAACGCAGAGGGATGTGTGGATCGGTCGGGCCCATGCCGCAGCCGCTGCAGCTGCCCCCGGCGCTGCTGCCGCTCTGCTGCTGCACCATCCGACATGCGCCCCTCGCAAGGGCCGGCGCCGCCGCTGCTGTTGCCGGCTGCTGTTGCCGCTGCTACCGCTGCTGCTCCTGACGCTGCTGCCACTGCTGCCACGGCTGCCTGCTGCATGCAGCCCTTGCAACTCGCGCTGGAGCCCTCTGCGCACCGCATCTCAGTCATTTCCACGGCAAACGCGGAGCGCCCCTCCAGCGGCGAGTCGGAGGAGAAGTTGCGCAGCATGAAGGCGTCTGTGGTGAGGCCAAGAGGGCGTGGGCAGGCGGAAGAATTGTGCGGGGGTGGTGTGCATGAACGCAGCCTGTGGTTTGCGCTCTGCAACCGCACCTGCTTTCCCTGCACCGCCACCCTTCCCTTCCCCATCTGGGTTGCAACACAGGCGGGCTCCCCCACCCACCAAAGTAGGGCACGGCGGCGGTGTGGCGGGGGCGTACAGGCCGCAGGCGCCCAGCAGCGCACAGCGCACACGGAGCGCAAGATGGTGGATTTGCCTGCCATGTTGGGCCCAGTCAACAGTGCCATGCCCTGCAAGAGGCAGCCACACACACGAAACCGTGGACCCTGAGTGAGCAATGCATCAAGGGTGGGGGGAGGCACAGCCTGGCACACCGGCAGCCATGTGTCCCTCTACACCCAATCCTGCCGGCTCCCTTCAGGCTCCAAGTCGCAACGGTTGCGCATCTCAAAGGCTGGCGATGCATGCGCCGCATCCCACCTGCACCGCCCCTACCTGCAGGTCTAGCGAGTTGTGCACAGTGGAGTGCTCCCAGCCATCCAGCCAGTAAGGCCTGTCGGGGTGGGAGGGGAGGGACAGGAAATCGCACCTGACCACGCGCATGAGGATGGACCGGCAGGCAGGCAGTGAACGCTGCAGCTTCACGCCTGACATCCGCGTGCTTTGTCACCGGCGGGCCAGCCAGCCACCCACACGCCCACCCACCCACCCACCACATGCTATCAATGGCAAACACGTCTGGCTGCGCTCCCTCGGCTGGCTCCGGCGGTGGCCCTGTGCCATCGAATCATTGGGTGGGCAGGCACCAGCCGCGCCTGCACAGCGGCCAGTAGCAGGGGGAGATGGTGAGGGCGGGTGGCGGGTGGCAGGGTCGGGACATTCGTGAAGCAGCCAGGCAGCCAGCCAGCCAGCCAGCCAGCCAGCCAGCATTCCTCTGCGCGCGAAGCCTGGCTTTGCTGCCACACCGCTCCCTCGCAGTTGGTGTTGCCGCCCCATGGTAAAGGTAAAGGTAAAGGTGACTTTAACGTCCACGCATGGCCGGCGAGCGCTGCTGCTGCACACCTGGCACCTTGCCCTCCCGTGTGTTCCCAACCCCATCTCCCCTTCCCCCGCCCATCCCGCACCCGCAACGCCTCCCGCGTGTGCCCCGTGAGCGCTGCCCGCTGCCACGCAGATGCCGGCGGCGCACACCAGCTGGGTTTGCAGTACCTGTAGAGGGGGAGCAGGCGGGCAGGTGCCTCTGGGATGCGAGCAGGCTCAGAAGGGCAACCTTGGAGCAAGCCTGCCCGTCCCGCCGGGCAGCGCGGCCAGCAGCCCCCCACCTGCAGGTCGCGAGCTAGCTGCCGCAGTGGTGCCGCACCGCCGCCGCCGCCTCGTGGCAGGCCGCGGTAATCGTCCAGCGCTGATGCAGGCCGTGGGTGGCGTGGAAGGAGCCGTCCAACTGTTCGAAGGTATAGGGCCGTGGGCAGAAGCGTGCGGGGTGGGTGGGCGAGGCACAGACCAAGCGCAGAGCAACAGAGGCGTCTTGACAGAGGACGTATGAAGACGTGGGTGGGTGGTTACGCGAGTGGCGTGGGAATGCAAGCGCCTCGTGCCAGATTTGCGGGGCGAGGCCGGGCAGGGCAAGGCAAGCTGTCACCTTGCCGTTGCGGTCGTGGGGGTGGACCAGGTGGGCGGCCGCTTGGGTGATGGCTGCAATGGCGGGCACGAAAGGAAGGTGCAGGTAGTAAGGACACAGGGCAGAGAGCAGCGGCAGCGGCAGCAGCAGCAGCGGCGGCGGTGGCGGCGGCCTGCCATGCAGCTTGCTGTTTTTCCTGCGACGTCACCCGGTGCCGTCCCTTTCCCCCTTTACCGCCCTGCCACGCCGCCTGCGATGCCCCCCCCCCCCCCCCCCCCCCACCTGCCCCCTTCCCACCTGCCCCCGTCCCGGGCGCACCCACCAGCGTTCTTCCTGCCCTTGACCCTCAGCCAGAGCGCGTTGTTAGCGCTGTCGTACTGAAGCAGCGGCCGCTCCTTGGCCAGCTCCTTCCTGTCCTTCTCTGTGATGGGCCGCGCCATCTCTGCCTGCCACGCCTGCAGCGCAAGGGGGTGCACAGCCAGCAGCGGGAGCAGCGGCAGGTCAGCAGCAGCAGCGGCGGGAGCGGTGACGGCGGCGGCGACAGGTGCAGCAGCTATCAGCAGCACCGGTGGCAGCTGTATGAAGCAACGCAGGTGTTGTCAGTGGCAGCAGCAGCAGCAGCACAGGAATCGCCAGCCGCAGCTGCAGCAGCAGCAATGGCGAGCAGCGACGGCTGCTGGCAGGAGTGTGCAGCCTTTGGTGTTGGCACCCAACGCCCCTGGCCGGGTCGGTGCCGAGGCTCATCACACAGCAGGGGCTGCGACAAACCTGCAGCACAGGGACGTACGCTGCCTCCAGCTCCCGCTGCACCCGGTTCCGCGCCAGCTCGACCTGCGGCGGCAAGGTGCGAGGGGGTGGGCACGACAGCGGTTTGGCGCTGCACTGGCGAGATCAGCAAGCCAAGTGCAATGACTCATGATTTTCAGGCACTGCGGCCCCCGGCTGGCGGGCGGCATCGTGCTGAGGAGGCCGCGGGCCGGCAGGCTGGCGTACGCAACCTCCATCGCCACACTACCCGCTGCTGCAGGTTACGTCCAGTGCTCCGCCCACGCTTGCCTGCTCCATTTGGGATGCCAGCACCGACTCCTTGACCTTTCCCTTGAGAGGCATTTCATTGACCTGGAGAGGGGGCAGTGGGCAAGCATGCAGGATGGGCGCACGGCGAAAGCCGCGAGCAGTACAGAGGCTGCAGGGCGGCATGTGCCAGCCCCGCGCCCCTCGTCAGGCCGAACCTTCCAACCGCTCGCGCGCCCCCCCCCCCCCGCCCCCCCCCCCGGCCATGCAGCCCCTGGCCCCTCCCCCCCAAACCCGTGCCTGCATGAACCGCCACAGAGCTTGTCGCACGTCGTCTTGGCACCCCTCCAGCCCAGGCAGCCACTCGAACGAGCCGGGCAAGATGTCGGTGTCGTGATCCACCACTGCACACAAGACCAGCAGTGACGCGTCGTTGGAGAGGCATTCGCCCAGGGCCGGCCGACGCGGCAGCACGTGCGCCATCGCCGCGTTGCTGCACACTCGGCGCGCTCAGCCCCCAGCCCCCAGCCCCAGCCCCCAGCCCCCCTCACTCCACCCACCCTCGTGTATCGCCCCCAGCGCCGCCTCGCAGCCCGCCAGCAGCTGCCGTCGATCCAATTCCACCCCCATCTCGCGGCACGCCACGCCCAGCAGGCTGTCGGCGAGCTCCCGCATCTGAGGGCTGTCGCGGCTGAGCAGGTCGCGCACAGCGGCGCACAGCTCCCCCAGCTGCAGGGACGGTGGGGGGGACGAGGCGTACGAGACGGCGGCTCAGGGTGAGCAGCGACTGCTATGGCAGCATGCATGCCCATGCGCAGGCAGACGCGCGGGCTGGCGGGCTGGCAAGCAAGCACACCCGACCAGCACGAGCACCAGCAACGCCTGCACACACCTCTCGAAAAAAAATGTCATTGGCCTCGTGGGCACGCAGCTTGAGCACCACGCTGGCAGCTGGGACCAGAGGGAACGCCGGCACCGGCTCTGTGATGCCTGCAGCAGGGGGCAGGCAGTGCAGGAGGCAGGGGGGTGGGGGGTGGGGGATGGGTACATGCAGCTTCACCGCCACGCTGGCAGCAAGGGACGAGAGGAACTCGCCGGCACTGGCTCAACGGTGATGCCCGCAGGAGAGGGCCAGGCAGCAAGCGCGTGCGGCACCGCAGCCTGGCCTCCCGACGGGGCGACACGCGCAAGCCGCTGCCCGGCGTGTCTCTGGCGTGTTGGTGGCTAGGCAGGCCTGCAGGAATGTACTGCAACTCGCCACCCAAGCATCCTTGAGCAACTGCCCGCTCTCACCAGCAAGGATTGCGCAGGCGCGGTGGATGGCCACGGCGGTGGCGGGCGGCGGCGGCAGCAGCAGCAGGCGGCGCAGCCAGCGGCGGGCGGGCAGCGGTGAGGCGGGCGGCAAGAGGTAGTCCAGGAGGCAGGGCTGCCCGCGCGCTTTGTGAAGGCCTAAGTTGAGGGCCGTGGAGTGGTAGAGGGGCCGCGGGCGGTCGCGCGCGCTGGCGCGGATCTGCGCGCGAGGCAGGTAGGGGTGGGGGTGTGGTTTAGCATGCGGGCGGAGCAGGGCAGGTTGGGGCGGGGGGCCTGCTCGCACCCCATCCGGCGGGAGGCTGGTGAGCAAGGGGAGGCCTGCGCGAAGACAGCCTGCCTTGGCAGTCCATTCAGTCAGAGGGGGAGAGGAGGAGCCACAACAGCCACAACAGCTACAGCAGTGGAATGGCCACATGTTGGTCACAGCACTGCCTTTCTACCCCGCTGTACTGCTGCGCCCCACCCACCACGGTGAAGTGCTCCGAGGCGCTGAGCCCCAGCATGCTGCGGATGCGGGTCAGCAGGCCCTCCAGGGGGTCTGCGGGTGGGTGGTTGTGTGGGTGGTTGTGGTTGTGTGGGGCGGCGACAGGAAGTGCGCGTACAGCGTGCATGGCTGCAAATGCAGCACGCAACCGTAGCTGCCTGCCGCTCCGCCGGCAACCCTCTGTCAGGTTTTGCCATGCCCCCGCCTCCACGCGCCAGCCACTGCCCGTCCCACCGCCTGTCCTGCACCTGGGTCGCTGTACCGCTCCACCACGCCCACTTGAGAGCGAAAGAGCGTCGACACCCGCTGCTCCCATTCCCGCTCAAACGTGCCCTCGCTCAGACGGCGGTCGGCGGCGGCGGAGGGGGTGGGGACGTGCAGGAAGAGGGGCGGCGCCAGGCCGCCTGCACGCACCGACGAGGGGGCAAGAGGGGGAGGTTTCCGGCGCAGAGGAATGCCACTCGGGCGCCAGCTGGCAGCACGGCAGGCGTGAGTGGCTGCCGCGCGCTCTCCCTGTCTCTGCCCACCTTGCGCACCACCCACCCAACCCCCTCTTGCTGTGTGCGCACCTGTCCACCCACCCACCCACCCACCCACCCACCCACCCACCCACCCACCCACCCACCTTCGTGCAGGCGTGCGTAGACAGCATCCTCCGTGAGCCCCTCCATCACCGACACGGTCGCCAGGTCGACGCTCACTTCCAGGACAGTGTACCCGCCCACCTGCGGGTGGCAGCGAGCAGCAAGGGTGGCAGTTTTACATACAAACGAGTGGCAGGCAGCGAGCAGCTGGAGCGCAGGTGCGGGGGACCGAGGAGGCAGCAGGCCCCAGGCACCAAGCAGGGCGGCGGCGGCGGCGGCGGCAGGAGCAGCGGCGACGTGCATGCAGGGGTCTCCTTCACCCCCTGGGGCCAGGTACCTGCGGCACCAGCGCCAGCAGCGGCGGCGCCGCATCGATTGGCAGATCTGCCACAGGGGAGGGGGGAGCAGAGCTGTGGGATGCATGGGGCAGCAGCAGGGCCAGCAGCAAGGCGGGGCAGGCAGCGGTGCCAACAGCCGTGTGCGCTGCTCGTGGTGCCTGCTGCGCCCTGTGCCTCCTGCGTGCCGCGGGTAACAGTGCACCTCGCCGCCGCCGTCGACCCTCCGCAGCAAATGTGATCCCATTTCCACATAGTCCCCCCCAAAACCCTCTCCCTCTGTTCTGCTCTGACCTGCATCCTCGTCCACCAGGCCGTGCAACAGGTGGGGGTTGGCCGGGGTCACCACCGCCGCCACGAACCGCTGCTTCTGCTTCGTGCGCATGCTGCCGTACGAGTACCCTTCCGGGGTCTGCACACGCAAGGGGGCAGCGGCGGGTGAGCGGGGTGCGCAAGTGGTGAAAGTGGCAGCAAGCGGCGGGCCGCTTGCGTAGCTGCGGCCTCAGTAGCGCGCCCCCCCCCCCCCCGCCCGAGCAAGGCTTGCACCCCGGGTGCAGCTCACCTCCTCGCACACCACCACCGACAGCCCCGCCGCCACGAGGTCCGCCACGGTGCGGCGCAGGTTCTGGCGGGGGCAGCCCGCGCGTGGCGGGCGGCCGGCGCCCGAGGCCATGGGGTTGAGCCCCGCGTGCTGCACCAGCAGCACCGCGTCGATGCCCACCGCCTCGTAAAACTCCCCCACCTGCGTGGCAGAGCGGAGCAGAGCGGAGCAGAGCAAACGTGGGAGGGGGGACAAGCGCGAGGGCATGGGCCGGGGCATCGGGGGGGAGGGCGACGACACGCGGGGGGCTGTACAAAGGGCGCTTACTCAGTGCTGCGCTGACCAGATAGCACTGCACCGATGCCCACGGCTTCATACAACGTGCCCACCTGGCGGCAGATCTCGTCAAGGCGGCAGCAGGGGCGGGACGCCCGCACAGGCACTACAAACGGCACCAGCGCGCAGGTGCACCACCACCAGACGGCGCAGGTGCTTCACCACCTGCCCATCCCCAGCCCCTCCTCACCCGCACCAGCACCACCGACTTTGGGTGCTGCTTCTTCACGCCCCGAAAGTACGTGTACAGCGGCGGCCGGCCGCTGCGGCTGGAAAACGCGGCGCGCCTGCTGGGTGCTGGCGCGGCGCTGCCGTTGCGGACGGCATCCTCGCCGTCGCCCTCATCGCTGCCGCTCTCGACCCCAAGCGCTGCCTGCAGGCCCAGAACCTGCGCTGGGCGGTGGGCAGGTGGGATTTAGAGCGAGCGAGCAGCAGCAGGCCGGCCAAGGCATGGCACGCAGTACATGCAGCAGCTTGTGCATGCAGCGCGGCCGCGACGCCTCGGCCACCGCTCCAGCTTGCCTGCTGCGTGTCGATGTGTGGCAGCAACGCACGTGCCGTCGGCTTGTCCACGCTCGTGTTCAGCACCTGCTGCCAGTACTCGGCAACCTCCTGCAGTTCATATGGAAAGTGAGGAGACGGGGTGGGGCGGCCGGAAAGAACCGTCGGCAAGGAGCGGCAGCGGCGGCGGCAGCGGCGGCGGCAGGAGTGACAGCAGCGGGAGGCCCATCGCACGCACCTTGTTCACGCGATCAGCGACCACGGTCGTCACGCCACCAGCGCGAGACGCTGCGCAACGCAGGGAGTGCGGCCAGAGGGCGGGGCGAGCCAGGCCCGCAGCCCAGGCCTGGCCTGCGCTCCTCACAGATAGCAGGCGCCCCAGATGCATTGCTTGATGAGACGCTGGCTGTGCTGATCGCTTTCAAGCAGAACAGAACCCCAGCACGGTCAGCAGCATTGTTCCACTGCCCCAGGAACTCGCTCTTTGCTGTCGTGCTGATGTGCACAATGCGCCCTGCCAATTGAACATCCTTTGAGCCGCACTACGCACAGCCAAGCGTCTGCTCGCCTCTCGGGCTCGCTGCGCAGCGCCTGTCGGGTCCCTTTGGCTGCTCTGGATAACTCGTAGAGGCAGTTCGTAGCGCCTGTCGTGCTCAGCCGTCGCTGCAGCAAGCTACATCTGCCGCCGCCGCCGCCGCCGCCGTTCGCCATGCGTGTTATGGCTGACGCCGTGCCAGATGAGCCGCGGCCGCCGCTGACAGCAAGCGACGCAGCGTACGCCCCCAGCCTGAGCGGCCTAGAGCCCGACACGTTTGCGCTGGTGTGCGCGCACCTGCGGCACAGGGAGGTGGCCGCCCTCGCCGGCACCTGCGCCGACGTGCGCCGCTCGGTGCTCTCCAATGACCGCCTGTGGGCGGGCCTGTACCGCCGCCAGTTCCCCCAGCCCTGGGAGCGCCTCAAGCAGCCGCACGCAGCAGGGGCAGCAGCTCGGGAGTGCGAGCACCAGCCGAGCGGCAGGGGTGTGCGGCCGGAGGCGTGGCACGACATCTTCACGCGCACCCACTCCGCCTGCCAGCAGGCAAGCTCAGAGGTTGTTGATGCGTCGGGTTGGTGGGCAGCGAGCTGCTGCTGTTTGGTGCTGTTGCGACCTCGCTAGCCCTGCGGGGCCGCTCACCTGCCTGCCTTGTCATGCCTCCCTGCCCCTCTGTCTCGTCATGCTCCGTCTGGCTGCCCAACCCTCTGCTGCAGCTGCGTTCCTCTGGGCCTGTCTGCCGAGAGTGGACGACTGACGCCTCTGCCGTGCACCTGGCAGCCATCCACGGCAGCGGCAAGCAGGTGGGCCAGGGCACGGCTGGGGTGCAGTGGCTGGAAGGATCGGCAGGGTGCAACGCAGGGTGCGGCACAGCCGCCAGGGAGCACCGCGCAACCTTGTTCAGCAAGCGAGCCCCCCCCCCCCCCCCCACCCACCCACCCATCCCACACACACACACACACACCCTACACCACCCCCATCACCGCCACCCCCGCGCTCCCTTGCACGCGCAGCGCCTGACGCTGGCGGCGCAGGGCTCGACGGTGGAGCTGCGCTGCGCTGCGCCCGCCGCGAAATCGTTCCAGCTGTACGGACACACAGCGCGCTTGTCGTGCGCCAAAGTGCTGCGCCCTGGCGGCTCTGGCGCGGCGGTGCAGCGGCTGGGGGTCGTCACTGCATCGCACGACCAGACGGTTAGGTGGGTGCTGCCTTGGAGGAGCAGGGCACGCTTGCTTGCATGCACGCGCCCGCCTGCGTGCACGTGTACACGGCTTACACCCAGGTTCTCTTGCTGCCGCCAAGGGATCTCGGCAAGTGGCGGGATGGTGTCATACTGTGCGCCTGTGTTGCGATCCTGTTCCCCTCGCCATCTGTCACAATTCACGCAGGTTGTGGTCGGGCAACGCCGACCCCGACAGTTACGACTTCCAAGCGCAGCCGCTGAGCCTGCTGACGCCGCTGCGCACGCTGCGTGGCCACCAGGAGTCTGTGACCTGCCTGCAGCTGGTCGTGGGCAGCATGGGTGAGCAGGGCTGGGATGCATGAGGTCAGAGGCGAGCGGGTGTCAGGCTTGTGGATGGGTTCCGGCTTTTGGTTGTGTTCAGGCGTGGTGCACAGAGCCAGGACGTCCACAACGAAATGCACGTGCGCTGTCGACGCCTGCACCGCCGCCGCCCGCCCCGCCCCGCCCCGCCGCCCGCGCGCCCCCCCCCCCGCCCCCCGCTCTCGACCCTGGCCGGCTCTCCCTGCCCTGCCTCTCCCCAGGCGTGACCATCGCCGCCACGGGCAGCAAGGACCGGGTGGTGCGGCTGTGGGGGCTGGCGCCGCTGATGCCCAGCCCGGTGCACAAGCCGCAGATTGCGACGCTGCGGGTGAGGCAAAGCTCCCTGCTGAGGCGAGGGAGCGAGCATTGGGGGGGGGGGGGGGGGGGGGGGGGGATGGAGGCAGGGGATGCGTTGAGGCAGGCGGGCAGGAAGGAGGGCGAGGGGGGCAGACGGGGGCAACGTTTGCCGTGCGCTGCAAACGAGCACCCAAGACAATCTGGGGTGCCCTGCTGGCCTGCCCCCCCCCCTCGCCCGCCGCTGCGTCGCCAGCGCTGCAGCCGCACGCGGTGTTGTTGCAGAGCGGCGGCGGCGTGCAGCTGCTCGACGTGCGCAGCATGAGGGTGGTGGGCGGCGTGGCGCCGCCGGCCCACCCGCTGTGCTTCGCGCAGTGCGGCTGGGACGTGGCGACGGGCGGCGGCGACGGCGCACGAGTGTTTGACCTCCGTGTGCTTTCTTCGTCCTTGTCTGGCGGCAGCGGCAGCAGCAGCGGCGGCAGCGGCGGCAGCAGGCCGCCAGCCGAGCGGCTGCGCCTGACGGAGGGCCACATCCGGCCGGTGGGTGCTGGGGCAACAGGGCAGGAGGTGTGCGGAGGAGCTCCTGCTCTGACTGCTGCTGCCTGGCGAGTGCTGCTGCATCGCATGCTGGCTCCCCCCTCGTGATCGCGCTCCCACCATGCCCGTCTGCTGCTGTCCCTCCGCCTTTTCAGACCATCGCCACCACAGGGCCAGGGAGCTTGGCGGTGGCCACGCAGGCAGCTGTCCAGGCATCCCAGCTTTTGACCCGTGCGTCCAGGCTGCCGCTGAGCAGGCAGGCGCCGCCGCCGCTGCCGCCGCTGCCGCCGTCCTCGTCCCACCCCCAGCTGCTGCCGCCGCCGCTGCCGCAGGCGGCGCCTGCCATGGCCAGGCACGTCACAGTTGCGCCGTGCTTGGGAGCGGCTCCCAGGTGCCCGCCGCTCTCCCGCCCTCCTCTGCGCCCGATTAGCCAGCCTGTGCGTTGCTGTGCCGCTTTCCCCCCCCGCTCCCTTCACGGGCATTGCTTGCTCAGGTTAGAGGGCTCAGCCCCAGCACGTTAACGTGCGGACCCACCTGTAACCTCACAGTCACATCCTACAGGGCCACGCCAGGCGCTGGAACGCGGTTGTTGCTTGCCTGTCTGGACGCTTTTACCAGCTCTTGTGCCGGGGCCGGCGCTGCCGCTGCTTTCTTGGTAGTTCTCTTGCTCTGCGGGGTTTTGCTTTTGCTCCCTTGTCCCCTTGTTGTTTTCCCGGGCGGCGCTGTGCCGCATGCGGTTGAAGGGTGTGTTTGATGCATCGATCCTGCGACCCGGCCCCCTTACTGCCATGCTGCCCCCCGCTTGCCCCCGCGTGCCTGTGTTTCGGGAGCGGCTTCCAGGTGCCCGCCGCTCTCCCGCCCTCCTCTGCGCCCGATTGGCCAGCCTGTGCATGCTCGTTGCTGTGCCGCTTCCCCCCCCCGCTCTCTTCGCAGGCATTGCTCCTCAGGTTAGAGGGCTCAGCCCCAGCACGTTAACGTGCGGACCCACCTGTAACCTCACAGTCACAGTCAGAACAGCCGAGACCCTGGTTTGAGCGTGTTGTACGTGAGCACTGAGCTTGTCAGTTCTCCCCTTTTACTTTCACGAGTCGACACTAAGGATCGAACCCGTGCCCCGCACGGGGTTAAAGCCATGCATCCACCACCCTATCGCTAGGGGGCTTCCTCCCTAGGGGGTGCACAGCTGGGCGGAGCAGGTGGGCAAGGTTGGGAGCGGACCAGATGCGTGCGTGGACAGCGAGGCGCGCAATGAATGCAAGCTCAAGTAAGACACACACACACACACACACACACACACACACACACACACACACACACACACACACACACACACACACACACACACACACACACACACACACACACACACACACACACACACACACACACACACACACACACACACACACACACACACACACACACACACACACACACACACACACACACACACACACACACACACACACACACACACACACACACACACACACACACACACACACACACACACACACACACACACACACACACACACACACACACACACACACACACACACACACACACACACACACACACACACACACACACACACACACACACACACACACACACACACACACACACACACACACACACACACACACACACACACACACACACACACACACACACACACACACACACACACACACACACACACACACACACACACACACACACACACACACACAAGCTCCAGCACGTTAACGTGCGGACCCACCTGTAACCTCACAGTCACAGTCAAGCTCAAACTGGAAAAGGCAAAAGTTGGCAAGGAACACGGCAGCATTGCCACCCATGGGAATTCCTATTTGTTGCCGCGCTGCACAGGTAAAGGTAAAGAGTGGGGCATATGCCCGTACTGTACTGTGTTACACCTGTTTGTATTCTGAAAAAGAAACACAGGGCCCGGCCCGGCTGAGACCAGGGAAGAAGGGGGGAAGGGAGGGGAGAAGCCGCTGCTGAAAAAGGGGGAGAGAGTGCAAAAGGGATGCATGTAACATAGGACAAAGCAAGGGCATCTGCATGGGGGGGACTGACGCTTGGAACAGTGCGCGCACCGGCGAGAGAGTAGGAGCCCAAAGTGGGGAGTCCTTACCCAAGCAAGGAGGCGGTTCCCCAGGCCATTGTCCCCCCCTTAGCCCTTAGCGCACGCCGGCGCAAGCCCCCATCATGCACGGGGGCCGCTTGAAAAGGGGGGAAAGGTAAACGGAAGGGAAAGGGATTTGGGTGGAGGGGGGGAACCCCGGGTGGGGTTAGGTGGTGGGCAGTCCCGCTGCTCGCCGCCCGGTGCGGCGGCACGCGCCTGTGAAGGCTGCGAGCGCAAGCGCCCGTCTGCGCGCCGCTCCGCCGGCCTCGCCCGCCATTGCGCTGTCCTCCTCTCTGGGGAACTCACATCCCAGTAGAGTGGCAAGCCGGTTAGGCTGCGCAACGTGGCTGCCGGTCTCAGGCGGTAGTGGGGGCTGCGTATCGTCCCCCTGCGGACCACTGTTTGATCCTACGGGGCCACGCCAGGCGCTGGAACAGCCGAGACCCTGGTTTGAGCGTGTTGTACGTGAGCACTGAGCCTGTCAGTTCTTTCCTTTTACTTTCACGAGCCGACACTAAGGATCGAACCCGTGCCCCAGACGGGGTTAAAGCCATGCATCCACCACCCTATCGCTAGGGGGCTTCCTCGCACAAGGCAAAGGTAAAGAGTGGGGCATATGCCCGTAGCGCCCCCCTGCGGACCAATGGTTGATCCTACGGCGGGTACTCCCTCTCCGCTTGCGTGTTGCCCTGGCTTGCCTCGCGCCTGCACCATCGCCCGGCGGCTGTGCGTTTGTTTTTCCCGGGCGGCGCTGTGCCGCATGCGGTTGAAGGGTGTGTTTGATGCATCGATCCTGCGACCCGGCCCCCTTACAGCCATGCTGCCCCCCGCTTGCCCCTGCATGCCTGCGTTTTGGGAGCGGCTCCCAGGTGCCCGCCGCTCTCCCGCCCTCCTCTGCGCCCGATTAGCCAGCCTGTGCGTTGCTGTGCTGCTTCCCCCCCCCCCGCTCCCTTCACAGGCATTGCTTGCTCAGGGTAGAGGGCTCAGCCCCAGCACGTTAACGTGCGGACCCACCTGTAACCTCACAGTCACAGTCACATCCTACAGGGCCACGCCCGGCGCTGGAACGCGGTTGTTGCTTGCCTGTCTGGACGCTTTTACCAGCTCTTGTGCCACCGGCAGCAGCGGCAGTGCGGCGGCAGCAACACAAGGAGTGAGCAGCCACAGCGGCGGCAGCGCGGTGGCAGCCAGCTGTGGGCCTGTTTTGTTGACTTCAAACAGGCCTACGATCGCGTACCGCGGACGCAGCTCTGGCAGCGCCTCGAGAGCATGGGCTACGGCGGCCAGTGGCTGCGGGCAGTACGAGCTCCCTTACTGCCATGCTGCCCCCTCCAGGTCCGCCATCCGTACTCACTTCCTGCGACGAAGGAAGCATGACAAGGGAGGGAAGCGCATGGTGGGGAGACATAAACGAGAAGAGAAATAAAGTTTAGGAAGTGAACACGGGGGGCCATTCCCATGCACCACTCCAAACCCACAACGTCCTCATGCGGCCGGTGCATGCACAGCCAGCACAACCCTTGCCCAACTGAACTCACTCCTTGCTGCGAGGAAGGAAGCATGACAAGGGAGAGAAGCGCATGGTGGAGAGACATAACCCAGAAGAGAAATAAAGTTTAGGAAGTGAACACGGGGGGCCATTCCCATGCACCACTCCAAACCCACAACGTCCTCATGCGGCCGGCGCGCGCGCAGCCAGCACAACCCTTGCCCAACCGAACTCACCAGCTGCGGCGAAGGAAGCATGACAAGGGAGGGAAGCGTGTTGGTGGGAGACATAACTCAGAAGAGAAATAAAGTCTAGGAAGTGCACAAGGGGGGGCATTCCCATGCACCACTCCAAACCCATAACATCCTCATGCGGCCGGTGCACGCACAGCCAGCACAACCCTTGCCCAACCGAACTCACCACCTGCGGCGAAGGAGGCACGACAAGGGAGGGAAGCACATGGTGGGGAGACATAACCCAGAAGAGAAATAAAGTCTAGGAAGTGCACAAGGGGGGGCCATTCCCATGCACCACTCCAAACCCACAACGTCAACATGCGGCCGGTGCATGCACAGCCAGCACAACCCTTGCCCAACCGAACTCACAAACTGCGGCGAAGGAAGCATGACAAGGGAGAGAAGCGCATGGTGTGGAGACATAAACAAGAAGAGAAATGAAGTTTAGGAAGTGAACAGTGGGGGGGCATTCCCACGCACCACTCCAAACCCACAACGTCCTCATGCGGCCGGTGCACGCACAACCAGCACAACCCTTGCCCAACCGAACGCACGGGCTGCGGCGAAGCAAGCATGACAAGGGAGAGAAGCGCATGGTGGGGAGACACACACGAGAAGAGAAATAAAGTCTAGGGAGTGAACAAGGGGGGGCATTCCCATGCACCACTCCAAACCCACAACGTCCTCATGCCGCCGGTGCACGCACAGCCAGCACAACCCTTGCCCAACCGAACTCACCACCTGCGGCGAAGGAGGCACGACAAGGGAGGGAAGCACGTGGTGGGGAGACATAACCCAGAAGAGAAATAAAGTCTAGGAAGTGCACAAGGGGGGGCCATTCCCATGCACCACTCCAAACCCACAACGTCAACATGCGGCCGGTGCATGCACAGCCAGCACAACCCTTGCCCAACCGAACTCACAAACTGCGGCGAAGGAAGCATGACAAGGGAGGGAAGCGCATGGTGGGGAGACGTAAACGAGAAGAGAAATAAAGTCTAGGGAGTGAACAAGGGGGGGCATTCCCATGCACCACTCCAAACCCACAACGTCCTCATGCGGCCGGTGCATGCACAGCCAGCACAACCCTTGCCCAACCGAACTCACGGACTGCGAGGAAGGAAACATGACAAGGGAGAGAAGCGCATGGAGGGGAGATATTACCCGGAAGAGAAATAAAGTCTAGGAAGTGCACAAGGGGGGGCATTCCCATGCACCACTCCAAACCCACAACGTCGTCATGCGGCCGGTGCATGCACAGCCAACACAACCCTTGCCCAACCGAACTCACCAACTGCGGCGAAGGAAGCATGACAAGGGAGGGACGCGTGTGGGTGGGAGACATAACCCAGAAGAGAAATAAAGTCTAGGAAGTGCAAAAGGGGGGGCATTCCCATGCACCACTCCAAACCCACAACGTCCTCATGCGGCCGGTGCACGCACAGCCAGCACAACCCTTGCCCAACCGAACTCACCAGCTGCGGCGAAGGAAGCATGACAAGGGAGGGAAGCACGTGGTGGGGAGACATAACCCAGAAGAGAAATAAAGTCTAGGAAGTGCAAAAGGGGGGGCATTCCCATGCACCACTCCAAACCCACAACGTCCTCATGCGGCCGGTGCATGCACAGCCAGCACAACCCTTGCCCAACCGAACTCACTCCTTGCTGCGAGGAAGGAAGCATGACAAGGGAGAGAAGCGCATGGTGGGGAGACATAAACAAGAAGAGAAATGAAGTTTAGGAAGTGAACAGGGGGGGGGGGGCATTCCCATGCACCACTCCAAACCCACAACGTCCTCATGGGGCCGGTGCATGCACAGCCATCACAACCCTTGCCCAACTGAACTCACGCCCTGCGAGGAAGGAAGCATGACAAGGGAGAGAAGCGCATGGTGGGGAGACATAAACGAGAAGAGAAATGAAGTTTAGGAAGTGAACAGTGGGGGGGGGGGGGGCATTCCCATGCACCACTCCAAACCCACAACGTCCTCATGGGGCCGGTGCATGCACAGCCAGCACAACCCTTGCCCAACTGAACTCACAGACTGCGAGGAAGGACGCATGACAAGGGAGAGAAGCCCATGGTGGGGAGACATAAACGAGAAGAGAAATAAAGTTTAGGAAGTGAACAGGGGGGGGCATTCCCATGCACCACTCCAAACCCACAACGTCCTCATGCGGCCGGTGCATGCACAGCCAGCACAACCCTTGCCCAACCGAACTCACACACTGCAAGGAAGGAAGCATGACACGGAGGGGAAGACGTGATGAGGGGACAACAACAAGATGAAAGGAACGTCAGCGCGCGAGAAGGGTGGTACTATCTCATGCATTACCCACAAATGATCCACTGATAAAACCCTCGCATGCACTGTCGGAACGGGTTGTGACCAACCGTACTCACGACTTGCGGAGGAGGCACTGCGACAAGAAGCAGTGGGAGCAAGGTGCGTGCGCATCTGTTAAGTGACAATGCAAATTTAACGCAACCGTGCGTGGTTGACGTTCATGGCGATGCGTTTTCAAAACTACTTACACGATGTATACGTGCGTCAGGACGGCGGGCGAGCGCTGGCAGAGAGGTGCTGCAGCTTTAACTCACCTTTCCGGTTTGAGAGTCGGGCAGGGTAGAGTCTTTGCAGATTGCGCATAAAGTAGACGTCTTGCACGTTTGACACTGCGGGTCTGCCACCAGGCACGCCTGTGTATCCGCCATCGCCCGTGCATGGCGGCCTTGCAACAACCAACGTGGTGGGTCCAACAATGTGGTGAGGGCGAGGGAGAGTGGGGCGTGTGAGCCTGACAAACCACACAGTGCCAACAACGTGTTGCTGTGTGCCACCTGTTTGTATCCTAGGACAGCAGCGTAGCGCCCAACACGGGTTTCATCCGGGGAACAAGCGCAGGAGAAGGCAAGCCGCTAATGTTCGCTGTTACCCTCACCATCTGCTTGCCCGGTGGTCGCAAGCAGAAGCGCGAGCAGCACGCCACCAACGTACATTCGAACACGCATCTGCAGCGACAACAAGGCGTGTGGCACGCACGAATATGTTAACCCAGACAGAACAGTGTGGACCACCAATGGGCCACTACGGCTGGGCTGCAACCGGACAATTGGACAGTGGATTGTTGGTGCACGATATGCAGGCCCGCAAAGCTCCTCTGAGCTGCCCTGGGGCCTTGATGGCGCACAATGTTCTCTAACGGTTAATTGGCAGCATTATATATATTATTCCTGCACAGCAGGGCTTTCCAAGCCCACGGAAGATCCATTGAAGTTGCGACTTTTAACACCACATGTTGTTATTGCTGCTGCGTGACCGTCAGAAAAGCACAGAAAAGCACGTGTTTGCGCGCCTCGAAGGCGCTGATATGAGGGCATGGAGTGGTCGGGGACGCCGCGCCCCGGCTAGAGGCAGCGGCGGCGGAGGCTGGGCGGCAGCCGTGGCAGCGGCGGCGGCGCTACCCGCCGCCGCCCACCAGCCAGCAGCGGTCGCCCCGACATGCTGAGCGCCCTAAATAACCCCAAAGCCCTAAACCCCAGGCCTAAACATCCTAAAAGAGGAATAAGAACCCTAAATCGTTGCACATTTGAGCAACCCGGGGGCGGAAGCGAACCCTAAGTCGTTGGGCGCCGCACGAAGTTGGGAGGCGAGGTGAAGGCGGCGGCCGGTACAGTGAAGGCAAGCTGCCTGAGAGCCTCATGGTCCTGAGGTTTTTTATTAGCGTTCTGGTGTGGCTTCAACGCGAAAATACGCCAAAAACTGCCAAAAAACCATGCAACTAACCGCCGTGTAGCGCGCCACGTCAGACACCAGAACTGTGCAGCTAGGACCCTCGGGCACCCGAGGGTCTAACGGCCGGATCCTGGTGTTCCGACGTGGCTGGCCGAGCACGCGAAACGCGCCCCTGTGGACTAGCTTCTTTCGCTTGCTGTTTCTTTCAGCGGGTCGGTCTTGTCGCGAGGAGCCTGTGGACGCCGGGGTTGCCCTTCCGCGCGCCCCTTCCGCGCAAACCCACGATCGGCTTTGTCGGGAAGGCCCCTGCCGGTCCCCTGGCCCTCGATATGGCGATCGGAAAGTATATAGTGCTCGAATGCAGGCGGGCGCGGCGAAAGGAGAGGGTCGCTCAAAGCACAGACAGCTAAGCCGGTTTTGCAGTCCGCGGGTAGTTGCAAACCCGCGGTGCCAACGCCCAGTTTGCTACACTGCACATCCACGTCACCGCTAGACCAGAACGCTAATAAAAAACCTCATCCGTGATCGTACTCTAAATCACATAGTAGAGCAAGCAAACGAAGCAAAGCTGACGCCCGCGGGGGGGCGCTGTGGGACCGCCGCCAGCCAGGCCGCAGGTCAGCACCCAGCCTGTCGACCTATAGGTGGACACGCGGGACCTCCGACCGCAATATTATGCACTGCAACTACGTCACTGAGCTACTCGGAGGCTCGGCGACAGGGAGCGTCGCGGTTGGCCGCTCGCGGTTGCGCCAAAAATCGCTGGGCGCGCTCCCAACAGCGCCAAAACGGCATAAACACGCAAAATAGAGCGCCAGGAGACACTGGGTCGAGAAAGCGCGAGTCGGTCGAACTGGAAGGGGGGTCTGGAGGTCTGGCATCCCCCTCAGCCACTTCGCTGCGCCGTGCGACGCCAATAAAGTGTCAACAGGCGGTCAGGCTCCGTAAGATCACTGATGCGGCACTGCACAGTGCTGAACGTCGGCCGAACGGCGACGTTGTAGACACCTCACCTTAACCTTTGGGCGGAGCCAGAAGGTAGAGGGCAGGATGTAGTCGCTCGCGCTGCTGCCTCTCTGCGCACAACGTCCTGCTAATTCTCACGGCCGGGAACGTCAATAAGTGATCGGAAGGGTGCCTCCCATGCATTTCCCGCGCTGCACCACGCATGCAGGATGGGCGCCGCACACCAGGCTGCTGCGTCCTGACTATTACTAGTACTGACTGACTGACTGACTTACACCTGCTAGAGCAAATGAATGCGCAAGCCCCCGGCTCGGATGCGCAGAGCCGGGGAAGAGATAGGGGGAGGAGGGAGGGCACGAGGGAGCATCAGACAGGCACATGGGAACTGGGGGGGGCGGGGGGGGGAGAGGCTGTTCTGGCACACAGCTAAGCGCGCAAGGGGAGTGAGGGGGAGGGGAGACTAGGGGCGGTGAAGAGAAGCAAACGTCAAAATCATGTGTCGGGGGTTCTGCCCCCGAACCCCCGGACAGGGGGGACACCCCCCTGTCAACCCCCACCCACCCACCCACCCACCCGCCCACCCGCCCACCAACGTCCCAACCGCGCCCCCCCCCTCTCCCCCCTCCCCCCTCCCTGCCACTTCCCCCCCCCCCCAGCCCCCCTCCCCCCTCCCTGCCACTTCCCCCCACCCAGCCCCCCCCCCCCCCACCACCACCACCACCCACCCACCCACCCACCCACCCACCCACCCACCCACCCACGAATCGGGGCTGCACACAGCCAAAAAAACAGAAACCACCCCAGAGCACGGACCTGAGGGACGTCTTGAATTGGGACACAACCTTAAACCGCTGCTCGCAGATCGACAGGTTGTGCCTGTGGCCCTTCAGCAGCTCGCACTTGTGCGGGTTGACGTGCTTGTGGCACCATTTGCCCTGTGCACGCGCATGTGGGGGCCGGGGGTGCTAAGGCAGGGGGGCGCCGCCTGGCGGCGGGCGGTGCACAGCGCCCCAAAGGCATGCCGGGGCAAGCGCAGCGCGTGCAGGTGACCGCCCGCCTCCCCGCCTCTCCGCGGCGCTGCTCCTCACCGTGTGGTTTTTGTTGAAGTGGAAAAAATCGACTGCGGCGGGGGGGGGGGGGGGGGGGGGGCGTGCGGCGGGTGAGGGAGCGCATGCTGGCAGCAGGGGGGGCATGTCGGCGCTGTCCTGCACCTGCAAGCTTGTAGCGCTCCTGCGCATGCACTCGCTCCTGCGCTGTCAGCACCCACACCCGCTCACCGACTTTAATGACCGTGTCCACAAACTGTGCCACCTTGGGGCTGGCCTCCATGCGCGTCGGGTTCATGGCGTAGCGCGCCAGGTGGCACATGTCGTCGAAGGAGATGATTAGGGGGAAGGGGTGCAGAGCGTACAGCAGCAGCAGGTAGTAGAGCACCTGCATTCGCAAGGGCGGGGGGCATGGAAGGATGTGGATAGAGCACTGCAGCGGGCAGCAGCACATAGGGGCGGCACGCAGCAGGCGGCGGGCGCGGCGCTCAACGCCCGTCGGCGCCGCTCACCAGAGCGGTGGTCTCGCATCCCACAGCCTCAATGGCCGGGAACATGGCGCCGCAGGCAGTGAAGGCAAAGAGAGCGCCGCTGGTGTGCGGGTTGCGCTTGTCAGGCTTCCGCGCCGAGCAGGTCTTGAAGCGCCGCCGACGCGGCGCATCGCCGCCGCTGCCGTCGCCGCCGCCCTCCACCTGCTCCTGCCCCGCTTCGCTCTGCGTTTCGCTGCCGCTCCCGTTGCCGCTGCCCTCAGGGTCGTCTGTCTCCATGGCCTCTGCAGAAGGGGGGGGCGCATGGGGAGCCGCCGAAGGGGGGGCAGGCGGAGGCACCGCGAGGTGAGCGGATTCAGAGACACCCCATGGCGATCGCCGATCGCCGGTCGCCAGGGGTTCTCCTCTGCCCTCCCCAGCCGCCGCCATGGCGCTGCCACAGTGGAGCACCCACCTGCCCCGTCGTCCAGCCCTCCCCAGCCGCCGCCATGGCACTGCCTCAAGCTGCTGCCCCGGCCTGCATCAGCAACAAGGTGATGTACTGGAGCACCCACCTGCCCCGTCGTCCAGCCCCTCGTCGTCAGTCTCTGGCTCTGGCGCCAGGTGGTCCTCACCCTGCAGGGGGATGACAGGTGGGTGACTGCTGATTGGGTCTTCGTCTGGAGCTAGCAGGCACGCCAACCTGCAGAAACTGCGGCACCGGAGGGGGCAAACAAGCTGAGGTGGTTCACACCGTGCCTCGCTCACACGTGTTGCTGGATTGCCCGCATTACGCCCCTCTGAGGGCAGAGTCCACCCACTTGTTCCCAGAGGGCCAGACCCTTCATGGGCTCTACGCCCACCCAGACATTGCAGCTGTGGCGCGCTTTGCGCACCAGTGCTATGAGCTAATAATGGTAATTGTAATAATTAATAAAGTAATTGTAATAATTACAATTACCCTGCATCGCTGGCCGGGAACCGCGGAGAGGTGTGCAGCGGGGCGGTAAGCGGCTTGTGCCACTGCCTGCCCCGTCACCTCCTCCTGATAACGCATCACCATCGTGGATGAACCACTATAGCGACCGTATTGCCGGCAGGCACTGTACTGTACTGTACTGCGTTACACCTGTTTGTGTTCTGCGAGAGAACCACAGGGCCCGGCGCAGCTGAGACCGGGGAAGAAGGGAGGAGGTAGGGGAGATGCCGCTGATGAAAAGGGGGGAGAGAGGAGAAACAATTGCAAGTAGGGGGTCGTGCATGGCGGAGGGGGAGGCAAGGTTATGTTGAGCAGTCGGTCAGCAAGACAGGCGAGAGGAACAACAGAGGGCAGCAGTCCCCTACTTGCAAGATGAAAAAGGGGAGAGAAGAGGGTGAGGTGTTGGGAGCGGAGGATCAAACGTGCAGTGAGGGCCGTCATGCAGCACACACGTCGCGATGCTTTGGGTTGCCGCATCCCGTTAGTGCCGTGCTCAGCTGCATTCGCTCAGGCTGCATCGCGGCGCCGCGCTCTGACGCTGCAGCAGCTGCATTCATGAGGCAGTTCCAGCGCCCTACATCGGTAGGCGGGGCGGCGCGCTCGCTGGGGCCGCCCTGCCGCTGCCGACGGTGCCGCTGCCATCGTGGCCGCTACTGCGGCTGCGCCGTCTGGCGCATGTGCCGCGCTCTGCAGCTCTGAGGCCAGCCGCTGGCCACGGCTATCTGCCGGGCGAGGCTTGCCAGGGCAGCGCGACCGAGTGAGCCCGCAATCAATGCATCCCGCTGCACGAGACCCGCCGCTCCCACCTCTGGCCCTCAGCGCACGCTAAGGGCCCTATATCCGAGCCGGCCAGGCCGCGCAAGCGGCCGGACGGCCCGGCCGCCTGCCCGCGAGCGGCGGCCGAGCCGCCACAAACTCAGCTGTGTGGTTGTGCTCTAGGAGTGTAGGAGTGTGCGGGGCGGACAACCGGCAGCGGAATCCGCCACCTCGCCGATATCCATCCGCTCAGGGAGGTGGCCCCTGAGGAAGGAGGTATCTTGGCGAAGGAGCCGGCACATCTCCCCCACCTCTGCAGCCCAGCACTGCCGGCCACTGCCGGCAGCGCCACCCGTAGCAGCCAGGGCCACGCTATCAAGCAACGCCTGCTTGGCCACCCGGCTATCATCGAGAACCGTCAGGCGGTTCACGAAACGAGCAACCTGCTGCGCCCACCCAACAACGATGTGACTGCCATCCGCGTGGACCGACACAAGGTCGTGACAGCTGTCGAGCGGTACGGCGAGGCGCCGCTGCGTGTGTGGTGCGCCCGTTCCGGCGAATGCCTGGCAGCTCTGGACAGCGGCCTGCCGGCGCCGCCAGCGCCAGCTGCGGAAGAGGGCGGAGGCGGCGTCGAAGCGGGCGGCAGCGGCGAGGCGGGTGCAGGTGGCGGCGAGCCGGGTGCTGCCGCGGCGTCGCAGCAGGAGCAGGCATGGGAGGAGCACGAGGAGGAGGAGGCTGCGACGGCGCACCGCCGCCGCCAGTACAACCGCGGCTGGGAAGGCGTGACGGCGCTGGCCTGCCGCGGCGCGCTGCTGGTGACCGGCAACAGCGAGGGCATGCTTTGCGAGCGCGACTTCGGCGCGGGCGGGCTGCAAGAGGAGGAAGAGGCAGCGGAAGGCAGCGGCGCACGCGGCGGCAAGTTCTGGCGGTATGCATGACTTCTCCTGGTGGCGCACACCACTTGCTGCGATGTAAGTTTCGCCTCCTTGTCGCAGAGAGGCACGGAGCCGGGCAAGCACTCGGCAGGCTGCGACGACGGGCGGTGGTCGGCGGAGCGTGCACAGCGGCAGCTGGCTCCTCTCGAAGCCGACGGAGCGCATAGCTCCGCCACACTGCGTAAATCTCTCAAAGGTTTTGCAGCTTTCGTTGGGACGCGACTGCGGGGCTCCAAGGCGGGTGTCGCGCGACAGTTGTCGCGGCGTCTCTCGGCCCTCTTCTGGCCCGCGCTTTTCTCACGTATTACATCCACAGGACGCGTGAAGCGTGGCGGCAATGGCGGGCGCCGCCGACGTGGATTTCGGGTCGCGGCCGCAGGTGGTGGTGCAGGTGTCGAAGGACCGAGTTGTCGCGCCGCCGCCCCGCTTCCTGTCCTGCTCCGATGAGAGCCTGCTGTCCTACTTCCAGGGTGAGAGCTGATTTTAAGGGGCCACGCAATGCAGAGATGACGGCTCCACCCTCCGCCGCACTGCAACAGCCAGCATTGACCGCGCCCGTCCACCCCGCCCCTCTCGCTGCAGGCACGCTGGGCGGCGGCGACGGCGCCCCCGAAGGTGACCAGCTGGCCGCGCTTTACAGCCTGCTGGAAGGCGTGATACAGCACGACTTCCTGGCGCAGCGGCGCCGCCTTGAGGCAGACTTTGCGCTGTTCAGCAGCGGCGGCGCCGGCGGCAGGGGCGGCGCGCCCAGCCCTGCCAAGCGCCGCCTGCAGGCACGTGCACAGCTGGGTGCACGCGTGTGTGCAGCAGAGATGTCGTCGGACGCCACACGGCCCTGTTTTGCAGCTTGATTGAGTCGCCTGTTCCCCGTAGTTCACCCCCGCCCTTCCCCAACCACACCATACCACACACATTTCTGCAGCGCCTAAGCAGCATTGAGGAGCATGAGCGCCGCTTCCTGCGCGACTTCATGTCTATGATGCAGAGCTCCCACTACCGCCTGCTGGGCTCCATGGAGTGGCAGGTTTTAGTGCTGCACTGCGCGCCGGGTTGGGAGGGGGCAGCCTGGCATCATCCACAGCGACAACATGATTTTTTGTGCACAACCGCCGACAAGCAACCCGCAACCCCTCCCCTGCCAAGTAAATCGGCCCTTGAGCTCGAAACACCCACACCACACACTCTCTCTCCCTCTCTCTCTATCCGCAGGCGGCGCAGGAGGAGGAGTTTCTGTTCACGCTGCCCGTGGAGGTGGAGTGGGGCGCGCTGGACAAGCACCTGCTGCGGGTGGGGTGGGTATGAGGGTGCACAACCGGGACATCATGCGCGCAGCTTAGCCCAAGGATGCGTGGCGTTGGCACACACGGGCAGGGGCCTCCTCACCCCTCCTCACACTCACCACCAATGGACCCCCACCCCCCCGCCCCCCACCCACGCACACACACCCACGCACACACCCCACCCCACCCCACCCACCCCCCACCTCATCCATCCACACCACACTCCTGTGCAGCGCTTCTGGGGCGACCACCCAGAGGTGCGCGCCTCCCTGCCCGACCTGTCCGACCGCATCCTCATCTTCTGCCGCGGCTTTGAGCCAGCGCGCCTGCAGGGGCGCTACCTCATGCAGAAGGTGAGGGAGGGCAGGGAGGGGGTGGGCAGGGGAGGGCGCGAGATTCGGAATGGTTGGCGAGGCAAAACGAGTGAGCCGGAGTGGGGGAGGAGAGAAACAAGTTGCGGCGGGTGTCCTGCCTACTGTCTCTCTCGCCTTGAACCCCTCCTCGACACATACGCAGGTGGAGCTGCTGCTTTCCTTCTACCTGCTGGCGCCTCTTTGGGCAGGAGTGGCCCGCGCACTGGCGCTGGTACGTTGGCGCGATGGCCCAGGGCGTGCGGGGAAGACACGCGCACATGGTAGCACACGACTGGGCGGCAGGAGAGCGCGCGCTCTGCACCAGCGCGAGGCCCCTGAAGGTTGTCAACCCCCGGCACCCACACCCTTCTCCTCCTCCCCTCCTCTCGGACCTGCCAGGTGGGCCTGACGGCGCCTCCGCCGCCGCTCATTGCGCGCACCCCTCAGAAGCCCGACATCACCTTCAAGTGCGCCATGAAGACCGCGGCCGCGGCGGTCAGGTGGCGCCGCGCGGCGGCAAACAAGGTGGGCTGGCGTTTCTCCTCTGCTGCCTGCCATTGCAGGTGGGCCTGTTGTTGTGGCGTAGTGGAGAAGCGCTGCAATGTCGCCTCCCTCGCACACACGAGCCTCACCAGCTGTCGCGTCCGCCACTATGCAGGACGGCGTTGGCTTGGAGGACAGCCTGACGGTGCTGCACGACGCGTGCACCATCATCGAGCGCAAGACCATGAGCAGGTGGGTGTGAGGCAGCAGGCAGGAAACAGGGCACGACACGTGCAGCTCTGGTTGGGCACGGGCACGGTGCGCCCGCCACCACACCTTCTGCGTCCCCCCACCTTCTGCGTCCCCTCCGCAGGCACTTCCCCACTGGCCGCTCTGTGCTGTCCCACTTCTTCGACATCGTGGAGCTGCAGGCGAGCAGGCCCTGGGAGGGCTGCTGGCGTGGAGCTGCAGGGGCGGGGCCGCTGCGGTTGTGGCTGGAAGGGCTGCCGGCCTTGATTCCTCCGCATGCTGCCTTCAGTTCCGACCCTTTCACCCACCCGTCAACTCTTCAACACCCTCCCCCGTTCACGTCCTCAGGAGGCTTGCATCCGAGACGTGGTGGTCCTGTTCCGCCGCAAGCCGCCCAAAGGGGCGCGCTCGCAGGTGAGCTACAGCTCTTCAACATGCTGGGACGTGCTGCGGCCACGCGCAGCCCTGCGCCTACGTCGGTGTGCATGCGAGCCTGACGTCTGGCTCTGCTTGCCCTTCCATCGATGCAGGGGGAGAAGGAGGTGCTCCGGCCCGAGGGCTCAGACCCAGCGTCTAGCGCCCGCAACATCAACATCCGGCAGTTTGCGGGCATGCCGCTGGCGGATCTGGTGGGTACGGTGTGGTGCACGTGCGGTGTGCTGGTGTGCCTGGGCTTTGCCTCGTGAAGGGTGACATGTTTGGAGGAGGAGGCGGTACAAAAGGCGGGGGCTGGCTGAGCGCACGTATGGCCGCCGCCACGCATAGCCGCCCCAACAATGAGAGTGCCTGCCTTTTCTTGCCCTGCAGGAGATGGTGATGCCTGAAAAAAAGGTGGGTAGGCAACCCACGTGGCTTGGGCGGCTGCAATGGCAGCGGCTGGTGGCACGCCCAGCATGCACTTGACTGCACATGTGCTGGCTGCCCTGGCAGCAGGCCATGCTGCACGCGTTACTCGACCGCCGAGCCCTTCCCGCCCCGCCTCGCCCTCCCGCTTGCCCTCCCAGGTGCTTGTGCCTGGCAGCGTGTTTGTTCAGCTGGTGGTGGCGGCGCTGGCGGCGCTGGCGGGCCTGATGGCCACCTTCTGGCAGGCGCAGCTGGACTGGAAGGTGTGGGGCAGCGCGCTCATGCTGCTGGGCTCGCGAGCCTCGCAAGTGTACTTCCAGGTGCGAGGACGTGTGAGCAAGAGGCAGGCAGGCAGCAGGAGGCACGTGTTGCACCTTGTGGCCTGTCTAGGCAGCCCCCCGCCAGCTGCCCTGCTAGCCTGCCCTTCCGCGTTCTTCTTTGATCGCTTGTCCCCCACCGACGCCGCTCCCACATTCCCCCACCGCTCTCGGCAGGCCTCCAGCGAGCGCAACGAGATTGAGCGTGAGATGAACAAGCTGCTGTTTGAGCGCACGGTGGCGACGCAGGGGGCGGTGCTGCACACGCTGACGGATGAGATGTCCAGGTGGGAGGGGAGACAGCGCACGCCCCGTGTTGACAACTCTGAGAGTAGCACCGAGCCAGCGTTTGGGAGAGGATGAGGAGAGGGGAGAGGAGGAGCCTAGGCGGGAGGACCTGTGCAGGTGCAGCATCGCAGGGAGGTGTGCTGCATGCATGCTGGCGCTCAGAGAGAACACCTGCGCCACACCTTCCTGCCCCTCATCCCCTTGCAGGCAGCACATCCGCGAGTGCTTCCTCTGCTACTGCTGCCTGCTGCGGGCCGGCAAGGACATGCGCGGTGAGCTGCTGCGTCTCATCCTGGCAGCAGCAACGCGTCATGCTGCTGCTGCTGCTGCTGCTGCTGCTGCTGCTGCTGCTGCTGCTGCTGCTGCTGCTGCTGCTGCTGCTGCTGCTGCTGTGTGCTGCTGCCCAACAGCGTCTCCCACCGCTCTCTTCCCCCCATCCTCCCTGCTCTCCCTCCGCAGACGACGACTTGGACGTAAAGTGCGAGCGCCTGCTGTGCAAGTCCTTTGACCTGTGCCTGGACTTCACCACTGAGGCCGCCATCCCCAAGCTCACCCACTGGGGCTTGGTGCGCCGTCTGGCAGATGGCCGCCTGCGCGCGGCGCCGCTGGTGAGCATGGGGAGGGGGGGTGGGGGTTGTCAAACTAGCGGTCGTGGTGATCACACGTGCTGCCCTGCCTCGCCCCTCCCGCCCCATCTGCTCATCTGCAGTGCCAGGCGCTGGCGGCGCTGGATGCAGTGTGGGACAGCGCCTTTGACTTTGGGCCAGCGGTGCAGGCCAGCGTCAGCGCAGTCCATGCCAGCGCACGGCACGCCAGCGCTGCCGCCGCGGCTGGCGGGAAGGCGCAGGGCGGCACGGGCACGGCGCTGCCAGCGGCGAGTGCCCCGTCTGCTGGTGGTGCGGCGGCAGCGGCAGACTTTCTGCGGGCAGTCGTCGAGGAGGAGGGGGAAGAGGAAGAGGAGCAGTCGCTGCTGCACACAGATGGGGAGCTGCAGCTGACGGAGGACAGCGAGCAGGCAGGGGAGCCTGCTGAGCACGAGCAGCGCTGGGCCCTGGCCGTGGTCGATGTCGCGGCGCAGGCAGCTGCGGCGGCACCGGTGGCGCACGGTGGCGGCGAAGAAGGCGAGGAGGATCTGGTGGCCGAGCACAGCGTGGTGCGTGCGCCAGCAGCGGTGGATGTCGAGCCTGTGGTGGGAAGCTGCGGCTCTGCAGAGCCAGCAGGCTACGCCAGCGGCGCTGTGCTGGCCGCAGCTCTGCCCGGCAGTGATGCAGCTTGCACAGAGTCTGGCTTCACGCAGGCTCTGCCTGAGCTGCCGGAGCTGGGGTGCGGACAGCTTGGCACACCGCCTGGCGATGCTGCAGGGCCAGCAGAGGCCGAGGGGTCGCACCAAGCGCCGTCGCGCCTGTCGCCACCCATGCGTGCGCGCCGCGCCACTAGCAGCAGCAGCCTGGAGGCTGCGCCCGCTGTGACGCTGCGCGTGCCCCGCATGCGCCCTGGCTCCTCGGCTGGCGCGCTGCTGCACGGCTCGCCTTCTGCCACAGCGCGCCTCGCGTCCCACCAGCTGCGCCACCTGGAGAGTCTGCGCCGGCAGCGTGCACAGCAGGAGGCAGAGGCGCTTGAGTGCCTGCCGTCGGCGCTGCTGCGCGCAACAGCCGAGGCGGCGGCGGCGCGCAGCCCGGGGCAGGACTCGGCTGTCAGCGAGAGCCCCAGCCCGCGCCGCACGCTGCTGGGCGGCCGTGCTGGCGTGCGGCGGCTGGGGAGCGCCGGGCGCGTGCGCAGCCCTAGCAGGCCGCTGCTGGGATGATGGTGTGACAATGCCAGGTGCTAGCTTCAGGATGTTTTATGTGTGGTGGTCAAGCAGTAGTATGTAAGCTGCTGAAGACGGTGTGAGGCGACCTTGGGTGGGGGCTGCATGTGGCTGCTGCTGGATGCTTTCTCTGTCTCGAACTGACCTGGTTTGCGCAGCATTTACATGCAAGCGTAGTACTCGTAGCGCAATGCAACTGTGCATGCACACGCCACCCGCTGTGCCACGAATGCCGCTGCCCGCGTGAAGCAACCCGTGCCGTCGACGCTTCTGCCCGCCTGCACGGTGCGGCAGCCCGGAGACGCAACACCGCCACATGCGGTCAGGTCGCAGCCTGTGCCAGCGGCGGGGCTGCCGCCAGGCGCCCCGGCAGCGGCTCCTTCAGCTTGTCTTCCAGAGCATCCACAGCTGCCTCATACAAGCGGCGCCTGCGGGGCGGCAACTCATACCAAGCACTTTGCTGCACGGACTCACTGTGCGCTGCGAGCAGACACAGGACACATTGGCCGGCCGGCCTCAGCCTGCGGCCTGACGCATCCAGCCTTCAGCCACAGACGCAGCCTGCCTGCCTGCCTGCCCGCCCGCCTGCCTGCCTGCCCGCCTGCCTGACGCAGCACGCCCGCCAGCCCGCCTGCCCCCTTGCCTGGTGTCGGGGTCGCGTGCCAAGTGGTTGGAGGGATACAGGCTCATGCATTGGAACATGTTGAGCGTGAACCTGCACACGTGGATGGTGGGACAGCACCGACAATCAACAGCGGCTCTTACGCCGGTAGCAAGCTGGCGGCAGCAGGCAGCAGCAAGGGCAGCAGCAGACGCCGCTGGTACAGCACTGCTACAGCGCTTGCTCTTCATGCAGTATCTTGTAGTATCTTGTAGTTTCGTGGCACGAAACCATTTCAGCGCCCGACCCACTGCTCACGGGAACTGCCAGGAGCCGCGGCCAAACAGCTTCATGGGCGCAGCAAAGTAGTAGGGGCCGTAGAAAGCTCCGCTCTCGCCTGCAGCAGCAGCAGTGGGGGAGGGGACGAAGCAGGCGTTTGCGCGAGACGCCGGCACGCTTTCACAGAATTGTGCAGCCTCGCAACCCAGCCAGCCCTGCACAGGCGCTGATCAAAGCCGGCTTGCACATGGCACCCCTTAAACGCCGGTGCCACCGTCCAAGGGCAGACCCAGCTTGGCAATGTCGTAAATCAATAAATAAATCAGCCGACCAACCAGCCCTCACCCTCCAGCCCTCACCCTCCAGCCCGGGCTCCGTGGCTGCAAACAGGGTGGAGGTGGCGCCGGTGGCGGCACTCTGCCCCCCCGCCTGCTGCATCTTGTTGTGCAGGGTCGATTCGGTTTGTGAGTAGTCCTGGGGCGGGGAAGAGGGAGCAGGCGCCGCTGTCGGAGTAATGAGGGCTGCATCAGGAAGCGGGGAACAAGCGGCAGGAGCAGGCTGCCACAGCGCATGCAAGTGCTGGCCAGACGTGTCGGCAGCAGCAACATGCACCTCCCCAGTGCCCACACCATCTTGGGGAAGAACTCAGTCTTGCTCATGCCGGGGTGCACGGCAAACACGCTCACGCCGGTGCCCTGCGGCAGCAGGGGGCACACTTGGGGTGGGCAGGCATGCACACAGGCGGCGCGTGGATGAAGGGGCAGCAGCAGCAGCGGCAGGAGCAGCAGTAGCAGCGTCCCTGGCTTCAGCAGCAGCGGCGGCAGCGCAACAGCACCAGCATTAGCGGCAGCAGCGGCATCAATAGGACGGCGGCAGGGCCCCACCTTGAGTCGTTCAGCCACCTCTTGCGCCACCATCAGCTTCCACAGGTTGGCTGAACCGTACCTGCAGGGGTGGGCGCAACAACACAGCGGCAACAGCGGCAGCAGCATGGACAGCGGGATGGGAACGTGGGATGGCGCCCCCAAGTCGGGGCTGAAAACAGCAGCGACCGCTGCCGCCGGCGGCATGCAGCGTGCAAGGCCCAGCGTGCGTTTGTTTGTCAGTGAAGCTGTGGCGAACCAGCGCACCAGTTGAAGTCGCTCTTGTCCACGTTCTTTCCCGCCATGTCGTCCCAGGGGATGAAGCCACGCGACTCCTCTGGGCTGCTCATGATGACCAGCCTGCACGCAATCAATCAGTCAATTACATTTGAAGTCCACGGGGAGCCAGCAGGGGTCTCATGGGACTGGGCGGGGGGAGGGGGGTGTGTGAGTGGAGTTCATAGCATTGGGAGGGGTACTGTGCGGTGCGAGCGCAGGCGGCGCGACAGGTGCGGCAGCCGAGCCGCCTCAGCGCTGACCTCGAGTGCGCGCCTGCGGTCGAGGTGGCACAGCACAGCACAGCACAGCACAGCATAGCACAGCACAGCACGTGCTGACCTGGAGGGCGCGCTGCGCTTGAGGTGGTCCAACAGCAGGTGCAGCAGGTAGAGGTGGCCGTAAAAGTTGACGCCTATAGCGAGGGGCGGTAATGTGGAGTTGTCACAACTGCGCATCGTCAGAAGGTGAGTGTGCACGCAGGAGCCAAACTGCCAGTGCAGTGCAGGCTGGCAGCCAGCTGCCGCAGCCAGCCTGCCGCGCTCCCCGCGGCGGCGAGCCTCGGCAACAATCAGCCAGCCATGCGCTCCTCACCCACTGTGGTCTCGAAACCGTCCTCCGTGTGGGGCTCTTGTGGCAGGCCCAGCCCGGCGTTGCACACCAGGCAGTGCAGGGGCAGGCCGCGGGCGAGGAAGGCCTCGGCGCAGCGGCGCACGGAGCTGGGGTGGGTGGAGTGAAGTGGGGGTGGGTGGGGGCGGGGCCAGCTGGGCGCAGTTCCCGCAGCTGTCCTGCTTTGTGCTGCCTGCACGTCAGGTGCAGCGGGGCGGATTGATTCGCAGCGCAGCCTGCAGAGACAGAAGCAGGCATTGCAGGCGTAGCAGGCGTAGCAGCCGCAGCAGGAGCAGCGGCGGCGGCGGCGGCAAGAGCAGGAGCGGCGGCTGCTGCAGCTCACCGCAGCGACGACAGCTCCAGGGGCAGGAACTCGATGGCGCCGCAGTTGGGGCCTTCCTGGCGGCGAATCGCCTCGATGGCCCTGCATGTGGTCGGTCCGGGGACGAGGGGCGAAACCGCGCGTTGGTGCGTGTGCGTGCATGGCGGCATCGTATGACGAGGGGAGGGACGGCAAGCACCGTACGGTCAGGGGCAGCGTGTGTACCCCAACAGCTGAGCAGCCGGTCCCGGGGTAGCTCAACTCTTTGGACTTCTCCTCGTTGCGCCCAGCCATCACGACCGTGGCTTTGTGCGCTGCCAGCTGCTTGCAAACCTCAAACCCTGCATCCAAGGACCCACCAGACGTGCGTACGGAGCGGGAGCCCAACAGAGAAGACGGCCAGGCACTCCGCTTGTGCACCTCGGCAGCTGGCAGCTGGCAGGCAGCGAGGCAAGGCGGCGGCCGGTGCTCGGCGTGCCACCAGCGGCGGCCTGCCGGCGCAGCAGCTGCACCCCGCGCCCGCTGCTGCTCCCCCGTCCTCACCCAACCCGCTGCTGCCGCCTGTGACCAGGAAGACTCGTCCAGTGAGGTCGGGCATGCGAGTGGGGCCGCCCCAGGTGCCCCTGTAGGCCGCCGAGCGCAGCCACTGCATGGCTGGGTGCCTTGGACGTCGACCAGCAGTGCGAGGGCGAGCTGAGCTGGTCAGGAAGGGTGACAAGCACAGGCCAAGGCGCGGTTCGCAAGAGGCGAGCATCGGCGGACAGGCTGGCACCAGGCGGTCCCACAGCGCAGCTGATGGCAGCCAGTTCTGCGTTGTTCGCTGGCCTTGGAGGTAGTTGCGCCTTGCAAATCTGTTTGGCAAGACCTCCAGCGCAACCCAAGCTAGCAAGCATGCGCGCCTCCTGCTTCGCCAGCCTCCTGCTGCTGGGCCTTGGACTGCTGCTCGCCCGAGGCGCGTTGCTTGCTAGCTGTCTGCAGGAGAGCTCCACCAAGCGCAGCAGCTTGCCGGCGCCGGCGCTGCAGCTGGCGGGTGCACCGTCACCGCTGACCACGCGTCGCGCCGCCGCCACGGCTGCCCTGTGCTTGCAAAACGGAGCCCTGTCCTCCGGCATCTGGCTGCGTCGGTTGCAGCCCAGCACTGTTCTGTGGCCCTGCCTTTCCGTCCCGCCGCGGCACGCACATCCGCCGCCGCTGCGGGCAAGCCAGTTGTGCCAACGGGGAAGACGACCAGCCGCCCCCCCCCCCCCCCCCCCCCCCCGCCCTGCCCCCGCCCTCCCTGCCACCTGCCGCAGGCCAGCAGGTCATCCCCAGCCCAGCCGTGGAAGAGCCAGTGGCGTGGAGCCTCATCCCCGAGGCGGCACCCTGCCCCGGCAACGCGACCCGGGCATACACCGCACGCGACTGTCCCAAGAACAGGTGTGGCAACAGGCAGCGCTCTCAAAGCCACGAGTTGCGGCGGCAGCAGCACTGGCAAGCAGTGGGCTAGCAGCTTGGGAGGCAGCGGCGGCAGCGCCAGGCTGGCACCTGCCTGGCGGCGACTACCGCCAGATGTCCCTGTCCGTCCCCTTGGCACCCATCCCACGCCGCAGCTGCTACTACGAAGAGCCCAATGGTTGCGGCAGCAAGTCGCTGAGCCCCATCCAAGACAAGGTGCGCGAGCCTGGTTTATTCAATAAACCAGCTAGTGCGCAGATGGCTGCTGCGTGCTGCAAGCTGGCGCTTCGCAGTATCCAGGCCAACCGTCTATAGATCTGACACCTGCCAGAGACCCACCCGGACCCCTTTTGCTGCACCAGATCATCCCTGACGAGTGGCCCGGCGGCGTGGACTTCAACCCTGCCTGCAACGGCCACGACCGCTGCTACTCCATTCCCGGTGAGGCTGTGGCTCTGTGCAGCAAGCGTATCAGACTGCTGCCGCTGCCGGAGCCGCCGCTGCTGCAGCTGCGCCGTTCCTGTTTGCCTGTATCAGTTGTGCAAGCAGCGGACAAACACCCGCACGCTTCAGTTATGTACTTCCCATCTGCCTTCGCTGGCACTATCAAACATTCCTTGAGCCGCCCCTTCTCCGCCAGGAGCCAGCAAGAGCGAGTGCGACCAGGCCTTCCACCAGGCTATGCTGGACGAGTGTGCACGCTCGGGCGGGTGCGCGAATGCGGGCCGGCAGCACAGTACCACCTACCTGCCGCGGCACGGCACCCGCAGCGCCCCAACACCCACCAAGGCTGGCTGCCCCCCCCCCCCCCCTGCATCCCCGCGCAGGGATTCCCTTGTTGAACGGGCGCTGTCCAAGCCGTGCACCAAAATCGCAGACGGCTACTTCCAGGCGGTGCAGGACATCGACCCGCAGGTGGGTGGGTGACACCGGCTTGCATTCCGATGCTTAACTCGTCGCGATGCTTCCGAGAAACCGCTTCGGTAGGCCCTTGCTCGGCCCGTCGCGACCGGCCCACCCACCCTGCACGTGCACCGGCAGCTGCCCACGTTCGTCTCGCCCAGCCCACTCCCGCCGCCTGCTGCTGCTCCATGCGGCCTCCTCTTAGCGCTGTTTTTTACGAATTTCAATTGATTGTTCAAGCTTCAATTGATCGGCCAACTAAGTGCCAACTGATTAGTAAGTCACTGGCCCCCACCCGCCATCCCGCCCTGCAGATGTACGCCGACATCCAGGCCCAGGCTGTGCAGTACCAGCAGGCGTGCCTGGGGGCGGCGGCGGCGCCGGGGACGGAGTGATGCCCCGTGTCCCACCTGCCCGCTGTGTCGCCGACCCCTGACTTGTGTGTTGCGCTGACAGCGCGCGCTGGCTCGGCACTCAGTTTGTGTCAGCTGCCGAGTGTGCTCTCTGTTCAGACACGAACAGTGCAAGGCGAGGCATCAGGGCGGCAACATGTACAGGGAATGACAAAAGCAAAACATGTACAGGGAATGACAAAAGCAACATGAAGAAGAACCTCTGAAGAGGGTTGGAAGCTGAGAGGGGTTGCAAACTGAAAGAGGGGTCGCAAACCCAAAGGGAAGCGACGACGTGAGGAATGAGTGGGTGTCTGCAGGTGCCGCCCAGCTGCTCGCTATACCACCGGCATCACACCCCCTCCTTGCACGGCCCGCACTGCTTGCCGTTGCGGGTTGGGCCGTCCTGCCGGCGCGCGCGGCGCAGCTCGCGGTGCACACCCGACTCCTCGACGGCGCTGCAGGGAGAGGTCTTGCGGGGGGGGGGGGGGGCGGTGAGTGGGGACGTGCAAATGCACGTGACTGCGTAAAGCATGCAACGCCACATGGTGCCGCCCGCTGGCTGCAAAGAAGCGGCTGCAAAGAACGTCAAAAGCTGCACGTGCGCTGGCAAGCCCCCAAGCCGCAACGTTCTGCAGCACTTCGCTGGGGCTTGCCGGCCGTCTGTCGTCGCATCCCAGAGGCAGAAGGGAGGAGGGAGATCCACCAGCCCATTCCCTTGCGCAACCAACGCCCCAGCACACCCGCTCCACAGCACCCGCCACCACCATGTAGGGCGACCGGTCAACCGCGCGCACAGCTCCCCCTCGCGTTCCAAAGGGCTGTGGCACTTCTGGCGCTGCCCGCTGGCACGCCCCTCGAAGCTGAGGCTCACCGTTGCGTGTCCTGCACCGTGCTGTCTATCATTTCGTCAAGGGGAAGGAGGTGCCAGGGATTCTCCAGCTGCGTGGCCATCTCGTCGCACCCGAGCTGCAGCGGCGGTGGGAGGGGTGACCGTGCATGGCTATGCAGGCGAGCGCAGCACACACCACGAGCAGGGTGCTCAAACGTACGTTGGGTGTGAACACCACGCACGTTGAGTGGCGTCGCCCTGCCCTGCTCTGCTTGGATGGCCTGCGCCGGTGCTGCGCCGATGCCCTCCGCATGCACCCACCCACCCCGCCCTCACACTTGCCAGTAGGATGGCCATGATAGCGTAGGCAACAACAGCATACCCGCTGGCGCGGTCCCAAAGCCCAAGCGGCAGCAGCAGCAGCCAGATCTGCGGTGCAGGCGGGATTAGCACGGCGCGGGCGTCAGGAGACGGCGTGGCGCAGGAGGGGCCGGTGTTCTCACAAGCGGCCATCGAATTTGCCGGCAGACCGTTGGGGCACGCGCTGTTGCCCCAGCTGGCCCCAGCCAGCCAGCCACTCGTCTGGTTGCACGCCTCCAACCTGCCACCCACCGGCGGGCGTGCGGGGCGCAGCAAAGATTGAGAGCCTTCCCAGCCAGCCAGCAAGCAAGCCTCCCACCCGCACACCCACCCACCAGCAGGAACCCGGTGCACAGCAGGTTGAGGCCCTCTGGCAGGGCTTGCTCCACGATTGTGATGCATGCGCCCACGCCTGAAAAGCGGGGAGATGAAGAGGCACTGACACTGACACTATGCCGCGAGCGCAGGCGGGCACGCGAGCCAGCCCTGCTGCCGCCAACGACCCCCCCCCCCCCCCCCACCCCCACCCACCCCACCACCACCCCGCATTCCGCACCCGACCACCCTCGCTCGATAAAATTGAACATCGCCGACTCCTGCAGACGCAACGGATAAAGACAAACTTGACGGTGGAGTTTGTGATGACACGACCGCCGTCTCCCGAAGACCCTCCCTGCAAGGGAAGGATGCAAGGCCCAGCCTGACGCCCTCCCCTCCCCTGTCACCGTGCTTTCCAACAGCTGCGGCTGCTCCAGCCGGAGGTCCACCACCAGCCGGCGCAGGGCGCTGGCGCAAAACTGCCGCGGCTTCTTGGACGCGGCGTATGCTGCAGGCGGGGGGCCCAGTGGGGTGTGCAGGCGGGGGGACTGTCGACACCAGCGCACGGTGCGCGTGCTTGCAGCCAAGCGATCTGCCGCCTGCCTGAAAAATGCAGCATCGGGTCGGAGACGGCAGGGCAGCACACACAAAGCGGACAGAGGGCCCCGGGCGTACGCGCCCGCACGGCCGGCTGCGGCTGGATGGCTCGAGGAGCGTTGCCGTCCCCGGCCCCCCCATGGCTGGTCGTCCCCTCCCACCTTGCCCACACGTTTGTCCGGCAGCACCGACAATCGGGCAAAGAGCAGGCAGGCAGGCAGGCAGGCAGGCAGGCAGGCAGACAGACAGGCAGGCACGCAGGCAGGCAAATGAAGCAGGGTCACCTGCTTGTTCGTCCGGCTCCAGAAGCCGCGCTGCCGCTGGCGCCAGCTCCGGCAGCCCCAGCACCTCCTGTTTGAGGGCAAAGTGCCAGACGGTGCCCCACCGCACAAACTCGCCCTACGCATGGCGGTGGGAGGGGTGCACAAGAGGCAGATGGGTGGCCATGGGGAAGCGGGCAGAATCGAGCGGGCGGGCGCCGGGTGGCGCAGGTGCGGCGGGAGCTGAACAAGCTGAGGGCGGCGGTGGGCGCCGCGCAGGCAGCGGCTGTGGCCGCGCCGAGCTGCAGCCCTCATGCACGGGCGCCAGGCGCCGGCATTCTCCCTGCCTGCCTGCCATGCAACAAATTGTGCCGGATCCATCGGCAGAGGAGGTGAGGCATCACGTGTGGCCGGCCCCATCGCCCAATGCCAGCTGCACCAATGCACCCGGCACGCATGTGGCCCCCACCCATTTCAGGCTCTATGAAGTTAGGGGGACTTGGCAACTGGCAGATGGCCAAGCAGCCACGGACCTGCAGCCAGGGTGAGGCATCAAAGGTCGCCACGTGCTGCACCAACTGCACCATGCTGCTGCCCACGCTCGCAAAGCCGTTGCGCGCGCTGAGGAAGCGGTCCATTCCACGGTTGATCCGCATGCTGAGCTGCGTGCACGGGGCAGGGGCCGGAGGTCGGCACGGCATGCGTGGGTGGAATGAAGCCGGCGAGCGCTGCCGAGTGCTGGCAAC
Source organism: Micractinium conductrix (assembly GCA_002245815.2). Classification (NCBI taxonomy): domain Eukaryota; kingdom Viridiplantae; phylum Chlorophyta; class Trebouxiophyceae; order Chlorellales; family Chlorellaceae; genus Micractinium; species Micractinium conductrix. The sequence goes on from LHPF02000053.1 coordinate 37,577, forward strand.
GCGCGTTCAGGCTGCAGCCGGTGTGCATGCAACCGCGCTGAGCAGTAACCACGGGCTGGTCCCACCAGCAGCTAGACCCAATGCTTTGATCTTCGGTTGCTTGGGGGGTTCCACCACGCGCCTGCACCCAGCAGCAGCAGCAGCAGCAGCAGCAGCAGCAGCAGCAGCAGCAGCAGCAGCAGCAGCAGCAGCAGCAGCAGCAGCAGCAGCAGCAGCAGCAGCAGCAGCAGCAGCAGCAGCAGCAGCAGCAGCAGCAGCAGCAGCAGCAAGGTGCCACCACGCATCGTTTACCCACCAGCAGCGAGACCACAAACGAGGTCAGGCTGAACGCCTTGTAGAGCACCTGCAGGAAAGGAAAACATGTGAGGTGGTGACGTGCTGGTGAGACGACGGCGAGTTCACGGGTTCCCCTAGCAAATAGGGTCAGCAGCCTGAGCTCACACAGCTTGCCCCGGGTTCGGCAGCAACAATGTCATGCTGTATTGGCGAACATGCTATATGCGCAGACATACATGTACTGTCATGCTACAGAGGCGGCAGCGGCAAGAAGTGCCGCGTGGCGGAAGCTCTTGGCCCAGCACCGCCCGCGGGCACGCAGCGCTGCATATGCAGCCGGCATTGCCCTGTTCTGCCAAGCAAGCGCGCCCCTGCTCTCAAGCAGGCACGTGGACCCACTGCAGTAGCCGGCACGCGTACCGCCGCTGCGTCAATGTCAAGGCGTTACCGTGCCTGCTGCTAGGCCGGCCCACTCACGTTTTCCGCATCCAGCACCCTGACCCCGCCAAAGCGCTCCAAACACCAAAACCCCATGGCAACCGCCAGGCTGCAGGAGCGTTGCAAGGGCAACAGTCAAGCGAGGCGTGGAGGGGTGGCAGGAGGCCTGGCGGGGCGCGGCGGCGTGCCGTCCAGCGACGGCTCCACGCCGCCGCCGTTCCCGGGCAAGCCGCCTGCCGCCGCCGGCCACTGGCTGGCAGCTGCGCAGCGACCCTTCCAGCACCACCCCTGCACCTTTACCTGACGAGCATGGGGACGCGTGCGTTATACAGCAGGTGGCTGGGCGGCCCAATGTAGCATACGCTCGCCTGTGGGGGCATCGAGGAGGGCAATGGGGCGGTGAGGCAGTGCCGGCTGGCTGGCGGCTGCAGCCTGCCACGGCACAAGAGCAGCACGGCACCACACTGCGTGGCTTGCCGAAAGGGTGCGCCAGGGCGTGTGCAGCCGTGCCCAGGTGTGAGGGCGGACTTTGAACTCTGTCACGTTCACCCTGTCGACATGAAACACGCAGAAGAGAAGGGGGCGGTCGGTTGATGTCACCTCAGGCAAAGGGCCGTGGCGGCGGCAGACTAGCGGCGGCAGCGGAGCAGAGGCGGTTGAGTCTAGCGACGGCGGCTTGGGCCACCGTGCGCCGGTGCGCAGCGCTCACCTCGAGCTGTAGAACATCAACTCCCACAGCAGCAGCGGGGCGGTCAGCAGGCGAACAGGGAGCGAGGCCTGCCCCAAGTGGTCGCCCCAGAGGGGCGCATAGCTCACGCGGCTCATGGCGTGAGCTCACCTATACGCTGGCAGCAAACAATTCGGGCATGGCGCAGGCGGGCGCATTCGGCTAGTACAGAGAGCGTGCGGACGGCATGTGTTGCGTGCTGGGTCGACCCCTGCACCGGTCGACCCCCTGGCCTGCCTGCTGCAGGAGGCGCAGCGGCGCCACTTTGAACTTGTTACCTGGTCCACAGAGTGTCTCTAGAGACGCGAGGCCGCGCCGGAAAAGCTGCTGAGAGCGAGGGGATGGTCGGGTCCGCGCAAGCCAAGCCCCCTGGTCTCGCCCGCTGCAGTAGAGCGTTGTTACACCGCAATTGAAACGCAAGGCAGGCCGGAGAAGTGTGCAAAGCAAAGCGAGAATGTGGGACAGAGGGCAGGCTGTCGGGCAAGGAAAGCGTGAGCGGCGGCAGGAGCAGCGCGCATCACAGCGCAGCTGCTGCCCAACTTACCTGCGTTAAATGGCTGCCTGCTGCACCAGAGCTGACAGGAGGGGTCCAGGCTGTTGCAGGGCGAAGCTGGGTTGGCTGGAGACAGGTGGACTGCAGCCCACGGGCAGCGCCGCCGGTGCTTCACGTGCGGCGGCGTTTGCCGCCTGCCGTCACCAGCAGCTCTGCATTCACCGCCGCAGTGAGCGTGACCAGCGGCGCCTCAGAGGAATCCGCGTCAGCAGCAAAGTTGAGCTCGGCTGCAGACTCGGCGGGGGCCGGGCGCAGCACCTCGCCGCCGCCGTAGGTGCCCTTGAGGAGGCCGGTGTTGCACCGCAGGTGGTACTTGCCGGTCTGCTCTGCCACACCCACCACGCGGCACGTCAGCCGCTTGCGCTGAATGGTGCTGGTGCCAACCTTGCCCATGCTGGCAGGCTTCAGCAGCACGGCATCGCCGATGTCGAACTCAGCGCCGCCCTTGCCGCCCTGGCTGCGGATGCGCTGGCGGTTGCGCACGTGCAGTGCCAGCACCTGCTCCTGGTGAGCGCCGTGGTGGGCGGTGAGGATGGCTGTCGATGTAGGGGGAGGAGGAGAAGAGCAGCAATTGACATGCAGGGTGGAGATGGTGGGCGTGCGCACTGCACCACAGCCGGCCTGCCCAACTCTGTTTATGTCTACCCCAGCTCAAACAGCCCAGTCAGACTCACCCGCTGCCTCTGCATCAGCGCTGGTGCCAGCTCCATCGCTGCTGTCGTCCACCTTATCCAGCTCATCTGCAGCATGGAGGTACGAGCGCTCATGTGGGAGCAGCCACTGCTTCATGCGCCCCCATTTGCAGGCAGGCCCCCAACGAATGGTTTGCCCGCCGCTCCCAACATCACTCCCACACTCACCAGCAGCGTCGCACTCTGCTGCAATGGCTGCCAGCTGATCCAGCAGGCTCGTCGCTGCCCGCCGCTTGCCTGATGGGCTGCGCATGGCTGTAGCACGCTGCGGCAGCGCACGAGTGGGCACCTCGCCCGCCTCGTCCAGCAGCTCATCTGCCACCAGCTGGCTCAGCCGGCCGCCTGCATTAGTGCGGGTACTGCGCCGCCCCAGGGGAGAAGCGGTGGCAGCAATTTGCAGCGTTGCCTCGTCCAGCGCTGCATCGTCGCTTGCCTCGTCTTCGCTATCCGAGGGCAGCACCAGTTCTGACAGCGTGCGGCGGCGCTTGGGCTGCGCTGCGCTGCCTTTGCGCGTGGCAGGGGCTGGCGGGGTGTCGGCATCGTTCGCCTCAGCCGAGGAGGTGAAGCCCAGCAGGCGGACAATGTCATCCAGCAGTGGCAAGTTCATGTTGGAGGGCAGCGTGCCGAACAGCGCCTTGGTGGGGGCCATGCCGCCGAGCGCGCTGGTGGGCGAGTTGTTGACCATCTGCATCACTGTCAGGACGTGGAACGCCCAGCTGCAGAGTGCAGGGGATGGGTGTGGGTGGGTGGGGTGTGGGTGTGGGTGGGGTGGCGTGGGGGCGGGGGGGGGGGGGGGGGGGGGCAGCGCTGAACCACAGCACAGCACAGCAGCACTGGACAGGAGCGGCAGGAACACGACAGCAGCGTGCAAGCAGCACTGGACAGGAGGGGTAGCAGCACGAGCTGCAATGCACGCAGGCACAACAACACTGGACAGGTGGGGCAGCAGCAGAAGCTGCAGCGTGGAAACAGGAACCACAGCACAGCAGCACTGGACAGGAGGGGCAGCAGGGGCAGCAGGGGCAGCAGCACGAGCTTTATGTACTCACTCGAACAGCGGGCAAGCCATCAGCAGCGCACGAATCTGACGAGGGACGGGTAGGGGATGTGCACACAGCGGTCAGAGAGAGAGAGGCGGCTGTGGGCTGGACCTGCAGCACTGCCGCTGCATCAGCCATACCGCTGCCACACACGACCACCTCCGACCACCTCAACGCCACCAGCAGCAACAACAACAGCAGCAGCACACCAGATTCCCTCTTCGCACATTGCCCGGCTCCTACCTTGTTCTTGAGCTCGCGGTTCTTACGCTCCACGCAACCGTTGGTTTCAGGATGGCCGGGCATGCTCTTGGCGTGCCGCACGTTGAACAGCTCGCATAGCTCTTTGACCTTTTTGCCGCAGAACTCCAGGCCGTTGTCGGTCTGCAGCTTGTCAGGCACCTGCGTTCGCATGAATTGAAAGTAGAGCTGCAAGGGAACGGCTACAAGCCGGGGGGTCCACGGGTGCAGAGGGCTGACGCAGCACGCAACACATGTTAGCACGCAACACATGTGTTGCGTGCTGTGACCACAACGCGGCGGCAGATTCCTGCATCTCGCAGACCTGCAGACCTGCCTTGGGTGTGTAAATTGTATTTCGAGAAAGGTCTTCGTGAGAGGGGACGGGGACGGGGATTCGCCGCCGGCGCTGCCGCCGCCGGCCGCCGCTGCCGCCTGTGCAACTTGGCCCACACCCGTTGGCATAGAAGAGGCATACCAAAACCGCGAGTTTACACCGAGTACATAGGAATTGTTTTTATGCAACGTGCATTCACAGGCAGTGCACGCTGCCGCCGCCGCCGGTCACTCGGGAGTGACCGCCGCTGCGCCCGGCGCCGCGCCGGCTGTTGCAGGCCGCAGGTGGCGGTCCATAAACGCGGAAACCTGCAAGGGGAGGCGTTGGGGGGGGGGACCTCAGATTCAGTGCCAAGAGCCAAGCATACAAGCAGCCGTGCGGCCTTCCACCCCCGCGATCATGACCATCACCCCCGACCTCCCGGCCCACCTTCCCCCACTTTGCGTGGCCCGCAGCCAGCGCCTACCTGCCGCCACATGCCGTCGGTGCACTCGTGGCCGGTGCCAGCTTCCACATAGAGCTCCAGCCTGTCGGCGGCGCCGGCCTGCGCGTAGGCCTCGCGCGCCGGCGCCAGCGCCAGGTGCACGCCCTGCGAGGGAGGACCACGGGAGCATGCAAGCATGGAGGCGCGGCGAGCAGCGGGGCTGGCGGTGCGCGCGAGAGGGAGGGGCGGCAATTGCAAGGCCCAGAGGCAGAGGCCCGAGGCGGCATGGCGGCATCACGTGGCAGATGGTGCGTGCCAGCACCGGCGGCGGCAAACCGCAGCAGCAGCAGTGAGCGGAGGCAAGCGACCGCAGCAGCGGCGGCGGCACCGACCTCCATGGGGCAGCGAGGGTCGAGCTCGCCGTTGGCAATGAGCAGCGGGCGCGGCGCCAGCAGCGGCAGCGACGCCGGCGCGTCGTAGTGCTGCCGCATGCCTGCAAGGATGAGGCGCGGGGGGAAGAGGGTGTCAAGGCAGTCGGGCATGCATGCGCCAGCAGGACGGTGCAGGTGCCCAGGGAGCAGGCCGCCCTGGACATACTCAGCGGGCAGCACTGCTGTCGGCGACGTGAGCTCGACAACGAAATCAGTCCCCTTGCTCGCCTGCCCGCCCGCCACAGGCCAGTCCAATACGAGAGCCAGGTTTGTCGCTCTGAGCGTCCTCACTGACGCTCCTGCCGCACCTGGCAGCAACTTGTCCCACACAGCCGCCACCACTTCCGGCGTGAGGCCCGGCCAGCCACCTGCGGCGGCGCCGCCGCCCTGCTGCTGCGCTGCCGCTGTGGCGGCCATGTCTGCCGCTGCGGCCTGGAACACGAGGGGAATCGAGTCCACCCTCGCTTGGTAGCGCCGCTGCTGCACCGCCCAGCTGCGAGGGGACGACGAGCAGGCAGGGAGGAGGGTCGGCCAAGGTAGGGCGGAGCTGCAGCGGCAGCTGCACAGCCTGTGCAGCCTTTGCTGTGGCAGCCTTGTGCTGCTCGCCAAAAGTGCCACCTGCCCTCTGCCCACCCACCGAAAGTACTGCACTCCAATCATGGGCGCCGCTGCCACAATGCGCTCGTCCGCCGCCGCCGCCAGCCAGGTGTGCATGCCGCCCAGCGACACCCCCGTGCAGCCGATGCGGCGTGCATCCACGTCGGGCCTGCATCCGGGGACACGAAGAGGCACAAAGGGGTGCATACAGGGGTGCAGTGTGTGCAGGGGTGCAGTGTGGTTACAGGGGGATGCGCCAGAGGGAGGCACGTCCGGGTAACATGCACACACGCCCTGCAACGACTCTCGCCCCACGCCGCGCGCACCTCTGCTGCAGGTAGTCCAGCAGGCGCAGCACGTCCCACACGGTGTCCAGCAAAAAGGGGCGCTCGCCGCTGCCGCGCCACGCACTGAGTGACCGGCAGGACCAAAAAGTTTGACGGTTGTGATGTTGATGTTGCTCCGGGAGGGGGCGCGGCCGCGCGTCGGCGGCTCACCCCACAGCGAAAGTATCAACAGCAGCAGCGGGATGGGCTGGCAGCAGGATGGGCTGGCACCTGCCTCGGCGGCGACTGCAAAGGCACGACTGCGCGCCGGCGAGTCGCCTGCACCGCGGCTGCGGCACAGCCCATCCTTCCCAAGTCCTCTCCCCTGCTAGCTCACTTGACCAGCGCCTGCTGGTACCCGTCCCAGCTGGCAGCGCCTGCCACGGCCCGATCGCCATGGTACCTGCGGGAGGACAGGCAGGGAAGGGGCGGTTCATTTGCAGGCGGCCACCCACCAGGCCTGCTGCTGCTCCTGGTGAACGAGCAAACGCAGTGGACACACAGGCGGCTGGCCAGGAAAGGCCTGCGCACCCCACCCAACTTTGAACAACCCCTGCTCGGCCCCACCTGCAGTCCATGGTCACTGCCAGGTAGCCTCGAGCCGCAAACGCCGCCTGCTGCGCCGCCAGGCTCCCCTTGTCGACGCCGGTGGCATGCAGCAGCAGCACCACCGGCAGCGGCGCCAGCGGCGGGGGGACGCCCGGCGCCGCCGGCGGGGGCCGCTTCGCCAGCCGCACCGGCACCCAGGCTTGCGAGACGCTGCCGCTTGCGCTGCTGCTGCTGCTGCTGCCAGCAGTTGGCTCAGCAAGCTCAGAGCACAGCTGGAGCTCTTCCACGTGCAGGCCTGCCAGCGCAGACGCCTCTTCAGCATTGCGTGTCGCACGAGGCGACGGCCGCACCTGCAGGCGAGGCGTGTGTTGTAACTTGGACTGGAAGTGATCTCCATAATTCACGAAGGGAATAATACGAGGCCTCCAGGATGTGAAACATGCAGGCCACGCAGGCTCGACGCACCTGCGGCGCCGGCGGCGGCACCCGCCCGCGCGCCACTGCCTCCAGCAGCGCGGCTCGCGCAGCTGGCTCACACTCTCCAGAGCTCGCCACCATGCTGTTAGCAGCGACGGCGCGGGTGCTGGGTGAGCGACGGAGGGAGCGGGGCGCAGGCGCAGTGAAGGGCGACGCACAGCGCGGAACTGCACGCAACAAGGGCATCCGCATGTGCTGAAGCGATCGCGAATGTCCGCAACGGGCGCGACAGCCCGAGTGGGCCGATTTTGCAATTGTCGCGGTGTCCTTGGTTGTGGTGGCACCGATTTTCTCGGCGCTCGCTTCTTCCTGGTGCTTTGGACTGTTCCCCCCACGTTCGCGCATTCTTGTACTAGCTAAACCAGGCGGTGAGGAGCTCGAGCGCCTCTAACAACCCCAGCAGTTGGCGCGCCCATGGCCCGTTGAGCCCCGGGGCGGCGCGATGGGCAGCGGCGAGACCCACTTCAGCACTGCGGAGTCGGGACCCGGCAGCGCCGCATTCTTCACCGCCGCTGGCGGCGGGAGCACCGGCGGCGGCGGCGGCGCCGCCGGAGCCAACAGCGAGCAGTCGGTCAGCCTGGCGCCTGCGTGGGCTGGCCACCTGTTTGGCGGCGGCACAGCAGCGGCAGCACGCGGCGAAAGCGCAGACCTGTCCTGGCAGGGCAGCGGCGAGGTGGACGGCGTGGAGGAGCTGCGCTCGAGCAGCGTTGTGGTACGGCGAGCGCCGGCAGCGGCGCCCGGCGACGACGCTGCCTCGCCGCTGCGTCTGGCCATGCCAGGGTTAGGGCCTGCACACCAGCCGCACAGCAGCCCGCCACGCCAGCCGCATGCGGTGCCGGCGGCAGCAGCAGCTGCTCCGGGCGCACCCGACCTGGGTGCTGCAACGGCCGCAGCTCAGCCCTGGAGCTTTGCTGCTCCGCGGCCTGCTGTGCCGCCGTCGGCCACATACCTGCAGCAGCAGCCAACGGCGTCGCCGCAGCGCCGCCTGTGGCCTCCGTCGCACCCGCTGCAGCAGCCAGCAGCAACGGCGACGCAGAACCCCTGGCAGCAGCAGCAAGCCGAGGTGCCTCGCTACACGGCGCCCGCTGAGACGCTGCCGCCTCTGGCGGCGCAGCAGCAGCTGCCGCCGGGGCGCCACGGCTGGCAGCGCACCCCCCTCAAAGAGCCAGCAGGGGCACCCGAGCCAGCGACCGCGTTGCCCTCCCTCTCCACCGGCACCGACAGCTGGCTGGCCAGCATTGCCACCGAGGGCGACACCGCCGGCACAGCAGCGGCAGCAGCGGCCGGGGCGGCAGCTGGGGCGGCAGGCGGCGGCCTGCCGCCGCCGCCGCTCTTCCGCCCGCCCTCTGCAGCCTCTGTTGTCATGCACCGCGGCGGCCCCGGCTCGGCGCAGCACATGCTGCCCGCAGAGGCGGCATTGTATGCAGAGGCAGAGGAGGGCGCAGCCGGCCTGGCGGCGGGAGGAGGCGGCTTTGGCAGCGGCCGCTTCAACGGCAGCTTTGCCAGCCAGGACTCCAAGTCGTCGCCGACCAAGTCGGAGCACGCCTCTGCCTTCCACCTGCAAGCGCACGCTGGCGCGGCGGCGGCGGCCGACGCTGCGGCGCTCGGCGCGCCGCCAGGGCAGCGGCCCTCCAGGTGAGCGAGCGAGGGTGGACGCAGCCACGTGCGGCGGATGTATGTTGTAGGGAAGCAGGCCGTGCTGCGTGCAGCCTCCCTGCCTCGTGCGCTCCCTGAACCCAACCAGCGCCTGTGCATCCTTCCCTGCAGGACGTCGGCGCTGCGGCAGCGGCACGCGGCACAGCTGCGGCAGACGGACAGGGACCAGCACGGCGTGCCCGTGGCCTCCTCCGCCCGCCCCTTCTCCCTCTGGGCCTCCCCCCTCAAGATCGCAGAGGCCAGCACAGGTGTGCGTGCTCACGCGGGGCTTGCCTGCTCCACACCTGCCCTCCTTTCCCTGCCGTGCCGCCCCCCGGCCCCGCTGCCTGCCTGCCTGCCTGCCTCACTGGAACGCACGCCTGCGTGTTTGCTGTGTGCACGCCTGCGTGTTTGCTGTGTGCACGCCAGCGTGTTTGCTGTGTGCACGCCTGCGTGTTTGCTGTGTGCACGCCTGCGTGTTTGCTGTGTGAGCCTGTCCTCTCTGCCGCCGTGCAGCAACGCCTATGTGACGGCCCACCTCGCTTGCCTGCAGGCCTGGGAGTCTACTTTGTGAGCCTCAGGCAGTTTGCCCTGGCAGCGCTGCTGATGTGGTGAGGCAGGCTTCTCAACACGAGGCGGGGCACTGGCTAGGGAGGCCGCAATGCAGCGCCGCCGCACCTTGTGCCGCAGGCTGGCCCCCCCCCGCGGGCTGGCGCGCCTGCTCGCTCACACCCCCTGCCTCCTGTGCCCTCACCCCATGGTCCCCTTGTCCCGCGGTCCCCTCTCGCAGCCTGTTTGCCATCTACCCTTTGGCCAGCAACCTCAGCAGCCAGGCCTGGGCGGACAGCTACACGCTGGCGGCGGGGGAGGTGGGTTGGGGTGCGGGGCACACAGCAGGCATAGCGTGCGTAGCAGCGGCTCGCTGCCCGTTGCCGCCCGTCGTTGCCTGCCCCGGTCTCACGCCTGTTCCTCGTGCCCCTCGTGCGCCGCAGGCGCCCCCTCTGAGCTGCCATAAGGGATGGGACACCAGCAGCTGGGTGACCGGCAGCACCGCGGGCAGCCGCTGCGCCAGCCCCTCCTACTCCAGCTCCTTCGACTGCCCCTCCAGCTGCACCTGGACCCCCCAGCAGCTGAGCGGGCAGTGCGCGGGGCTGGCGCTGCCAGAGGTCCCCGTCAACAGGGGCCCCGCCGCCGCCTGCCTGCTGCACCCGCCCTGCAGCGCCGCCGCCGCGGGCAACCTGACTGCCCCCGACGGCCCCTGCTTCTGCTGCGACCTCCAGTTGGACGGCGGGGCGGCGGCGACGGCGGCAGCGGCCGCCGGCGGCACCGTGCCGCCCGCGCAGCTGTGGGTGCTGTTCCTGGGGCAGCTGGCCTTCCTGCTGTGGGTGCTGCTGCTCACGCGCGCGCAGGTGGGCGGGTTGAATGCGCGGGGCGGGTGTTGGAAGAGAGCCATGGAAGCAAACGGCAGCGGTGCGCACTCTCCAGCACGCCTGTGCGCACTCCTCCCTCTCTCCGTTTTCCGCCTGCTGCAGCTGCGCGCCGTGCATGCCGCGGACGCGCGCGTCATCACAGCCAGCGACTTCACAGTGCTGCTCAGCGGCGTGCCGACCTCGCTGTCGCCTGCAGAGTTGCACGAGTGGTGCAGCCACTACGGCAGCGGTGCGCACGTGGGAACGCAGGGTGGAGGAGGGGGTGCTGACGGGGAGCTTGAAAGGCGTGGTAGGGGTGCAGCATGTGCGGCACATGCACGCCCTTGCACAGTGCGGCGGCTTGCTTGCTCACGCCACAGCCCCGACACCACCCTTTCGCTTCCCCCGCCCCCATAGTGGTGGCTGCATTCCACGTGCCAGACGTGGGAGAAGCGCTGCGTGTGGCACAGCGGCTGGACGAACTCGTGGCACGGTGGGTGGGTGTGGGGACAAGGAGGCAGCATGTGGAGCCGGCAAAGTTCTCTGGTTGAAGCAAGGCAGACTTGCGGGCGTCGCCTCGCCTCCCTCGGCGCCCCTCCTCAAATCCACCCGTCCTGTCGTCCTGCAGGGGTGCTGGGTTGCACGCCTGGCTGGCCTCCTCCTCGTGCTCGGCTGCCGCCTGCTGGTTTCCTTACCTCGACTGCTCCTCTGCCGACCACCCACACGCTCGCTTCTGCAGGCGCGCCGAGGCAGACGCCTGGCTGGCTTCCTCCTCCTGCTCCGCTTCGGCGTGCTGCTTCAACGCCTGCGCGCTGGGGGCCACCACCCGCCTGCGCCTGCAGCACGCGCTGGACGATGCAGCCAGGGAGCTGCGCTGCTACGAGCGGCACATGCTGCAGGCCACAGGTGGAACGACGATCGAGTGTGGCTGTGCAGGAAGCTTGCCCGGGGCTGCAGGCTTGCGGGGGAGGGCTGGCAGGCAGCGCAGCGACTGCAGCGCGCCCATCACAAGCCTCAAAACAATGCACGCACGCGTGCCTGCGTCTAAAACTCTCTCCCCATCACCTTTTGCCTTCCGCAGGCGCCGCCCTGGTGGTGTTCGAGTACGCTGAGCATGCTGCCAACTGCATCGAGGACCACCACAGGCCAGGTGTGAGGGGGCTTGGTGGGAGCAGCGGCAGTGCCGGCAATGCGTCCTGCTCGTCAACGTTGCAGGCAGGGCGCAGCTGTTCGCTACAAAGGCAGCGCCGCCAGCCAAGTGTGCTCCGCCCCTGGCGTGCATCCCGCCGTGCAGCGCTGCGCAAGGCGGCGGACAAGCTGCTCTGCGGCTCCACCGCGACGGCGCCGCGCCTCGCGTCCCGCCGCGTGCGGGTGTCCAGGTGGGCCCCCCCCCACACCACCCCTTACATACTGGAGAGAATGCCCTGCACCAGGGGGGATGAGGGATAGGGAGAGTGCTGCTCAACCTCTGTGCACCCTAGGTGTCTGCCTGCTTACCTGCATGCCTTCAACGTACGCACCTGCTGCCCTCTCTTCTCCCTCTCCTCCCCGCCAGGGCCCCCGAGCCGTCGGACTTCCTGTGGCAGCACACCGCGTGCACCGGCAGCGCCGCCCTGGGCCGCCGCCTCTGCTCCGCCACCCTGACGTTGCTCATCGTGGCGGCGGGGGCGGGGGTGCAGTACGGCCTGGCGGTGGCTGGCGAGCAGGAGCGGCAGAAGAGGCAAGCGCTTGTTTCACTGCTGCTCCCCGCCCGCTAACATGGCTGGTTGGCAGACACGTAGTCGTCCGCTCTGTGCGCCCGAGCCGCACGGTGTGCCCGCGCTGCCTCCTCACATGCTGCCACGCCGCCGTGCACGCGATGCCGCAGGCAGTCGCAGCTGTATGCCTACAACACCGCCATCGACGGCGCTCTGGACTTCTCCTCCTGGGCCGCCTTCACTGCTTCGGCGCTAGAGGTAGGCACTTGCAGTTTGTGCGTGCGTGTTTTGTTGAACAGCCTCAAGGGCGGGTTCGCCGGCAACGTTCCCAAGGATACTGTGGCCCCAGCGGGCCCTACAACCCCGTGTTGCTGCCGCTTGCATTCAACTCCTCCCTGCCCTCCCCCAACCACTTGACCTGTGCAGGTCACCAAGCTGAACGCCATCAGCATCCTGTCGGGTCTGGCGGTGGTGGTGGTCAACTGGCTGGTCACGGTGGCGGTGCGCAAGGTGAGCGGGGGTGTGTGGGGGGTGGAGGGGAGGGCGTGGGGCTTGGCTCAGCTTGCAGCCCATTTGACAGCAAGGCCTGTTGCACTTGGTAGCGTCAAGGTTGGCTGAAGCTTGCCTGCACGCAGGGCATGGTCTCACCATGGTGCGCACCTACCGCGCCCCCCCTCCCCCCCCCCCCCCCCTTCCCTCCCCGCTCTGCAGCTGACAGTGGTGGAGCGGTGGCACACGCGCACCGCGGCAGAGCGCTGGTCCCTGCTCAAGCTGTCGTGTGCGTGGCAGGGCAGGGCCTGGGATGGGAGGGAAGGATGCGCCAGTAAGGGGGGTAGGAGATGCAGGCCCTGCGGCGCCTCCCTTCTCAGCGCGTGGTACACCCTCAATATCTTGTAACCTGACTCTCCACGCCCTTGTGTCGCCCACCCTGCTGCCTGCAGCCGCCTACTTGGTCAACTCTTTCGTGGTACCCCTGCTGGCGGCGTTCTTTGCCGGCAGCAGCAGCAGCTGGTGGGCATGCGGGGCGGTTTGCACAGGTGCATGCAGCTAGCTTAGGGGTGTGCAAAGCAGGCGGCGGCGCTCCCGCCGGAATGGTACTAAGTCTTCCTTCACGCATCCCTCGTCGGCTTTGCGCCCGCTGCCCTTGCCAGGTACTCTCGTGGCGGACTCATGGAGTCGGCCTTCTACCTGCAGCTGGCCAACGCCGTGCTGCCGCCCCTGGGTGAGATGCGACAAGATGCTTGAGGGGACAAAACGCAGCAGGGAGAGGCATGCACGGGCTCCGCCGCCGCGGCGCTCGAAACCTGCGTTTCAGCACGGAGTCCCTCGGCGCCCGCCGCCGCCGACACGTTTTCCTGCCCCCCCTGCCTGCAGTTGTGCTGTGCGACCTGCAAGAGCTCCTGTTTTACGCCGTGCTGTCGCGCGCCGCCAAGACACAGGTGCGCCGTGTGGATGGCCGAGATTGCGGTGCTTGCCGTGTGTGCGTCGGCGCATGAGGGCACAGCCGCACGGCCTTCCCGCTATCGTGCGCCGCCACAGCGCGTGCGAGGTGTGGGCACCAGCTTAACCAGCACGCTGCTCATTGAGTAAAGGAGGGGGAGGAACTGGCCTGTCCATGCCAGGCTGCAACCCAGCTGCCCCCGCCCCTGCCCTCGCCCCTCCACGTCCATCGCAGGCCATGGCGAACCGCCTGCTGAGCCCGCTGCCCTTCCTGCTGGCGGACCAGTACGCCTCCGCCCTGACGACCCTGGGGCTGGGCGTGCTGTGGATGCCGGTGCTGCCGCTATCGCCTTACCTGGCGCTGCTGGGTGGGTGGAGGGTGCAGGGGCGGGCTTGTGCCTTGCTGCCTTGCTGCTCGCCCATGCTCAGACGCCCCCATGTGATGCCCTGGTCAGCCGTCTTACCCTGCCCCGCCACCCCATCACAACGGCCCTTGTGTCCTGCAGGCCTGTTCCTGCAGTACTGGGCTGACAAGATCGTGGCGCTGCGGTGAGTGGCGGAGCGAGAGCTGGGGGGGCACCCGCAACACATTTGTGGTGGTCGCCTGTCGAGGGCGCTCTCCTACGCAGCACCCGCGCTCTCCCATCGCCACCCGCTCGCACCGTGCGCCTCCTGCCCCCCCCCCCCGCCCCGCTCTGCCCCCCCCCCCCCGCAGCCGCGCCGCGCACCCCGGCAACCTGCGGGGGCAGCTGGTGTCCAGCGCAGACCTGGCCACCCGCCTGCTGCCGCTGGGCCAGCTGCTGCTCATGCGCTTCGTGTTCTTTGTGGTAAGGACAGGGGTGGGCTGAGGGGAAGGTCCCACAAGGGAGGAGACGCCTGGGGTGGCTTTGGATGCATACATGGTGTAGTGGGCTGCTGCACACATGCGCAATGCATGCTCTGCGCGGCGGCAAAGGCGCAGCCTCCCAGCAGCTGGTGTCAGCGTCAGCTGCCGCTTCAGCTTGCCACGCGCACTCCTGCCTGCCTGCAGGACGAGGCCTCCATGGTGCCTGTGTTCTGGACCGGCCTGGCGGTGTGGCTGGCGTTTGCGGTGGCGCCGCTGCGCCTGCTGCTGGGGCTGGTGCCTCGGAGGCGCAGGTGCGCGGTGGGGATGGAGGGGCGGGGATGGAGGGGCGGGGGTGCTGTGGCTGGCTTTTGGCTGCAGAACCCTGCGGGGCTGCAGAGCGCTGCTGCTGCCGTTGCAAACTGCGCCTGTTGCCCATCTCGCTCCCACTGTGCTGCAGCACTGTCACTGGCGGCCTGTCCTACCAGGAGACCCTGGGCGGGGGACAGCGCAAGGGGCTGGCCGACTGCTACCAACCAGAGGCGAGTTGTGTCCTGATCGCAAGGTGTGCTGTTTGTTAAAAGTGTGAACTGCCCCGGAAGCCTCAGCCTGCTCGGATTTCAGCAGAAGCCCTGTGCCTGACACTGCCCCACTGCCGCGCCCCTGCTCCCCCTGCTGCAGATGCCGCCCTGCTGCTCGCCCGCCTACCGGTGCCAAGTGGCGGAAGCCTTTGCCCTGCTGCCGGCGCCGCACCCCGCCACCGAGGCCCTGCTGCCGCGGCAGCACCCAGGCACGGGCGGCGCCGCCTCGCGGCCGCCCTTCAGGCCGGACCGCTCCGCAGACAGGGCAATGGCCCGCGCCGCCGCTTCGCTGCGTGCCAGGCAGCAGGGGACGCTGAGCAGCAGTACCGTGGGGCCCCTGGGCGCCGCCAGGGGTGCCGCCACCAGCGCCGCCACCAGCGGCATCGGCGGCATGCCCGCCGCGGCGGCGGCGGCAGTGCCTGCAAAGGCGCCGCTGGTGCCGGCGGCAGCGGCGGCACCAGCGGCGCCGCCTGAGGGCGGCCACCACCGCCGCAAGCCGTCCCTCCTGGAGCAAACCCTGAGCGCAGTCAAGGGCAGCATTGCGGGGGGTGCCAGCTGGATGTGGAACACACGAGACCCAGGTGGGTGTTTGCGTGGGAGGGGGGTGGGGGGTGGGGGTGGGGTGGGGCGGGCCAAGGACACATTCCTGTCAGAGCGGCCCACCACCCTCAGTCCCTCTCTGCACTCCCACGTACCGTGGTGGGGGGGGGGGGGGGGGGGGGGGGGGCGCGCGCGCGCGCGCGCGCGCGCCTGTCCAGCTTGCCGTCTGGTCCATTGGTGTCCCTGCCCTGCCCACCGTAAACCCTCGCGCAGACAACCTCTTCTCCTACGACTGGCGGAGCGCCGATGCCGGCGACACAGACACGACCGCCAGCGCGCCGCCGCTGCCGGCGCAGGACGCGACCCAGCCGCCGCACGCGGGCAGCAGGCCGGGCGGCGGTGGTGGCTGCAGAGGGCCCGCAATGGCCTGACCACCCTGATTCTTCTTCTGCCTGTACTCCCTCGTCTCCCTGGTTATTGCGTGCACCTGTTTGCCGAACGCGCGCTTCCCGTACCACCCCTCACTTACACAGATTGAACCACGAAACCAGCAGCGAGCAAGAGGCAGGCAGATTCTGCCTCTCTGTTCTGAACCGAGAGGCGCAGCAGAGGCGGCCGGCCAGCGGGCGTGTTGGGAAACAGGGACGGGAGCGAAGCTCGGTGGGCCGTGCACGGCAAAACTGAGCAACAGTTGAAGGCAGGGGAGCAAGGTGTGCGCGGGCTGATGCGGGGTGGCAACACAGAGGCAGGCAGGAGGGAGGCCATGCGGGAGGTTGGGAGGTTGCGGTGGGGGTGTGCAGGATGTGCGCTGTCTTGCAAGCACATGCTCTGTGAGGCAAGCATGTGCAGTCGAGGGGACGCGAGGTCAAGTGGACCAGGCAGGCCTGAAATTCAGGTGGGTGCTGCGAAGGTGGAGTGCCGGACGGAGGCAGCGGCGGCTTCAGTCCAGCACGCCGCGCTCCAGCAAGCTGGCAACCAACGCTCGCAGGGTGTGGCTGGGGCGCAGGTCGGTGCTGCCGAGCGGCGCGTTGGTGAGCGGCGACGCGGGCGCCTGCCCTGCTGCCGCCTGCCGTGCGATCCAGCCTGCACGCAGGGGAAACGCAGAGGGATGTTCATGCGGTGCGGCTCGACTCCTGCTCACAGCAGCAGCCAAGCCTCGCCCACACATTTCTCCTGCTCCTCACTTACCGACGCGCGCGCGCGCCTGTCCAGCTTGCCGTCTGGTCCATTGGTGTCCCTGCCCTGCCCACCGTAAACCCTCGCGCAGACAACCTCTTCTCCTACGACTGGCGGAGCGCCGATGCCGGCGACACAGACACGACCGCCAGCGCGCCGCCGCTGCCGGCGCAGGACGCGACCCAGCCGCCGCACGCGGGCAGCAGGCCGGGCGGCGGTGGTGGCTGCAGAGGGCCCGCAATGGCCTGACCACCCTGATTCTTCTTCTGCCTGTACTCCCTCGTCTCCCTGGTTATTGCGTGCACCTGTTTGCCGAACGCGCGCTTCCCGTACCACCCCTCACTTACACAGATTGAACCACGAAACCAGCAGCGAGCAAGAGGCAGGCAGATTCTGCCTCTCTGTTCTGAACCGAGAGGCGCAGCAGAGGCGGCCGGCCAGCGGGCGTGTTGGGAAACAGGGACGGGAGCGAAGCTCGGTGGGCCGTGCACGGCAAAACTGAGCAACAGTTGAAGGCAGGGGAGCAAGGTGTGCGCGGGCTGATGCGGGGTGGCAACACAGAGGCAGGCAGGAGGGAGGCCATGCGGGAGGTTGGGAGGTTGCGGTGGGGGTGTGCAGGATGTGCGCTGTCTTGCAAGCACATGCTCTGTGAGGCAAGCATGTGCAGTCGAGGGGACGCGAGGTCAAGTGGACCAGGCAGGCCTGAAATTCAGGTGGGTGCTGCGAAGGTGGAGTGCCGGACGGAGGCAGCGGCGGCTTCAGTCCAGCACGCCGCGCTCCAGCAAGCTGGCAACCAACGCTCGCAGGGTGTGGCTGGGGCGCAGGTCGGTGCTGCCGAGCGGCGCGTTGGTGAGCGGCGACGCGGGCGCCTGCCCTGCTGCCGCCTGCCGTGCGATCCAGCCTGCACGCAGGGGAAACGCAGAGGGATGTTCATGCGGTGCGGCTCGACTCCTGCTCACAGCAGCAGCCAAGCCTCGCCCACACATTTCTCCTGCTCCTCACTTACCCTCGATGGCGGCGCGCTCGTAGGCGTGCCCGTCTGCCGCTGTCACCGGGTCGCGCATGGGTTCGTGCGTGATGGGGCAGCACAGCTGCTGCAGCAGGTCGTCGTCCAACACGGCGGGAGCGGCAGCAGCGGTGGCTGCAGGTGGTGCTGCTGGTGGTGGAGGGGGCAGGGACGCAGCAGGCGCCGAGGGAGGAGCAGCAGACGCAGCAGAGCTGCCAGCCTTGCCGGCTGCAGTACCGCTCGCGACACTTGCTGCTACGGGACCGACCAGCCCCAGCTGCTGCATCAGCTGCTCGACCTCTGTATCAGCGTCGCCGCTGCTGACGCGCGCTGCTGGGGCAACAGCAGCAGCGTTAGGCTGCGGCCAGGCCAGTGAGGGCGCCTGCTGCTGGTCCCCTTGTCCAGAAGCGACAGCTGCCACAGCTGCAGCCTCGGCTGGCGGGTTCTCTACAGGTGCAACGGGTGCAGGTGCGGCAGCAGCTGCCTCGCGTGCCCGCTGCCTCTGGCGCTGTCGCTTGGCTGCCTTGGCAGAGGGGCCCGCTACCTGCTGCCGCGCCTGCTGCTGTGCCTCCTCCTCTGCCAGCAGCTCGGCGGCAGCGGCAGCGGGGGCAGCCTCTGCAGCTGCCAGCGCCGCCGGCGACTGCTCTGCTGCCGCACTGCTGGTGGAGGGCTGCTGCCAGCGAGGGGCAGACTCGGCAGTGCTGCCTGTGCATGAGGACGTGTTGTGCGGCAGAGCATGCAGAGTGAGGAGCACGCAAAGTGCGGCAGCTCGGGCAGCAAGGTTGTCATGCAGGCCAGCTGCAGTGCTGCCTGCATTCCTCCACCTCACCTCGGGCGTGCTTGACGATGCGGCCTGCCTGGCGAAGCATGGCCACTGCACGCTGGCAGTTGCGCCGCTCCGCCAGCTGGAGGGGCGTCAGCCCGTTTGGTGTTTGGGCTTGCCAGTCTGCCCCAGCTGCTATGAGGCAGCGCACGAGGGCGCTGTCGTCCTGCTGTGCCGCAAAGTGCAGAGGGGTGTAACCAGGTGCGCAGTGGTAGCGCCTCTCAAATGCCACGTTGGCCCGAGCGGCAACGACCCGCCTTGGCTGCCTCCAGCCCCACCCACGCTGCAGCCACCGCCACTGGCGTGGCTTCTTGATCGTAGCATGCGTCAACCTGCGGCGGGGGGGGGGGGGCAGCACAACAGGTTCGAGGGTGATACTTTTCAACTGCCAAATGTTTTGAAGAGATGCTTTGGCCTGAACAGCATGCGACTTGGGGGTTGACCTGCTGCATGCTGCGCCCACCGCTGGTCACCGCCCCTGCCCCGGTCTCTTCACCTGCGCGCCCTCACGCAGTAGAAGCTGCACCGCCGCAACCTGCCCAACCCGAGCAGCCAGCATTAGCGGCGTTTGTGCAGCATGGTTGCGAGCCTCCAGCTGTGCGCCCGCACGCAGAAGCAGCTGCATCGCAGCAGTGTGCCCCTGCTTGGCAGCTGCATGCAGTGCTGTGCGGTGTTTGCCATAAGGTGCGACAGGGGCAGCGTTCACGTCTGCTCCCGCCTCGATCAGGGCGCGGCAGGCAGCAAGGTGCCCGCCTTCCGCAGCCAGCTGCAACTCTGTCTCGTCCATCCCGCTTTCTGCCTCTACCTCAGGGCCCGCAGCGAGCAACGCTTCGATGCACGCCACGCTGCCGCTGAGGGCTGCACAGTGGAGCGCCGTGTAGCCGTTGGGGCGCCTGGCCGTCACGTTGGCACCCGCTGCAAGCAGTGCTTTCAGCGCCTCTGGCTGACCACACCGTGCTGCAGACATCAAGGCTGTGAAACCGTCGGTGTATGCATCCACCAGCTGCGGGTGCGAGCGCAGCAGCGCCTGCAGGGCGGGCAGGGCGCCACTTCGGGCAGCCTGTCGCAGTTGACGGCCGTCAGATGCCATGCCGGAAGGCTGCAGGGGGAGAGATGGATTGTGACATGCAGGTGGAGTGTCCAAATGTGGGGGGGCATGCATGCCAAGGCCACTCCTTGGCTCACCTTGGCCACCCAAACTAGATGTGGCGGGCGGCGGGGCGGCGGCGGGGCGGGCGGCGGCGCACGCCGATGTCGCGATGCCCGACGGCAGGCCAAAGTCACCCCGTGGGGCGCGGGGCGGCCCTTGGAGGCGCTTCGGGCTGCTCTAGGACGCAGAGGGCAGCTGCAGGCTGCTGAAGGCCGGAACGAGCAGGGGGCGCCGGCTCCCAGTCTGGGTGGGGCTGCTTGCCTTGGATGCACGATTGGGCCAGTGGAGGTGGTTGAAAGGCAGGTAGTGGCGCTGGGCCGAGGTTGTAGCCGATGGTGCGCAGGGGCGACAGGCCGCCGCCACGTCAGGCGCCGCAGGTCGACGACATCCTCAGTGCACCGTCCAGCAGGATGGCGTTCACTTACTGGCTGTGCCTCCCGCTCACGAAGAGTAGGGCATCGAGCGGGGACAAGCACAGAGCAGACAGCAGGCAGACTACCGCACCATGCACGCTTGCAGGGCGTCTCCCTCGGGGCTGCCTGGAGGCCTGGCCCTTGCTCGTGCCAAGATGCCTCTTCAGCTTAAGTGAAAGGGTTGCAGCGATTGCATGAGGCTGCTGTGTCAGCAGGAACGGCAGCGGGCGGCGCCGCTGCGGGCGGCAAGCAGCGCACCCGCACGTGGCAGGGACGGTGCAAGGTGGGGAGGTACCACACGAGGGACGAGGAACAGGTGCGCGGCCAGGCGGTGGCGGGGAAGGCGCGAAGGCAGTGAGGCCGGCCAAGGCCGGTGCAGGGCAGGCAGAAGGGAGGGGTGGCCCAGCTGAGGGAGAGGGAACGTGGGACGGAGCAGGTGGGGGTGAGGGCTGGGAGCGGAGAAGTGAAATCAATGCGGTGGGCAGAGAGGGGGGGTTGACGGTAAATCACAGCGAGTGGAGGGGAGGGCACACAAGCATTACAGGGCGAGGGGCAAGCGGGAGGCAGGGAGGAGGCAGTGGGGAGGCAGTGGGGAGCAGGCCAGGGGCCTCAGTCCAGCATTCCGCGCTCAGCATACATCAAGATGAGGGTCCGCAGGGTGTGGCTGGGCACCAGGTGCGTGTGCGCCAGCGGCTCGTTGGTGAGTGGTGACGCGGGCGCCTGCCCTGCTGCCAGCTGCCGCGCGATCCAGCCTGCAGGGCGGGGCGGAGGGGAGGGGAGGAGGGGTGTGGGGACCAGCATGTAACGAATGAGCTTGTAACCAGCTGCGGCGGCGGCAGCATCAGCAGCGGCACGGCGCCGGCAGCAGCAGCGCAGCAGCGTGCACCCTTGCTAACTGCCACCCTTCGCGACGCACCCTCGATGGCGGTGCGCTCGTAGGTGTGCCCATCAGCCGCCACCACCGGGTCACACATCGGTTCGTGCATGATGGGGCAGCACAGCTGCTGCAGCAGGTCGTCGTCCAGGGCTGCAGGAGCGGCAGCAGCGTTGGCAGCAGCCGCTGCAGCTTGCTGGGCTGCTGCTGGATCCGGTGGGGAGGGAGGCTCCCCAGGAGGCTCCACAGCAGGCGGATCCGATGCAGCTCTGCGCTCGCTGCCGCCTGCCGCGCTGCTGCCCAACCCCAGCTGCTGCATCAGGTGCTCAAACTCTGCTGCCGCATCGGCGTCGCTGCTGCCGGCGTGCTCCTCTGACGCACGCCGCTCGGCTGCCGCCGCTGCCGGCGTACCGGGCTGCTCTATTGCTGGTGCTGGTGCTGCCGCTCGTGCCGCTGGTGCGGAGGGCTCAGGCACCACCGCTGCTAGGGGGGCGGCGGCTGCTGCTGCCACCATGCCAGGGTGCTCGCCTGCTGCTGCTGCTGCTGCTGCTGCTGCTGCCACTGGTGTGGAGGGCTCAGCAGCCGCCTCTGCTGACTGCTGTGCTGCAGGGGGCTCGGAAGCTGCAGAGGACGCGACCAAGTGCTCTGCAGCAGCGGATGCTGCGAGCACAGCTGGCAATGCGCCAGGCTGCTCTGCTGCAGGGGGGTCGACGGCCTGCGCAGCTGCCGCCGCCTCACGCCGCCGCTGCTTCTGGCGCTGCCGCTTGACGGCCTTGCCAGACGGCCCTGCTGCCTGCCGCCGCTGCGCCGCCTCTTCAGCCAGCAGGGCGCGGGCCGCCGCCCGGGCAGCGGCCTCTGCCTCTGCCTGCTGTGCCGGGGACTGCTCGTGAGGTGCAGCGTTGGCGGAGGGCTGCTGCGGTACCGGCTCGGCGGTGCGACCTGCAGGGGAAGCGCAGTAAAGAGTGTGAGGCTGTGCATGGAAGCACCGAGGCTGCACAGCAAGGCGCAACTGTCTTGCAAGCAAGCGAAGTGCACAGGCTGTGCCGCTTCCTCACCCTGCTGCGTGCGCCTGCTGCGCCCCGCCAGGCGCAGCGCTATCGCGGCGGCCTGGCTCTTGTGCCGCTCCGCCAGCTGGCGCGGCGTCAGCCCCTTGTACCCCGTCGCTTGCATGTCGGCGCCCGCCGCCACCAGGCAGCGCACGATTGATCCGCGGTTGCACTTGGCGGCCAGGTGGAGCGGCGTGTTGCCTGCAGCGACGGCATGGGGGAGCAGGGAGGCACGGATGAGCGACTCTCTGCGTGTGCAGGCAGGCGAGAATGGCGCAGGCGGGGCCGGCATGCCCCCGCGCGACGGAACGCGTGCTTGGGCAGCTTATTCCCTGCACCTCTCACAACGCTGGGCAGCACGCAGCAGGCCGAGCAGCAAGCGGACCGCGTGCAGGAACCGCCGTGTCCCCCCCACCTCCCCCCACCAGCCTCTGCCCAAACACCTGCCCACAGGGTTCCTGCGGTGGCAGCACTTGAAGCTTAGCACAATACGCAAGCATGTAAGCGCACCGTCGTCGTCTGTGGCCTCCACGTCTGCACCGGCAGAGATGAGCGCCTCTGCCGCCTCCAGCCGGTCGTTGGACACAGCGATCGCCAGCGGGGTGCTGCCCTGCAGGGGGGGAGGGGGGGGCGACAGGGGTGCGCGAAAGGCAGCGTGTGTGAGAGGCAGGGCACCTGTGATGCGACACACGCTGCGTGGCAGTCCCTGGCAACGCTGCCGCTGACGATGCCCAGCGCAGCACCGGCCAAGCAAGCGGAGAGGAACGCAGGCAGCGGCACCACAAGGGACCTTTCTGAGGAGCAGACACGTGGTGTTCGCAGCTGCGCACACGCTACCCTACCTGCAAGGTGCGCGCCTCCAGGTCAGCCCCCTCTGCCAGCAGCGCGGCGATGCAAGGCACGCTGCCCACCGTCGCCGCGTAGTGAAGCGCGGTGGCGTCGGTCGGACGCTCCCGCGCATTCATGCTGGCGCCTGCTGCCAGCAGCGCTCGCAGCGTGTCCGCTTGGCCGCACCAGGTGGCGCCCATGAGGGCGGTGCGCCCCTCCTTGTCTGCCGAATCGGCCAGCTGGGGGTGCGAGCGCAGCAGCTCACGCACGGCGAAAAGGTCGCCGGCTTTGGCTGCGTTGCGCAGCTGCGCGCCGTTCGGTGTCATGCCAGGCTAGAGCGCTGCAGGTGTGTGGGGGGGTGCACGGCGTCATGTACGGTTGGCGCAACACTCATACGCTCGTGGTGGAGACTGAAAGCAGCACGCTTGACAAAGCGGGGGTGCTTCCTGCACGCAGTGGATCGAGCGCCCTTCCACATTGGGCGGCAGGCAAGATGCTGGTGTGACGAGGTGGGCTGGCCGGCAGTGGCGCCCCATGATCCCAACTACGGCTCACCTCCCTCTCAATCCTTGCTGTTACGACCAGACACAGTGCGTGGCAACACTTCCGCTGTGCTGTCCATAGAGGCGCGAGTGGGCGTCGCCGCCGGTGGCGCCGCCGCCGGCTTCAGGCAGGCCTCCGCAGCGCGCCCTGCGCCGGCCTGCAGCCAGTACACAGCTGCGGGACCAGCGAGCGTGTGCAGCAGCGCAAGCGCCTCTTGCGTTCGAGCGGGGCCTGCGGTCTGACGGAGACGCTGCTGGGCTGGGGAACTTCCAAGCAAACCAAGCTGAAGGCGGACAAGCTGCGGGAGCGCGCGAGGCAGATATGCAGACTGCGGGATTTGCCTCCTGATTTTGAGGGCGGCGGCAGCTCCTGGCCGCTGCGCGTCACGCAGGGTGCTTTGCAGCACGACCATGGCACTTTGGAGTGCATTGTGGCAGCTTGAGGCATTATAAGAGTTGAATGCTCTGGGTTGCTTGTACTGGCTAGGCAGCAAGCAGACAGGGGCCATGAGCAGTGCCTGCGGGCCGCTTCCCGTGCCGCCACCGCTCCCCGCTCGCCATGCCTTTCGTTTCGTCTTCCATCGCCTGACCCTTCCATACTGTGTGCCACTTCAGTCGTGCGAGGGATGCATGAGGAAACAGGGTGAGGCTGCAAGGGGAGATACATGAAGCAGCACGGGGCTGCACGGGCGTCGATCATCGGGGAGGCGTCACCGTGGCGGCGCGTTGCTGGAATTGAACATGCAGGGATGAAGGCAGACGGTCGCGTGCAGGGGGCGGTGTGACGAGCGAGGCGCTGCGGCAGGTGATCGTGAGAAAGGCTGGCTGGCTCTGGGCTGGCGGTGCATCGCCGGCGCCCTTGGGGAAGCGCGCACTTAGGAGGGGTGCCACCACCGCTCACTGCTCTGGAGCCTCCCCAGCGCCCTGCTGCTCGTCCCGCGCCTCCTCCACAGCCACCGCCATCACCAGCAGCGGCGCCTCCGCGTCTTGTGGGTGCTGCAGGTCCTTGGCGTCCTTGTAGGGCGGCAGCCTACAGGGTGGGGCCAAGGGGGGCAGGCAGGGGGTCTGGTGGGAGTCTGGTCAAAAGGGAGAAGCATTGGTCGTCGGCGGTGTCCCGCCCAGCAGTGCAGCGGGTGAGAGAATGGGCAGCCTGATGGGCGGGGACTTGGTCGGCGCATGCGCGGCACCCAGCATGGAGACACTAGCCTTGAACCCCAGTGGAAGTGTTGCATGTCCCACAGGCGGGAGCTGCAGAGCTGGTCCGGTGCCGCCGCACCCACCGCCCGCCCTCCCCATCCCATTCGCACCTGTGCGCGTGCCCCGCTGGCAGGTGGTGGCAGTCCACCCCCGGGTGCCCCAGCCTGGCAGAGTGGTCTGGGTGCAGCTCCTCGCCCAGCTCGCGCTCAATCAGGGTGGGGCCTGTGTGGGGCTGCGGCTCGTGCGGCGCCGCACGCAGCTGCGAGGCGCGAGGGCTACCGCCCAGCCGGGCCTCTGCGCTGTGCGAACGCTCCTGCTCGATGGCGTCGTGCGCGGCAACGCCCAGGCCCTGCATACTTTGCGGCGGTGCTGGCGGAGGGCGGCGGCGGTGGCGGCAGTGGAGCGCTCGGGAGCTGTCGGCGGGGCTCACCAAAGCTGACACTCTTCTAGCTGGCTGTAGGCGCGATTTAAGGAAGGCGGGCGTGTCGGCGGCCCGGTTTGGAGGTTGGCGATTGTGTCGGAGGCCGCTGTGGCCCGCTATATGGGCCCTACTGCATATTCAGAAAATCGATAGAAGTGTCGCATCAACGAAGAGTGGTTTGCAGCCCGCCTGAATGCCGCGGCCTGATGTCTGGCATTTGCTGCAGTCCCGCACGAGGCAGGCGCAGGCGCCGAGCGCAGACTCCAGGTGGTTGCCAAATGCCCACTACTGATGGAACTATCAATGTAAACGTATGACCTCGCCCTTCTGCTGATGTGACATGCTGTGAGTCGGCCGTTTGCCGTGGCTCTGGGTCTGCAGCCGTCAACCGACACGGCCTGCTCTGGTTTTCGCACGTCCGCCTGCGACCGTTGTTGTTCTGCCCACCACCTATCAGCCAGCTCCGCGTTCCTCATGTCTTGACGTTGGGCAAGACATGAGGAACGCTGAAGCGGTGCCGCAGCTGGGGCATGGTCCCCCCGCTCCACGGGCCAGCGTCACCGACCTGTGGACGGCGCATGTCAGGCGCCAAGCAGGCACGATACGCCGCCACAACTTGTCAGCTGCACCTTTGACTGATCCAAATTATAACCATCGTGAGTCCACAACGCTGCCATCTGCCATTGTCTTCTTGTCGTGAGTCCCAAACACCGGCGTGCCGCCGCGACCGCCTGCTACGGCGCCGCCAGCGGGCGACAGCAGGCCACCCACGTTGGGCCACCGCCCGCCTCCATCCTTCAGATCTCGGTCTTGACAGCATACGGGTAGCCTGGCCTTAACTTTCCGGGCCTTCCCGCGCGTTCCAGAAGACCGAGGCGCGCAACAGGCCAGCAGCGCGAGCTCCCAGCGCCCGACAGAGACCTCTGAGACCATGAAGAGCCTTCAACCACAGGCGGGGGGGCTGCCGCTGCGGCTGGCCGCGACGCGGTGTCTCCGCGCTCCGCAGCGTCCCGCCCCTCCTCACCTCACCGCCCCGGTCGTCGCCCGGGTTCTGCGCTCTGCTAGGCAGCTGCCGGGAGCCCCCTGGGGCCGCTCAGGCGTGGCGCGGCGGGCCACCGCGGCGCCTGCCCGTCTGCCGCTCCGCGTGGCGGCAGCGGCCGCCCGCAGCCCCGTGGAGGTGCTGCTTGATGGGGTGCCCGGCAAGGGCGAGCTGCTGAGCCCCCGGTTGGACCCGGAGGTGCGGCAGCGCGCGGAGCGGGCGATCGCGGCACGCGGCGGGCGCGTCACCATTGGTGCGTTCGAGGGGTGGCGGCGGTTGTTGCCGGGTGCACCCTGCCGGGAGATGGTTCTTTCCCTGAGCAGGTCTGCCTCATGCTCACCCACTCTGCCTGCTGCCAGGTGACGTGGCCAGCAGCGCGGGCCTCCGCCTGGACCAGGCTGAGGAGGCGGTGCGAGCGCTGGCGGCAGACTGCGCGGCCACGCTGCAGGTGGGCTGGGGCCGGAGGGCCGGAGGACCGAGGATTTGCCTGCGGGGCTGCAGCCTGCTTCTGTGCGCTTGTGACGCCACGCAGGAAGTGGTCCGCACACCATACTCAGTCAGTCACGAGGGGCGGCTTTGTCCGGTTCGTGGAGGTCCCCTGGCGGCCGGCACAGGTGCCACCAACCCTCGCTGCCCCGGTCATGTTGCTTTGTCATGGAGCACCACCTGCCGTGGTGCCTCGTGCGCCTGTTGCGCCACCACCCGCCGCCCTTCCACCTGCCGTCATCTGCCGCAGGTTACCGACGACGGCGACATTGTGTGGCTGTTCCCCCGCGGCTTCCAGGACACCATTCGCTCCAAGTCGCTGCTGCTGAGGCTGGAGCCGACGGCCAAAGGTGGGTGGGCGGCCCGCGTGTCTCGCTGCGGCTGGCCGCTGATGTTGTGCCGCTGCCGTTGTAGCCGCCGCCGCTGCCGCTGCCGCCACCGCCACCGTCTGTGCAGCGGCATGCCTGGGCAACCCACGCATAACTTTCACCCCATTCACCTGCGTGCAGCCGTGAAGGCGGGGGCCGAGTATGCGGCGCGTGTGGCATTTGGCACGGCGCTGATGGTCTCAGTGGCGATGGTGGCGGTGGCGCTCACCGCGATCGCCACGTCAGGGTGCGTGTGGCTGCAGGCCAAGGCAGCAGGGCGTGGAGAGAGGCGCAGCGGCGTGGGGTTTGATGCAAGGCCGGGGGGCGAGAACAGGCGTTTGATGTTGCCCAGGCGCATGCGTTATCGGGAAGCCATGATGCCATCGCCTACCTTGTCGGCCTGGCCGCCCCGCTTGCTGCAGGAGCGACAACAACAGGGACAGGCGCAGCAGCGGAGGCTACGGAGGGGGCCCGCGCATGTTTTTCAACATGACAGACCTGCTGTGGTGAGGGCCCGCTGGCCTTGGTGCATGCGGCCTGCACCCTCGCTTGCTCTGCTGCGCTGTGCACCGCACAATCTGGGCTGCTGGGCGTCAGGCTGCCGGGCGTCAGGCCAGGATCTGGGATGCTGGCCATCACCGCCGCCTTCAGCAAGCTTCTTCTTGCCTACCTCTTCGTCCTCCCCCCCATGTCTCCCCTGCAGGTACTGGGACCCCTACTATGCGCAGCGCCGCAGGCAGCGCATGCAGCAGCAGCAGGGCATGAACTTCCTGGAGGCGATCTTCAGGTGGGGGAGGCGTGGGCGGGTGGGTGGTGTGAGTCGGGGTGCAGGTCCAGTGGCAGCTCGTGCAGCGGCTGCCGGCACCACGCCACGTCGCTCGAAACCTGCCCTGCATGGAGCTGTCGAGCGCAGAGTGCCGCCGAGCGCGCTTCTCACGCCGCCTGCCAGCCCGCCTCTGCACAGCGCTGCCTCACCAGCCTGCCCTCCTCCCCCCCCCCCCCCCCCCTCTCTCTGCCACACAGCTGGGTGTTTGGAGACGGCGACCCGAACGCAGAGTTCGACCGCAAGCGCTGGGAGGCGGTGAGCGCATGCCTGGTCGCGGCAGGCGGCTGCCCCTGCACGCATGCGCTTCACGGCTGCGTCAAGCGCTGGCATGCGGTGCGCGGACGCCTGGCACCCTCGCAGAGCCTCCTCATCCCCCACTCCCACCCCCACCACACACACGCACCTTGCAGGTCGGCCGTTACATCCAGTCGCGTGGCGGCACGGTGGCAGCGGAGGAGCTGGCGCCTTTCCTTGACCTGCAGCCTGGCCAGCTGGCGTCCGACCGGGGGCGCATCACTGGTGGGTGGCGGTGCGTTTCCCCCCTTTCTGTGGGGGACGCTGTGCTGGCCATTCCTGGGTGCCGGTGCCAGCTGCCCGGCGGTCCCTGCTCGTGCGCTGTGCCTGCCGGCGCCAGCTGCCTTGCCATCCCTGCCCCGCCGTCATCCCTTGTGCTGCCTCCCCTCCCGTCTCCCCCTGCTTTCAGTTAATGAGTCCTACATGCTGCCGGTGCTGGCCCGCTTCAACGGCAGCCCCGCCGTGGATGCGGCAGGCAACATTGTCTACTCCTTCCCGGACCTGCAAACCACAGCGGCGGTGAGGCTCCCTCGCATCCCCAAAGCCAACCGGCTCGACCCGTGTGCCTGTGCATTGCTGTGCAGTTGCCGCTGCTGCCGCGCCTCTGCCATCACCCGCGCTCCGTCTCCTCCACCCCTCCACCTCCGCCCCACCCACAGGCCACGTCGCGCTCTGCGCCGCCCCGCTCCGCGGCCCTGGAGCAGCGGTGGCAGCTGACGGCGGCGGCGGCTGGGCAGAAGCTGGGCGCCATAGCGCTGGGGGCCTTCAACTTTGTGGGGGTGGCGACGCTGACCTTCTTGCTGGCCGACCCCATGAACCGACTGGCGCTGGCACAAAACGGGCTGCTGTGGGTGGCGGGGGCGATGCCCTACCTGCAGGTGGGCTGGGCGGGTGGGGTGGGTGGAGGGGTGGAGTGCGAGGGGAGGCGCATGGCGTCGGGCGCTTGGCGTCGGGCGCCCTTCTGCCTGCCTCCCCGCCTTCATTGTGCAGCGCATGCCTTTTCCATCCCGCCTGCTGCTCCATGACCCTGCCCGCTAGCCTCACCGCACGTCCACGCCCCTCCTTGCTGCCCAACCCTGCAGGTCTACGCAGCCGCCTTCTTCGCCGTCCCGCTGTTCCGCTGGGTGCAGAACGCGGCGCGCAACCGCGAGATCGACGCCCGCAACGCCGCTCGGCAGGAGGCGGTGCGCCTGCTGGCCGCCCCCGACGCGACGCTGCAGGCCAAGATGGCGGGCGCGGCGGCGGCGGGCAGGCAGCGGGTCATCACCGACAGGTGGGGCCCTGTACTGAGCATTTCGAAATGCGTGGGGAGGAGCGTGCATGAGAGGACAATGTGCAGGAGCAGGGGTGTGCTGTCCCCGAGGTGAGGTGTTGCAGACCAGAAGGGGGGGGGGCCCTTGGTTGATCAGTCGACCGTCTTCTTGCGCCTTCTGTTGGCCCGCTGTTCACACAGGGATGTGGTGTACCGCTCGGACCGACCCCTGGAGGAGCAGCCTGCCGACTTGGAGGGAGATTCGTTCGAGGCGCGCATGGTGGCACGCGAGCGCCAGCGGCAGGGAAAAGCGGCTGCGGCTGCGCGGCAGCCGCAGCAGCAGCAGGGGGTGGAGCCGCCGCTGTGGTGGCAGCAGCAGCAGGAGCGGCAGCAGCAGAAGGAGCGGCAGCAGCACGACCGGTGGTGACGGTGACACCATTACTGCCCGACATGCCCCCGCCCCACCCCCGTCCCTCGTGCATCCTCCCTGTATTATTCATGCTCACTCCTTGTACCCTTCTCCCTCCTGATTTCGTTCGTTCGCAAATCCAACGTGGTCTTTTGTATAGTGATGTATCATCGCAATCAGTTAAAGATCGTTGGAGAGGCTAGCTCATTCCAGTGCAGACAAGGGGCGGATGCAACGCCGTGCGGCTGGCGGTGCCACACGTGGCGGGGCGCCAGTCCCCCGCGCCAGCTCGATCACATGGCAGCTGCATCTGCACTGCTGTCGCACCAAAAGCAACGCCACGTCTTGTAGCAGCGCGGGGCGGAACTTGGAGCCTCCAGGGAGCGGGAGTCTCGGCGAGCTTGAAGCTGGGACCAGCGGAGCGCTTACAGAGCTATTGTGCAGCTTTAGCGGGTGCCTCGAGGGGAAAGGTAGGCCAGGAGGTGCTCCTGAAGTGGGCTGCTGCTGCCATATGGCTTTGAAGCGATCTCTCTGCTCGACCTGAGCGCCCACCATGCCTCTCAGCAGCATTCGGCATCACTTTGCGGTCGATGACAATGCGCGCACGCGGCCACTGCCCATTGCTGCCGCCGCAGCCGCCCACCAGCCGCCGCCCGCCGCCTCTCTCTCGTGCAGCCATGGCGTCCCCTCCCGCCGAGGCGCCGCTTCCGCCCACCAAACGCGCTGCGGGGGAGATCAAGCCCATTGATAAGGGCACCATCCACCGCATCTGCTCGGGGCAGGTGTGCGCACGGGCAGCAGGCTCGCGTGCCGGGCGGCGGGTGGGAGGCGTCGGGCGCCTCGAGGCTCCCACGCCGCCACCCGGGGCGGTGCATGTGTGCAAGCTGCATTCGAACTGCTGACCGACGGTAACTGTTGCTGCAGGTGATTTTGGACCTGGCCACCGCCGTGAAAGAGTTGGTAGAAAACGCCGTGGATGCTGGGGGCACGTCGGTGGAGGTGAGGCATGCCGCTGGCGGGCGCACAGGGGCGGCGAGGCGGGGGGTCAGCGGGGCCCTGGTAGGCCCCCCCCGCAGCGCTGCACCTGAAGTATAGTACAGGTTCAAGTTCAAGCCGCGTGTCCTGCTCCCCCACAGATTCGCTTGAAAGAGTATGGTGCAGAGCTGATCGAGGTGGCGGACAACGGGCACGGCGTGGCGCCGTCCAACCACCAGGCCCTGACGCTCAAGTATCACACCTCCAAGATCAGCGACTTCACAGACCTGCAGGCGAGCGCGCTGGGTGTGCTGTGGTTGACGTGCGCTGGGAACAGTGGGTTACTGCATGCTCGAGAGGTCTGCGACTTCACAGACCTGCAGGCGAGCGCGCTGGCCGCGCTGTGGTTGACGTGCGCTGGGAACAGCGCAGTGTGCATGCAGCAGGGTCGCAGGTGCCCTGCAGGGGGAGGGACGCTGTACAGCTGTGGCGCAGACGGGGACGTGCAGCTCGGGTGCAGCACACACCGGCCTGCCTCGCTCACTCTCGCTCTTCGCTTTCCGCGTCCTCAGGAGCTTGGCACGTTTGGGTTCAGGGGAGAGGCGCTGAGCTCGCTGTGCGCTGTGGCTGACGTCAGCGTGGTGACGCGCACGGCGGAGCAGGAGGTGGGCGTGCGGCTGACGTGAGTGCTTAAGGGGCTGGGAGGGGGGCGAGCGTGCGTGCATGAGGGGTGAAGCACGGTGGAGTGTGCGAAGCAGAGCTGCAGCAGGGCACGCGGTGCAGCGGCCACCGGCCGACGGTTGCATTTCCGGCGCTGCCCAGCATCATGCGACGGTGCCGCAAGGAAGGCGCCAGCGTGAGCAGGTGTGAGGGTTGCAGGGCCGCGCAGAGGCCAGCTGCCACACCCCACGACATCAACTCCTCCACTTGCATGCGTAGGTACGACCACAACGGGGTGCTGACGGGGCAGGCGGGCGCCGCTCGCACCGTGGGCACCACCATAGCTGTGCGGGACCTGTTCAACCGGCTGCCCGTCAGGTGGGCCTCACGACTCTGCGCGCCCGACGCGCCGCTGGGGCAGGCAGGGCGGAGCAGCGGGCTGGGCTGCAGCAGGAGTGTGCTGCTGCTTCCCGCAGGGCGCGTTCATGCGGCCGAGGCCTCCCCTCAGGGCCTCACAAAGCTGTTTCCTCTCCGGCGCCCCGGCACCTCCCTTCGCCCCCCTGCCCGGCAGGCACAGGGAGTTCCTGCGCCACATCCGGAAGGAGTACGCCCGCCTGGTGGCGGTGCTGCAGGCGTACGCACTGATCAGGCAGGCTGCAGGCGGTGTGGGTGGGTGGGTGGTGGGTGGGCGCCTGGGAGGGCGTGTGCACGCCTTGCCGACATGTGGCGGCCGCCAGCAGCCCTGCCATGCACGCACGCACTGCCACGCCGCGCCCCCTTGCTCGACGCCTCCCCTGCCATCCCCCTCCCCTCCTGCTTGGCTGCTGCAGCACCGGCGTGCGGCTGGTGTGCACCAACCAAGTGGGCAGCGGCGCACGCACCACGGTGGTCAACACCCAGTGCGGCGTTAGTGTCAGGTGCGCGCAGGGAGGAGGAGGGGGGTGGGCCGGGGGAGGGGGCGCCGCAGCCTGGGGGG
Organism: Micractinium conductrix; assembly: GCA_002245815.2. NCBI lineage: Eukaryota > Viridiplantae > Chlorophyta > Trebouxiophyceae > Chlorellales > Chlorellaceae > Micractinium > Micractinium conductrix. The sequence continues at coordinate 69,570 of LHPF02000053.1, forward strand.
ACTGGGGGGGGGGGGGGGGGCTCCGGCGTGCTGGACAGAGGGCCAGCCACCTCGGCACGCCTCGACGGCCCGCCGCCGCCATTTTCCCGCTTCTAACTGACGTTTTTCCCCTTGTTATTGTGCGCAGGGACAACATCCTGACGGTGTTTGGCAGCAAGGCGGCGGAGGGGGTGGAGCCGCTGCAGGTGGAGGTGGAGGAGGGCGGGGTGCCCATCACCATAGCCGGCTGGGTGTCCAAGGCCGCGGCCGCCAGCGGGCGGTCCTCAGGTGGGAGTCGGCGCGTGGGCACGGGGGGAGGCGTACGGCTGTGGGTGGCGTGTGGGTGCCCAGGTGGGGGCAAGGCAGTGCTTGGTTTGGGGGAGGGTGGACACTGCGGTTTGGCTGCTTGTACCGCCCCCTCTAGGCCCCATGTCCTCTCGGTTGCTCCCCCCCCCTCAACCCCACCACCAGGGCTGCACCCAGGCGAACGCCGATGTGTCTTCCTCAACCCCCCCCCCCCCCCCCCCTCCCCCCCCCCCCCCCCGTTGCGCTCCCCTCTTCCCCTGCAGGCGACCGCCAGTTCTTCTTCCTCAACGGCCGCCCAGTGGACCTGCCCAAGGCGGTCAAGGCCCTGAACGACACGTACCGCTCCCTCTCCTCGCCCGCCGCCGCCGCCTGCAAGCCCATCGCCGTCGTCGACTTCAGGTGGGTGGGTGGGTGAGACCACGGGCAGCGTGGCAAGGGGCTGCCAGGAGGCAGATGGCAAGCTACGTAGCATGACCAGGGGGCGCAAGCGGGCCTACTGCTGGGATTGCCTTTAGGTGGGTGGGCCACCTGCAGGTGCCATGACGCTGATGAGGGGAGCGTAGCACAGGATCCGCTGGGAGGGTGCATGGTACTGCCGTCCGGAGGGTGCGTGAGCTGGCGCCGTGCCGCCATCCAGCCCGCCGCTCGCCGCCGCCCCGTTGCTGCCTGCCCGCACGCGCGTCGCCGAGCGGTCATGCTCGCCTCCTCTGCACCAGGCTGCCGACTGACGCGTACGACGTCAACGTGACGCCTGACAAGCGCAAGGTGGGCCAGGTTTCAGGCATCTCCTTGGTCAGGGATGGGCGGCCCTGGGGCGTGCCTGGCCACCTGCTGCCAGTTGCCTGCCCTGCTTGTGCCGCCGCCGCCGCCGCCGCCGCCGCCGCCGCCGCCGCTCTTGTGTGTGACAGCTTCGTGGTCCTGTCCAGGTGCTCCTGCATGCCCGAGAAGCAGGAACCTGGGTGCTTTCCAACGAGAGGCCCGCAAGAACAGCGGAAGCCCCCACGCTGCGCCTCGTTGTGTCCGCACACCCGCCGCGCGCTGTTGCAGGTGTTCCTGCACGCCGAGAAGAAGATCTTGGAGGCGTTCAAGCAGGGGCTGGAAGGGCTGTGGGAGCCGTCGCGCTTCACCTACGGTATGGGGCGTCGGTACACTACACTGTGCTTAAGTGGGTTGCTCACGATAGCAGTGGGTTGCCAGATTGCGTGCAGCCACTGCGCCAGCCCCATGGTGATATCATTGTTGTGAGCCCTGATTTGGCTGACTGCCTTGTCTGTTGTGTGGCCCGGCTGGTGCAGGCGTGCAGGACGCGCTGGGGTTGACGCAGCAGGCGCAGCAGGCGCAGCAGCGCGGTGGCGGCACGGCGGCCGCTGTGGCGGCGGGCCCGACGGCGCCGCCCTCGTTTGCGCAGTTTGCTGCCGCTGGCACTGCTTCATCACCAAATGAGCCGCAGCAGGAGCAGGGCGGTCAGGGAGAGCAGCAGCAGCAGCAGCAGCAGCAGCAGACAGCGGAACCGCCGGCTGGCCCCTCGCCGCAGGGCAGCGGTGACGGACCTCCCCCAAAGCGCCGCGCCGTGCTGCCGCTGGCGGCGTTCGCGCTGGGCGGCCAGCAGACGGCGGCAGGCCCTGGCGCCGCCTCTCAGCAGGCGCAGCAGCAGCAGGCGGCGCAGCAGCAGCAGCAGGGGGGGCGGCAGCAGCGCTCCCTCTTCAGCTTTGGGTTCCACCAAGGGGCTGCCCCGCCTGCCAAGCAGTCCGAGGAGGCAGAAGGGATGGAGGCGGAGGCAGGCGGGGATTTCGCAGAGCAGCTGCAGCAGCGGGAGCAGCAGCAGCAGCAGCAGCAGGGGCAAGGCGCCACCGCTTCGGCAGCGGCGGTGCTCCAGACCACGCCGCTGTCCACTGCCGCCGGCCACGGCGCGGCCCCTCCTGCGGCGGCGCAGCGTGCGCAGCTGGGCGGTGCGCCATTTGTGCCGCAGCCGGGCGGCCCTTCGGATGCGGCAGGCGCAGCAGGCGCAGCAGACGATGATGATGCCATGTATGAGCTCAGCGACGATGATGTGGCAGCAGGCACAGCAGGCGCAGCGGGCGCGGCAGGAGGGCGGGCCGTCCACGCGGCGCTGCTGGCGGCGGGCCTCGCGCCGCAGGCGGCGGCCGCGGGCGAGGGCCAGCGGGCCGGCGGCGACGCGGCGGGCGGGGTGGGCGGGGACGAGGCAGCTGCGGACGAAGAATGCGAGGAGGGCGGCGGCGGAGCCGTGGCGTATGCCACATCAGACGACGGCGACATCACCGTAGCGACAGACTTGGAGGGCATGCGCAGCCGGCTGATGGCCACTGCACGTGCCCAGCAGGCGCAGCAGGCGCAGCAGGGCGACGCGGCGGCGGCGCGGCGCAAGCGCTTTGCCGCCGCGTCCCTGGCGGGCGGCGAGGGCGGCGGCGCGGCGGGGGGCGGGCTGCCGAGGGAACAGGCCGAGGCGGTGGCAGGTGGGTGGGGGATGGATGTGAAGCGGCGGTGGCTGGGAGGTGAGCAGCCGTGGGGCGCCGCAACCACCACGACTGGCCTTGGCGGCGGCGCTCCCTGAGCACGAGCTGCCTGCCATCCGGCCGGCTGCCCGGGCTCAGTCCGGCCTGCCTGTCGGCCAGCCCGCCAGCCCGTCCCAGTCTCACGTCTGACCCTGGGTCCCCCCCCCCCCCCCCCGTCTGTCCGTCTGTTTTCCTGCAGAGCAAGAGCTGCAGCGCGTGTTCAACAAGGCCGACTTCGCCCGCATGGAGGTGCGCGGGCGGTGGTGCCGCCGGGCGGGCGACACGCCTGGCGGGCTGCGCTGTGGCGGCACCGCGCAGCACGGGGCTCCAATTCTGCCTCTGCCTGCCTGCCTGCCTGCCTGCTGTACCTGCTGGCACCAGTTCTGTCCTACCAACTCCTCATCTTGCAGGTGCTGGGCCAGTTCAACCTGGGCTTCATCATCGCCCGCCTGGGCCAAGACCTCTTCATCGTCGACCAGCACGCCAGCGGTGGGCGCCGGCGCTGGCTGGTTGGCTCGTGGGAGGCGGTGCCGTGGCGCATGCAACGTTCAGGGGATGCAGCACGCGCCCGCGTGCCCCCTTGCCCTCCAGCGGGCCTCCCGCAGCCGCGGTGGCTGACGAGGAAACCGCACGCACCGGCCTCCCTGCCCTCCCTCCCCTGCCGCTGCCTTCGTGGGTGCTCAACCTGGGTGCTGCCCCCCCCCCCCCCCCCCCCGCACCACCGCCATCACCCCACCCCACCACCACCACCCACGCACACACACTGCTGTGCCTGCCCGCAGACGAGAAGTACAACTTCGAGCGGCTGCAGGCCAGCACGGTGCTCAACCGCCAGCCGCTGCTGGCGCCACAGCCGCTGGACCTGTCGCCCACCGAGGAGCTGACTGTGCGGTGAGCGCTGCTGCTGCTGCTGCTGGCAGATTGCTGCTGTCGCTGCTCCGGTGGTGACGACCTTTGGTGGTGCTGCTGCTGATGCCGCTTGCTGCTGGCACTGCTTGCCGCTGCCTTGTGCCAATCGGGTGACGCTGCACGTTCATTGCTGACGAGCCAGCCATCGAACCGACCGACCGCTGCAGGGACAACATGGAGGCGTTCCGGCAAAACGGGTTCGACTTCAAAAACGACCCCGCCACCGGCCGCCTGCTGCTGTCCGCGGTGCCCTTCAGGTGAGGGGCGCCACTCGTGCATTGGAGGGGCGTGAGGGCAAGGGCGGTTTTTCGTGCAGCAGTGGGCGTGCAGGCGGTCGTCGCCCCGTTGCCTGGCAGCGCGCACCCCCCTTCCAACCCACCGCCGCCCCCCCTCCTTGTCCTGGCGAACCCGTGCCCCTCTTGCTGCAGCAAGAACATTGTGTTTGGAGCCCCGGACGTGCTGGAGCTCGTCACCCTGCTGGACAGCGGCGCCGCGGCGCCCATGGCGGTGGGCGGCGGCGCGGCGACGCAGAGCGCCACGGCGGGCGCGGTCGTGCGGCCGTCGCGGTGAGGGGACGAGGGAGGAAAGGGGGAGGGGGAGGGGGTATGCCTGAAGGAAGCAGGGGAAGCTGTGGTTTGGTGTGCGGGCATGCGCTGTATGGCTTGTTGCACTGCCAGCAACTGCAGGGCCGCGTTCCGAGCGCCTGTACAGGCGGCCAACACTCGCCCGCCCGCCCCATCCCTCGCCATTGTGGCCGCCCCCCGTGCGCAGCGTGCGCGCCATGCTGGCCTCCCGTGCCTGCCGCTCCTCAATCATGATCGGGAAACACCTGGAGGTACAGCGCATGCAGCCCCTGCCCTCCCTCTTATTCGTTGTTTTGTTCAGCCATCCACGCGAGCCCGCCCTTGCACTGGCTGCGCTGCGTTGCTGCTGCAGATGCCGCCGCTGCGGCTGCCGTCGCCGCCGCCGGCTGTGCTGCTGCTGCCGTCGCTGCCCCTGGCGCTGCTGCTCCGCCGTTGGCGCCGACCGCCGCAACACCCGCCGGCCCCCGCCTTCATCGCTGCAGCCCCGCACGATGCGCCTCATCCTGGAGCACCTCAGCCAGCTGGCGGCCCCCTGGAACTGCCCCCACGGCCGCCCCACCATGCGCCACCTCGCGCTGCTACCGCCGCCGCCGCCGCCGCTGTGAGCGGGCGGGCGGGCCGGTCGCAGCGACACTTTGGTCTCAGCAGCTGCTGTACCGCGCCTCCCCTGCTGTGCCTCCCTGGTCGCGCGCCCTGTGATGCCACGCGGCCGGCTCGTGCTTGCAAAAAGAGCGGCGGTAGGGATGAGGGCACGCGGAGGATGCAGGAAGGCGCATAGGGGTCTTGTCGTATCGTTTGAAGGGGAAGCTTCCTCTTCGCAAGGGGCGGGGCACGCGTGGCTTGTCCAAAATGGGGCAGCGATGAGCGGCGGCAAGCAGTGTCTTTTGGCAAAAGGGGATGGAGCAGTCACCGTGGGCAGGGCAAAAGGGGGGAGTGAACTCGGGCGGGGAGGCAAAGCGCCCAAGGGGGGGGGGTACGAGAGGTCTGGCAGAGACGAGGAGGAATGGGGCTGGACAGGTGGCTGGCCGACTAGACAGGGGAGTAGAGGGTAGAGCGGCGGGCCAGGGCCGGGGCAGGTAGTGCAAGCATGCAGGGAACGCGCAGCGCGAGCTAGTAAAACAAAGCAGGGGAGGCAGGGGCAGGGCTCGCGGCGCGTGATGCGGCGGTGTGATGCGGCGCGGCGGCGCAGAGCAGGGAGCAGAGGAGGGCAAACGAACGGGAGCGGTGGGCGCACAGAATGCCTGCGCGCCCCAGGAGGTGCCCCAGGGATGTGTGCGTGCGTGGGAGCAGAGGTGGCAGGGGCAGCTGGAAACAGGGCAAGGGCAGGTGGGCAGGTTGGTGTGGGCGTGCATGCCTTGCTCGTTGGGGGGCAAGGCACGAAGAGGAATCAAGTATAGTATCATGGTCGTGTGTGGGTGGGATGGGGTGGGGTGGTTCGGGGGGGGGGGGCGGCGGCGGGGGGGGTGCAGGCGGCCAAGGGAGGAGGCGCTTCTACTCAAAGAGCCGGGGTAGATTTGAAGCTGGCGCCGGCGCCGCCAGCCGGCACAGCAGATAGCGCGGCGGCGCGGCCACTACTGGCGTTGACGCATGCCTTGGGCGGGGCGGCGGGCGGGTGGTCGCGGCAGGGCTTGACGCTACCGGTCAGCATCTGGCGCTTGTGGCTGCCAGGGCGGCAGCCACCCCCGCCACGTCGTCTACTATCACGCCATGCACGCCCAGCGACCACTGCAGGTGGGTGGGGAGGGGTGGGGCAAAGACAGCGTGCGCGTCATTCTTTAGCAAACCCGGCCAGCGCCAGCGCCCTGCCACGCACGGCCCCTCGACATGCACGCGCAGCCTGCACAGGTGCACCGGAGGCTCCTCTGACCGTCCCCTGCCCCCGAAGTGGAGCAGCCCCTTCTCCCTGCACTTGCCTGCTGGCGCACCCAGGCGGGGTCGTCGTTCTGCAGGCCGTACGTCAACACTGCGAGGCCGCGCGCACGCGCCGCCGCCACCCAGTTGTCGCCGCTGGTTCCCGCCGCTGCCGCGGCGACGGCGGCGCTGCTGCAGCAGCAGGGGCTGACGTCCGTGCCGGCAGAGCCGCTGCTGCTGACGCTGCCGTGTGCCTGGCCGACCCGCGCCAGCGAGGCCTGCAGGGCCAGCGCGTTGAGGATGACGCCTTGAAGGCCGCCGGTGGCGGCGACGTCGAGCGCGGCGGGGATGGATGTGCGGCGCGGGTCGGCGTGCGCGTACACGCCGCCGCCCGAGAGGAACATGACGGGGGCGTCGGGGCGCCTGCACGGCGGGGTGGCGGGGGCAGGAGAGAAGAACGGATGCCATGGGCTGGGTGTGGCAGCGCGTTGAGAGCAGGAGGCGCAGGCTAGGCAGGTGGGCCCAGCGGAGCGTGGGCCGTGGTCCCGCCATGCAGCCGCGCGCGCTCTCGCTACCCTTGTGCCCTGCCGCCCAGCTGTCGGCTCGTGAGGCCAGCCACTGTGGGTTCCCACCTGCGCTTGACCTCCAGGCAGACGTCGGGGTCAAAGGAGGAGAAGAGGACCAGGCGGGGGCCGTACGCGGCGACGCCTGCTTCCACCGCCGCCAGCGTGGCGCTGACCTGCGGCCGGGGGGAGGGCAGGGCACAGGCTTCAGCAGATGTCCACCTCAGTCGCTGTGCCATCTCAGACACGCCCAGGAGCACTGCGGGCCACCCTGCGCAGCACGGTGCGCCCCTTCTTCCCCCCCTCCCAACTTCTGCTGCCGCGGACCAGGCGGCACCCTCTGCCACTGCCGCCACGCAGCACCCACCATGCGCTCCACCTCGGCGGGCGGGGTGACTGCAAGGTCGTTGGGCGTGGCCATCTTGATCTGCGGGCAGGGCAGTGCAGGGAGAGCTGTGATTTTCAGCCGCAGGCCCAGGGGCGGCTGCGACCGTGCAGCCTCTGGAGGGTGCAGGCCACAGGGCGGAATGCAGGAGTGAAGGGCACGCCCTCCTCTTCCCTGTGCCCTCCGCCAGATCCCCTCTTAAGGGGGGGGGGGGGGACCTGCTCAGCGCAGCCCTCACCTCGATGTCGAAAGCGACGGAGGGCGGGATGGCGGCAAAGACCTGCGGGGCGAGGGAGGGGCAGGGGAGGGCTGGGACCGGGAGCTCATCCACCTCGCGCCGCATGCCGCTGGCCTCCCTCAAGCCAGCCAGGCACAGCCAGCAAGCAAGCCAAAGCCAGCCAGCCAGGCAAAGCCAGCCAGCGCTGCAGCAGCCTCAACCTGCGCCCGGACCAAAAAACCCACCCACCCACCCACCTCGGCAAGGGTGGGGAAATGGTCCTCCACCTCGCAGGCCCAGGGGCGCAGCGTCGGCTCGTGCGCCACCGCGGGCTCGCCGTTGCGGTGCTTGCGCAGCAGGCGGCGGGCGCCGCTGCTGCCGCCGCTGAGCGCGCTGCTGCTGCTGGCGGCACTCATGCCGCCCAGGCTGAGGGTGCTGCCGCCGCTCATGCCGCTGAACGCGCTGTCCAGGCTGGCGAGGGAGAAGGTGGAGGCCGTGGAGAAGGTGGGGGAGCTGCCCAGCAGCTCCTCGTCCGCATCACCCCTCCCCTCCTCGCCTCCTGCCGCCGCCGCGCCCCCGCCGAGGGTCGCCGCCGACGTGGCGTTGATGGGCGCCAGCTGGCGGAACTCCTCCGCCGTCAGCTCGGCTATGAGGCGCGAGGTGGGGGCTGCCTCGGCCCCAAACACCACATAGTTGTCGTGCCAGACGATGGGCACACCTGCATTGTGTGTGTGTGGGGGGTGGGGGTGGGGGTGGGGGTGGGTGGGGGGGGGTTCAAGCAGGCAGGCGGGCGGGTCGGGCTGCTGCCTGGATGCAGATGCGGCTGGTGTCGGGGGCACGCGGGGGGCAGGATGCTGGTGTGCCTGGTCGTCGTGCAGGACAACGCCCAGTCCTGCCAGAGCAGAGCGTACATTTCCTGGGTGCGTGCAACGGTGAGGCTGCTGCTGCGCGGGCGGCATGCGGCACGACGAGGCATGTTCGTTCATCTGGGCCTGCCGTGCCCACCCGCGGCCCACCCGCGGCGCCAACCCCGGCTAGCACCCACCATCCTTTGTGATCTGCACGTCAAACTCCAGGAAGGAGGCGCCGCACTGCACCGCCCGCTGGAAGCTTGCCAGCGTGTTCTCTCGGTAGGGGGCGGGCAGCGGGGTTGGGGCCGAGGGATGCCAGGCGTTGGCCCCCATGCTGCAAGGGAGCAAGCAAGGGTGCGGGGGCGGGAGAGACTAGTTATGATGATTTGCAAAGGCATAGTCACAGGCTGCTGCTGCTGCGCTGCCGCTATGCACGCACCCCTGCCGGCTGCCAGCAAAAGCCCGCTCGTGCGCACCCTCGGTGTCCGCCCAAAACCACAGTGTCGGCGCCTGCATCCAGCAGCCCAGCGAAGCGCGTGGACTGGTCCCACTCCAGGAATCCGGGCTGCAAATTCTGCAGGACACGCGCTGGTGAGATGTTGGCACTCGCGGGCGGCGGCAGCATCGTGCGCGGCCGGCGGACCGCCGCCGGCCCCGCCAACCTACCTCAACCTGCCCGCCCGATCCCGCACCCGACATCACCCATTGATCGCGATGAAACGGGCATTGTAGGGGTTCCGATGGCGCGCCGCCGCCCTCCCAACCACCGCCCTCCACCCCGAGACCGCCCACCTCGGGCCCTGCCGCCTGTGGACGCTCGCCCGCCGTCAAGGTCTGCATCGGGTCGCCTCCCTGCTGCCGGCGAGGCGTCGGGCCGCCGCCCTGAGGCGACCGCGTCCTTTGTTGGCGCGCGTGGAGCCCAGGCCGCTGGGCGGCCGCCGTAAGGGGAATGAAAGCTGTCATCCAGCAGCGCTGGAGCGCCGGGTGAAGCAACCGCGGCGGGGGGCCAGAGGGTGCATATGCCCTTTCGAGGGGCATCGCCCCCTTCGCCGCTGCATTTGCCGCCACCTGCCAGGGTTTACCGGCACCACCCCTGTTCCCTGGGCCCGCTCGATAACCTGAGCCTCTCGCTCGCTATACTGTCTGTTTCTAGCTTGGGAAGCGGCTGCACAGCTACAGCTCACCGTGCACGCAGTGCATGCCAGCGGCTTGCGCGCCGGCGTCCAGCCTCCGCCTGGCTGCGTCAACATCCTCGCCAAACAACCTCGAAGGCAACATGTAACTCTCGCTACATTGATTCCCGTATCGTGCTACGGTGCGTCCCTGCTGCTTCATTTCCGGCTCGTGCTATCCAACCGGAGCAAGCAAATTCCCGGTACTTCCGACGCACAGGTGCTGGGTACCGGAACTGATGAAGCCCAGCCACACCTTTCCCAGCACAGCAACCAATCGTGCGTGACAGGCACGCCGGTAGAGCCAGCTACCTGAGACCTGCGCGCCAGCTGGATTGTCAACCTCACGATCCGGCGCCTGCGCCGCTGGCGCTCCAGGGGCGCTGCGTGCAGCAATTCGGCTGGTGCGGCGCTTGCCCAATGGGAGCTCTAATGAGGTTGAAACGTTGTTTAGACACCATCACAACCACCTTGAGAGCGCCTTGGAGCCCATAGCGGCCTCCGACACAAGCGCCAACCTCCAAACCGGGCCGCCGACACGCCCGCCTTTCTTATATTGCGCCTACAGCCAGCTGGAAGAGTTTTCATACCGCCGACAGCCCGGCCGACAGCTCCCGAGCGCTCCACTGCCGCCACCGCCGCCGCCCTCCGCCAGCACCGCCGCAAAGTATGCAGGGCCTGGGCGTTGCCGCGCACGACGCCATTGAGCAGGAGCGCTCGCTCAGCGCAGAGGCCCGGCTGGGCGGCAGCCCTCGCGCCTCGCAGCTGCGTGCGGCGCCGCGCGAGCCGCAGGCCCACACAGGCCCCACCCTGATTGAGCGCGAGCTGGGCGAGGAGCTGCACCCAGACCACACCGCCAGGCTGGGGCACCCCGGGGTGGACTGCCACCACCTGCCAGCGGGGCACGCGCACAGGTGGGGCCAGCTGAAAGGCCTGGGGGGGCGTGGCCGGAGGACGAGCCGAGCGGTGCGCTGGTGCACCAGCCCTTGCTGTCCGCTGCTTCTGGCCAGCAGCAGCAGAAGCAGCAGGAGCAGCAGGAGCAGCAGCAGCAGCAGCGGCGGCACCGCCGGCGGCAGCAGCAGCAGCAGCAGCAGCAGCAGCAGCAGAAGCAGATGATCATGCACGGAGTTGGTGGGGTGGGTGGGTCGCTCAATCCTCCGGCTGCTGTGCCTGCTGCTCAACCGATCTTGCGCGCCTCCCCCTCACAGGCTGACCCCCTACAAGGCTGCCTACGACAAGCAGCACCCAGAAGAGGCGGGCGCGCCGCCGCTGTCGGCGTCGGCAGACGAGGGGCAGGGCGAGCGGCACGGCGCTAGGGAGGCGCTCAAGCCGTGATCAGGCACCGTGTCGGCATGCTGGCTGGCAGCTGGAGGGCGCGTCCTGCAGCACAGCGTGCGCCACGGTGCGGCACTGCCACCCAACCCCTGCCTGCCCGTCCATCACAGCCCTAACCCTCTTTTCTCCGCCCTTGTTTCCGGCATCACCTGCCCACCTCTATGCTTGCGCCCTTGTTTTTGCCCTGTTCTGCCCGACACGTCTGTGTGCAAGGCGGTGTTTGTTTTGCGTTTGCTTGGCCGCTCGCGTGGCGTCACCGCCGCGGGCGTGCCCGCTGCCCCTGTTGACAAAATGCTGGCGCTGGTTCATCGTACTTAAAGTCGTCCTACCTGTGCACGCCTTGCAACACGCTAAATCTCAGTGACAATGCAAGCGTTGCGCCCGGGCGCAGCGCAGGAGCCGCCGAGCCGCTGCCAACAACAGAGCGGGGCAAATCCTGCCTGTCAGTGTGACGTCCACAGGGTCCACACTCGTGATCGACCGCGTGTTTGGCTGCTAAGGGCACAAACATGGTAACTGGTGAAGATGCGCAGGGCAGGCCGAGCAGTGCTCGCGGTATCTAACCGAGCGGCGCGCAGCCCGAGCTGAGCCGCCGCCGCCGCCCAGCACTGCGGTCTCAGTCACTACATCGCGCACTCCCGGCACCATCCTTTACCCGCAGCGTGGCCCAATTCCTCTCTAGCAGCTCCGCCGCCGGCTTGGCCGGCCCAGCCATCGCTCTACAGGGCAGCTGCGCTGGCAAAGGCAGCAATCAAGGGGCACCCGCGGGCGGCGGCGGCGCTCTTTCACCCGCTCCTTCACCAACAACCGCAGCGGCGTTGCTGCAGCCCCTGCGGCTGAAGCGCGAAGGGTGCACTGCAGCAGTGCTGCCACTGCCGCTGCCGCTGCCGCTGCCGCTGCCACGGCTGCGCCAGGTGCTGCTGGCGGCGACGAGGCAGATGCGGAAGTTGAGGAGCTGATACAGACGATGGGGCTGGGCAGCAGTGTAGCTGACGCCCAGCCGCCGCAGCACACGCAGCTGGTGCCCTGCTCCGTGGCATGCCGCGGCGGTAGCGCCTGAATGCCTTGCGGCGTGGCGTGTGGGACTGGTTCGCCGCCGCCGCTTGGGCGCCTCCCTAGCCCCAGCAACCTAACAGACCTGTACTAGCCCTGCACATCAGCCTGCATCCTACCTCCCAGGCCCATGGACAGCCCCTGTTGTACAGCCACGCGCACCACAGCCTTGCCTCCTGCGCAGCAACCGCACAGCATCATGCGCACACATAGCTGTGTCGTAACCTGCACGGCACCACCTCCCTATCACATGCCATCGTACATCGTACTGCAAAAACTAAAGCATCACATCATGGCACAGGGGATGGGTGCGAAGGGAAGCATGGGCATGGCAGACTCGAAGGGCGGCCCTCCTCGCAGCACGTGTGTGGGCGGGTACCTCTTGGTGGCGAGTACCGCACCTGCATGGTCTGCAATTCGTTGAACATGCTGGCAAGCTGGCCTCCAGTCCAGTGCAGATATGGTAAAAGAATAAGGGAAATCCTCTAGTCGGCCTTCACGGCAACCAGCCCATGGCTGCCTTGGGAGCGGCGCCAGCTGGAGGGATGGTGGTCGAGACCCCGCCGGCGCCGGCGCCAACCCTGACGTAACCCGCTCGCTGCCGCTCAACAACTGGCGGCTTGCAGGCGTTTCCCTTCACTTTATTTTTACTAGTCGTGTCGCCACTGATCAAGCAAGCCAGACAGGTGGGTCTTGCCCAGGGAACCACTGCCGTCGCTTCGCGCTGGCTCCGCCCCCTCCAGCGCTGATCGTCGCCCTGCTGCATCGCCGTTCTAGGCGCCATTTACAGGCTCTGTCGCCGCGACCCGCCGCTCCCACGGCTGCAGGCCGCCGCCGCCGCCGCCGCCGCCGCTGCGAAATGGACGCCGCCCTGCCCCAGCCCGCTGGGCGTGCACTCTGCTTGGCTGGGACTGGTGGTGCTCGCCCTCGGGGGCGCCGTGCACGCCTGGCACGAGCGCAGCGGTCTCCGCCGCATGCTTCGCTCCCTCAGCTGGGGCAGCCTGCCGCAGGCGGCTGACGGCAAGCTGGCGCCGCGCCCCCGCTCCTCCAACCCAGCGCCGGACTGGCTGCCTGCCATCGAGCATGCGCCGGTGAGGGGGCCTTCTCGGCAGGGCAAAGGGAGCACTTAGGGTGGTGCGGCCACCGCACCGGGACGAGCCACGCCGTGCAACCGCGTGTGTTCACTCTGCCACACGCACGACGTAACCCTTGCTGCAGGACATGCGTAAGGTCATGGATGCCGACATGCTGCTGGCCGACAGCCACCCCATCCTGGGGGTAAGAACACCGGATCGCCACAGCTCTGGCAGGCCCGCTGCCCGCCCCTGCTGCCGCCTGCCCCCGCTGCATGCTGGCCCGAGGAGCTGAACACCGACGGTCAACACACCCCTTGCCCCACCCACCACATGTGCAGGACGATCACATGTTTTCGGCGTTTGTGGCGCAAGGCCTGCTGGAGAACCTTGATGGATATTACGACAGCCAGCTCCGTAGGTGAAAAAAGGGAAGGAAGAAAAAGAGGACAGCCGCCGCTGCTGCTGCCAGGCTGCTGTGCTGCCAGGCTGCTGCTGTTGCCGCCCGCATCTCACGCCCTGGCCCCTCCCGCCCCCCCTCGCAGGTTCCACGCGGTGGTGGCTCTGGGGCGCAACACCTGCGGCCACCCGCGCGTCGTGCATGGCGGCCTGACTGCAGGTGCGGTCCGCATCATGCCTCGTTTGCGGCGCACACCAGCCTGGGTGGGAAGCAAGAGTCTTGACGTCGCCGTCCTTGGGGGGAGCACGCCAGACGTGGCTCGACATCAGTATGGTGATCACCCACCGGCTGCACACGTGCTTAACCACTGGACACATGCCTGCCCTCTCGACCCTCCACATGTGCAGCCATCATCGACGAGTCGCTGGGCGGCCTGATCTTTGCGATCATGCAAGACAAGCAGGCAGCGGCGGAGCTGCCGTGGCCCATGTACACGGTGGGTGGGCAGCCGCGACGCTTCTGCTGCCACTGCCGCCGCACGTGCTGTCGCTGTCGTCGCTGCCGCATGTGTGCTGCAGCCGCTGCCACCACTGCCGCTGCCGCTGCTGCAGCCGCGCCCGCTGCCGCCGCCGCCGCCGCTGATGCCCATCGTCATAGCTGCCAGCCACAGCTGCCACAGCTGCTACATCCCCGACCCCAACGCACCTGCGCTGCACCGCCACCCCAGTGCTGATGCCTCGCCCCCACACCTCCACCCCTCCCCTCCCGACAGGTCCAGCTGGACGTCAGCTACAAGCAGAAGATTGGCGCCGGGGCCACCGTGCTGTGCACCACAGAGATTGAGAGCGTTGACGGGCGCAAAGTGTGGATGAAGGCAACCATGAGGTGAGGCGCCAAGCGACCGGGTGCTGCGGCAGCGGCAGCAGTAGCAGCGCGAGGTGCAGCAGCACTGGCGGCAGCGAAAGTGGCGAGCAGCAGCAGCACGACGTGCACTAGTGTGTCAATGGTCAAGTTGCGCAAAGTGTGTGCAAGGCACTTGCCCCCGTTACCAACCATCACAGCGCCCCACTCCTCACCCCCTGCCGCAGCGATGGCCCGGCAGGAGCAGTGTACGCCACAGCACGCGCGCTCTTTGTGTCCCCCAAGCCCAGGAGCTAAGAGCAGCCTGCAGCCTGGACAAAAGCGGGGCCATGCGGTCGCGAAATATTTCCCCCGGATTCACGAAAATACCCATGCAGCGTCTGCACGGTGTGGCGCTGCTTGCCTGCCCATCCTTTGTTCCCATTCTTCTGTTCCCTTTTCCTTCTTGCTCTCCCTATTTCATAGTCCACCAAATCAAAGCCTTCACCGTCCCCTCGATCATTCTACCCGTGACCCCGGCACCATCTCCGTCCTCTGCTCCCAGCGATCCCTACCCATCAACCTTTTTTCACTGATCCCCCTCTACTGATCAAGACCGAACAGAAGAAACATGCGCCAGGCATCGCATTGCCTGCTGCAATCTTTGTGCAACCCATTCTTTGCAAGTTTACAAAACATGTGTCTGCATCAGGAATTCAGCTGGGATCACAGGGATGATACACAGAGGCCGGCCGCGTTACCACGACAGGTGCTGCCTGCCCCACAGGCCTCTATCCCAGGTGGGTGACGCTCACGCGTCCCTCCACCCCACCAAAAGGTCTAGCCAGCGCACCGCAGCGCACCACAGCGTGCGCGCCTCACAGGCAGCGCGCCAGCTCCTGGAACTCGTTCTTGCAGCGCACCAGCCCCTCCACGCGCTTGGCCAGCATGTCGCGGTTGGCCTCCAGCGCCGACAGCACACCGGCGGCTGCAGGAGGAGGGCGGCAGTGGGGGGACGGGTTCAGGGCGTGAGCGCAGCAGATAGCAAGCAAAAAGCTTGGCACCGGAAGCGACGCTGTACCACCAGCAGCTGAAGCATTTTAAAGCGCAATCCGTCCCTCTGCTGTTCCTCCACACATGAACGAACGCAGGCCCCCCCCCCCGCCCCCCACCCCCCCCCCCCACCTGTGAACAGCCCCATGAAGGCCTCGTCTGTGCGGCCCAGCACCTCCACGCTGAGCTGCGTCGACAGCTGCTCCCCCACAGGCTCCAGGAAGGCGGAGCGCAGCGTGGCGGGCACCGCCTGGCAGGCCACGGTGGAGCGGATGCGTGTGAACAGGCGGGAGGCCTGCAGTGGGGGGTGCAAGTGGGCGGGGGCCAGGAGGGCTGTCGTGCGCTGCATGGGGAGGGAGGGGGCACGCAGGACAGCGGCGGCTGCGGACATGCAGGCCGCAGCCTTGCAGCAGCGCTCCTGCAATCGCTGCCTCCCCTGCTCCACCCTGCTCCAGCCTGCTCCGACTGCCCGTTCCCCCCAGCCCTGCTCCCCCACCGCTCGCTCCCCCACCTGGTGGGACACGTTCAGGTAGGCGGAGCCGCCTGCCGCTGGTGCAGCCATGCGTGCAGACTTGGGGGCACGCCCCTGCACGTTGAGAGCATGGCGTGAAGGGCGTTGGGTTACAAAGGGCTGCTCTCGAGGGTTGAGGGCACATGCCTGCACAGGTTCCTTCCTGCCTGCTCTGTTACCCGGCTTGCTGCTGCAGCGACACCCACAGCATACCACCGATTTCAGCACGGGGGGGGCGTGGTGTGGCCACCCACTCCCACCTTGCTGGGGGAGTCATCGTCCACGTTGCGCCCCGCCGCTGCCGCCGCCGCCATGGCTGCCCGGCGCAGGTTGTCGCCCTTATTGACGGTCCCCAGCACGTCGTGCCGGTCGGGGGAAGGAGTCTCGGGCACGGTCTGCAGAAACATGGCAAGCAGGGGGAGGGGTGGGCAGGGGCAAGTCTTGGAAGACGAGCAGGCGCAGCATGCTCAGCAGCAAGCCGCGCATGTCGCGCAAGCCGCAACCTTGTTGCAGCAGTTGCGACACCCCGCTTGCATCCCCGCAGGCCTGCCCACCCCCACGCTTCAACTACATGCAATCACGCGCCCACCGACCTGCTGCGTCTCCGCGAATGCCGCGCGCCCCAGGCCAGCAGGCTCGTTCTCGTCGGCGCCGTGCGCCATGCCCTCGCTCTCAAACAGAGAGGGCGCCGGCATCTCCTCAGAGGGGGCGTGGTCTGATGGCGGGGCAGGAGAGGGTTTACAGAGGGTGGGTGTGGTTGGGCAGGGCAATGTGGGGCTACAATGCAGCAGAAGCAGCAGCGGCGGTGGCGGCAGCGGGACGCTGCTTGTCGCTCCCCCCGTTATAATCTGCCTGGCCGTACCCATCAGCCATCTGTTTCACTCCACCCCGAACCTTGCCCCTGCCAGCCCATCCACCTGCCAGCAGCCCCATGGCAAACTCGCTGGTTGCGGTTTCCAGGTGGTGGCGCACGATGCCGCGGCACGAATCCTCCAGGGCGCCCACAAAGGCCTGGCAGTAGTGCGTTGCATGGAGCGGTTACTATTCAGCAATGGTGGGCGTGGTGGATGACGGTTGACCCCAAACCAGTGCGGAAGTTGCCAGGCAGTCGACCGCTGGCCAGAGAATCGTTTGTTGTGAAACGCTGCGCTGCACCTTGCCACACCTTGAAGGCGGACTGCAGCTCGGCATGGAAGGCCACATAGGGGCGCAGCGCGTCGTAGCCTGAATGCAGGATCGAATGAGGGCCGGTGGGTAGGGGCAGGGGAGGTGTGCAGGCAGGGGTGTCGCAAGACGAGGGAAGAGCACAACACGACTTCTTCTTCCCCTGCCGCCCTGCACAGCCGCGTGCCTGGCACCCCGCACCTGTGCCCTTCTGCAGCTGCGCCTGATCCACAGCAATCTCGTAAGCGCGCTTCACCACCGCTCCCAAGCGTGCGCAGGCAGTGTCGAGCAGAGGTCCCAGCGCCTCGCGGGCGGCGCTGCGTGCCAGCTCCTCCGCTGCCTTTGACGTGCCGCCGCCGTTGCTGCTTGGGTTGGGTTGGGGACAGGAGGGGGGGCTGTCACGCAAGGAGGAGAACCCGTTGCAACTAGGGCGGCACGTGAGGAGATGGCAGACAGCAGCTCCAAATGCCCAGTGGCCCCTCCATTGTCCCTTGCGCTCTGCAGCCCTCTTTCCCTGGCCCTCCGATGCGCCCCACGTGCGCACCGGCTCTTGTAGGCCAGCAGCAGGTTGGCCACGCGGTCGCGCTCCACTGTAGGGAACTCCAGGCAGCGTGCCGCCTCCTGGAACTCCTGCAACGCAGACGAACACGGGGAGGGAGGGCAGGCAGGCGGCTTGTAGTGCGGTTGTGGAAGGCGCCACCTGCACCTTACTTCCACTCCTAAAGTCGGCACAGGCCGGCGCTGCACCCTGGCTTGTCCTCAGACGTGCACCCACCTGCAGCGCTCGCTCGAAGGCGGCGCCACCAAACAGGCGCAGCCCCGCGTTGGGCGGCCGGATGGCAGCAGTCACGCCGGGCCACTGCAGCAGGGAGAAGGGGTTCAGAGCAGGCAGATGAGCCAATGCAGCAGGGGGCGAAGGGGGCTGCTTGGCGCACAGCACCCCCAGCTGCCTTTGTTGCCCGCTCGTCTGTCAATCAATCAATCAATCAATCAATCAATCAATCAATCCTTTCCACTGCAACCCGCCTGCCTCCCTGCTCCCACATCTCCCAAACCGCGCACGTGGCCGACGGCAGCATTGGTGCGCTCGTCCTCGCTGTTCCATCCATAGTTCTTGGGGTCGGTGAGGGGTGAGCCCTGCAGGATGCTCTCCACACGTCCAGAGACGCCCAGCACGTACGTGATGGCTGGGGCAGGAGTCGAAGGCGAACGGAGAGTGTGTGTGTTGACTGGGTGCATGGGGAACCACAAGCAGTCCGCCTTGCGTTCAGCTGCAGCGCAGCAACGCTCCTCCTCCAGCAGCGTCGCCTACCCGGCCTGCCGTGTAGCCCCCCCTCTCCCTCGCCCACCTGCTTTGCGCAGCGACACCACGTCCCCAGCCTCCCCCAGCTTCTTGTCGGCGGCAATGAGCTCGCGCGCCATGCTCTCGCAGCGCTCCTGCAGCAGCCCCAGCGTGGCGGGCGCGGCGTCGCGGTACCGCTGCGCCAGCTCCTCCTCAAGGAACCTGCGCAGAAGCGTGGGGAGCGGTGTGAAAAAGACAACGATGGAGTGGGGCCTCGAAGGGCCTGGACACACTCGACTTTGCTGCTGCCGCCATGTGCCTTCCTGCTGCCAACGAGCACTGGCTGAAGCGCTGCTGGGCTCTCCAGCCACCCACCCGTGCTCCCTGCTTCCTAGTCCTCGAGGCCGCACCTGCGCAGGTTGCCGAAGCCGATGCGCTGGCCAAACCGCTCCTCGTCAAAGCCCCCAGAGATGCCTTCACGCAGGTGCGACTTGATGCTGCCGTCCACCTCCTGCAGGATGCGGTTCACAGAGGGCAGGGCAAGATGCAAAGGGCAAGTGGGATGCAACACATGTGTGGCGAAGTGGGTATGAAGCAAGGCTGTGCGGCACACTTACTGCAAGGTCGATTGCCACTCCTCCCAGCCGCCAACCCAACGCGCCTGGATGGCCTTGCGCCACTCTCCCGAGCTGCTGGCGGGGCCGATGCCGCCGCCGGCGGCGCGGTCCTTGGGCAGCGCCACAAAGAAGGGGCGCACCGAGGGCGGCAGGTAGCCGCTGGCAGACAGGTACCTGGGGCAGGGTGCAGACGGGGGAGGGGAGCGTAGCTGAGAGCCTGGGCTGAGAGCCTGCACGTGCATGCAGGGGAGGCTAGCGGGTCGAGGTGCACTGTGTCGCAGTGCCTCCTTGCCGCGCTGCCCACTGCTGGCCCGCGTGGCTCACTTGTCCACCTCCCAGCGCTCGCTGAACTCCTTGAGGCGGTTGTCGAACTTGGAGCACACCATGACTGCCGGGAGCGAGTGCACAGGGGGGTGAAGGGCGGGAAGGTGCTGGTGAGCGGCAGGGAAAGCAGGCGAGGCCTCAGCAGCAGCGGCCGTTCCCACCTGCCTGCACCCTCTGCCGCGCCCTTCCGCACCCACCCACTCACCCACGCACCCGCCCACCCACCTGTGCGCTGGTAGTGTGGGTCCACCTCCTGCAGGATGTGCATCCACAGGGAGGAGCACCACTCCACTGAGGACTGCTGCAGGAAGAGGATGAGGCGGTGCTGCGGCGCGCACTGCGCCTTGACCATGGCCAGGATGTCGTCGGGTGTGGAGTCGGCCTCGCCCTTGCGGGCCTGGAGGAGGGGGGGCGGGGGAGGGGGGGGGAGAGGGTACAAGGGTGAGAGGGGTGAAGCGAAGGCAGCGAGTCGGGGCGAGGCGAGCGAGGAAAGGCAGCTGCACCTGCACGCGCTCGACCGCGACCTTCTGCACCATCTACGATTCCGCAGCGCTGCACACATACCCCCCACCCCCCCATCCACCCCACACACACCTTGAGGATGAAGCCTGGGGTGTCCACGATGGTGAGGTTGGGCGCGTATGCAAACTCCGCGCGCATGACGATGGGCTGCGGGGTGGCAGGCAGGGAGGGGTGCGAGCATGCTACGCGAGGGAGCACCCCGCCGGCCAGCACCCACCTGTTGGCCGAGGCGGCGCGCAACTTATGCAGCTTATGGTGCTTTCCCTGCTGCCCATCCTACAGCTCAACCCCCAGCACCCACCTGGTTACTGACGGTGGCGCCCAGCTGGCGCAGGTGCACCTCTGTGCGCTCACGGATGGCCTCCGCCAGCAGGGCCTCTGGGACGACAGGCCCGTACTCCTGGCTGTCCTCATCCTGGGACACACAATCAGCAGTGGTTTGTGTGGAGTAGACTTGCGCAAGCTGGGATCTTCCAATACATGACAGGCAGCATGGGCCGCCCTGTTGTGCCCTGGACGTGGCCGCGTGCGAGCAGCGCCTGCTGTGGCGCCGGCCTCACCTGCAGGCGGCAGCGCGGCTCCGGCGCGGTGGGCTCGTGGACCATCTGCACGATCAGCGGCCGGCGCGTGCCCATCTCGCTGGAGGTGATGTTGAAACGAAACTGAGGGGGCGGGGAATAGGGAGGGAGGACACGCGGCGGCGGATGAGGCAGGCACAGCACCCACGTGCCGCAGGGGTCGACGTGGCAGCAAGCTGCCCGGCCCCACCACCTCCCTCGCCTCTCCTGTTGCGCACCCCGAGGAATGCCTCCAGTAGGCTGCTCTTCCCATCAGACTGCCCGCCGATGGCCACGATCTCTGGGATGGGCAGCTGCTCGCCAAACGCGACCGCCGCTGCCTGCAAAGCGAGAGCGGGTAGGGAGGGCATGACAGGGAGACGGCTCGAGGGATTCATAGCAGTGGCAGTGGTAGCAGACCAATCCTGCGGGGCGGCAACCGCACGCCGCGTCAGCCATCCGGCAGGCGAGGGTTGCGGGTGCCGCCGCCGCCGCCTGCCGCCGCTCGCACCTGCAGGCGGCTGTAGGCCTCATAGCGCAGTCGCGACGCAGGGTTGTCGAATATGTCCCCCGCTTGGCTGCCCATTGCGCTGGGCGCTGAGCAGCTCGCGACAGGCAGCGGCTGTCAAAAGCGCAGCTCGGGGCGAGCGTGTCCAGTCGCGCGTCAGGGTGTGCGCAGTGACGAATCCGTGGTAGCAACAAGCAGAAGAGACGCAGAATGAGCAGTGGGGACGCAGAATGAGTGAAAGAGGCTGTCGCCGTGCTTTGCTCGATGCTCCTCCTCCGCCTCGCCTGCTCATCAATTCAAGACGTCCAGGCGCCACTGCGCATCGATCGGCACATCTTCAGGTCCCCCAGCCTCGCCTAGGATGTCGGCAAACGGGGGCCGAGATGTGGGCGAGCTGTGGGCTGCGCTGAAGGCCTCTGGCGCCCCTCGACGCTCTTACGGGGCACCACTGTCTGGTCTGGCAGGCCTGCCGGGCGTTACGAGCAGCGTGCGCGTCATAGACAAGCACGCCAGGCCGGCAGAGGCGCGCCCCTCGTTCATCGCGCAGTTGGGGCAGGGCCAGCAGGCTCAGCAAGGCGCTCAGCAGCCATCGGGCGATCACGCCGCCCTGCTGGTGAGCTGGTGCCGCTATGCCGCCGCCGCCGCGTGCCGCCAGCGCCGGCGGCGAGTTGACCGGCAGAAGTGCGCTGCTTCGCCTTCTGACACGGCTGCCCTCTATCGGCTCTCCCATCCAGGCCTCCCTGCAGCGAGACATCAACGGCCTCAGCGACCCAGACCGATTGACGCGGCGTCGCTCGGTGCGCTGGCGTGTGCAACAGCCCTGCGATGGCGCATGGCAGCGGTGTGGTTGCTGCCTCGTGCTGGTCGAGCTGGACACTGCTTGCACTCCCTTCCAACCCACCAACCCTACGCTGAACTCTGTCCCGCAGGTCGAGCGACTGCATGCCGCACTGCTGGGCTGTCCAGGCGCGTCGCCCGATGCGCTGCAGGCGGCACTGGCCGGCCCGCTGCTGGTGCCGCTGGTGCGCCTGCTGGCCGACCCTGCAGAGAAGGTCCGGGAGCTGGCGGTGGCCCTGCTGGCTGCCGCGCTGCCACGCCTGCCCACCCCTGGCGCGCTGCTACCCACGCTGGCGCCCGCCCTGGCAGAGTGTGTGGGCACCGCCCCGCCGACGGAGCCTTCCGAAGAGCTGCGCCTGGCTCTCGCTGAGCTGGCGGAGGGGCCCCTGCTGGGCTCAGACGGCGCGCCGCGCCCGCCGCCGCCCGGCCTGCTGCCGCCGCTGTGCGCTGTGCTGGCCTGCCAGCTGGCAGACCCCTATGCAGACATCAAGAAGGTGCGGGGAGCGGGGGTGCGGCAGGGACACGTACTGAGCACCGTGAAGGGCTCTGTGCCGTGCGTCCTGACCACTGAACCTACCCGGCCGTTGTCCTGTTGGCCCTCTCCCCTTCCCGCAGGCGGCATGCACGGGCGTGGCAAACCTCGCTGCGCTGCTGCCCCCAGGGCCCGACGCGCTGCCACTGGCGCTGCTGCAGCCGCTGGTGGCGGCGCTGGCAGCCAACCTGGCGCACCAGCACAGCCGCGTGCGCGGCGCCAGCCTGCAGGCGGTGCACGCGCTGGTGCAGCGCGGCATGTCGCAGGCCGTGCTGGAAGAAGGGGTGCTGCCAGCGGTGCGCCCGCTGGCCCATGACCACGCCCCCGCCATCCGCGCCGCGCTCTTCGCCTGCGTGGCGCAGTGGGCGGGCGCGGCGCTGCCGCCGGCGGGGCAGGGCGGCGACGACGACGGCCGCGCGGCCAACCAGTGCCGCGCCTTCCTGCCGCTGCTGCTGCCCCTGGTGCTGCTGGGGTTGACGGATGAGGCAGAGCCAATCCGGGCAGATGCACTTGCTGCTCTGGAGGCCATCGGCGCACGCCTGGCCGAGCAGGTGGGGGCATGGCAGGGGCACATGTGTGTTGTTGCCTGCTGCGGCTTGCTGCGTGCGGGGATGTGCTGGGCTTGCTTTCCAACCTGCAGTTTCCATCAATCCTCACGATCCTCACGCCATCCGCCTCCCTGCAGGCTGGTTCTCGGCACGGCAGCGACGAGCCACCCCCGGCAGGCGTGCCGCAGCAGCCGCTGCCTGGGTACGGCCACCCCTGGTGCGGCGCGCGGCCCTCGGCAGCCACGCGCCACCTGGTGCAGGCGCAGCTCACGCGGCTGCTGCAGCAGGCCCTGGCGGAGCTCCGCGAGTGGACAGGTAGGGGGGGAGCATGGAAGGGAGCGCTGCTTTTGAAGCTGCTGGCGGCCTCTAGCGATATGCCCCCGTGTCGTCATCACCTGCCTGCAACCCAGCAGGGACCCTTCCAGAAGCGGCGTTTGTGCTCAGCCCTGCCCCGCGCCTGCCTTGCCGCCCTTGCCCCCACCAATGCTGCAGCCACCCTGCGCCTGGCGGCCGCCCGCCTGCTGCGTGCCTCGCTGATCTATGGCGAGGGCGAGGTGCTGCCGCTGTTGCCCACCGTGCTGGTGGCGCTGCGTGGCGCGGTCGCGGACGACGATGCAGGCGCGATTGGCCAGTGGGTTTGCTTTCTGCAGTCATGGAGGGCTGTGCAAAATGCCTGCTTAAACCTGACAGCTGGCCCTCATGTACAGCAGATCCGACTCGCTTTGCCGCCGCCGGCTCATCTGGCTCGCCTGCCTGTCTTCCTCTGCAGGCGTGGCCGTGCACGCTGTGGGCTGCGTGCACGTGCTGGGCGTCAACCTTGCCCCACGGCACTGGGCGCCGCTGGCAGCCGAGGCGGTGGCGGCGGAGCAGCAGAGCGCAGCGCAGCGCACGGCAGCGCTGGTGGTGCTGGCTGGCCTGCTGTATGCAGCTGCCAAGGCGGGGGCTGCTGTGGAGGGCGAAAGCCTGCAGCTGGTGGCAGCCACGCTGAACTCTGCGCAGCTGGCGGCGGCGGCGGCGGCGCCCGACGGCGTGCCGCTGCGACAGCAGCTGCTGGCGGCTGCCTCGAACCTCGTGCTGTGGGGTGGCCTCAGCACAGCGGCGGTGGCGCCGCAGCTGTTCCAGCTGCTGCTGCAGCTCTGGGCGGCCGAGGCAGACAATGGAGCGGCAGAGAATGCTGCCGTGTTTGCGGCGCCGGCGGGTGCCAGCGGCAGCGCCGGCGGCGCGCCAGCCGCCCCCACCGCAGCGGCTGTGCTCCACCAGCTGGCGGCGGCCCTTGGCAGGGGCTCGGCAGCAGAACTGTGCGAGGTTTACGGGCCTGCCATGCTGGCGAGCTGCATGCAGGTGCGGCAGCAGGGGGACTGGTAGTGTGCTGGGAGCTGAGGACAAGCAGGCACCCTGGCTGTGGTGCACACTCGCCGCCTGTTCCCCACCGTCCCCTGCTCCCCCCCGTGTCCCGCGTTTGCAGGGCCACGGGCAGTGGACACACGCGCACGCGCAGTGGCGCACGGTCGCGGCGCTGCTGCGCCTGTCGGGCAGCGCAGCGCTCGCGCAGCTGTGGCCTGCGGCGCTGCCTGCGCTGGCAGCAGCAGCTGCTGACCATGACAGGGACCCCAGGCTTCGCCTGGAGCTGCTCCACCTGGTGGCTGCTTTGCTGGAGGATGACAGCAAGGCAGACGGGTGGCGCCAGGCTGGCGCGGGCCAGGCGCTGGTGGCCAGCGTGCTGTCGCCGGCGCTGGCGTGGCGGGCGGGACGCGTGTCGGCGGCGCTGCGCTACGCCGCGCTCGCCGCACTCGCCAGCCTGCTGTCGCGGCGCCGCCTGCCGCCGGAGCAGCTGGCAGCTGCGGTCTGCAGCAGCGGCGCACGAAGCGATGCAGCGGCAGCAGCGGCAGCCAGCAGCAGCAGCAGCGGCGGCGGCGGCAGCGGGTTGGTGGAGCGTGTGGCTGGGTGCCTGGACGAGGAGTACGAGCCGGACACGCGCCAGCTGGCGTGCCACGTCACCGGGCTGCTGCTGGAAGCAGGTGGGTGGGCGGGGAGCAAAGTGGGCAGGCCGGACGAGCCTGCAGGGCTGCATGCACCCAGTGCTTGCAAGCGGCCAATGCACCGTGGCTGGCAAAAGTGCAGTGCAAGTTTCCCTTCTGAGAAAGCCCCTGCCCTCCCTGCCCTCGCCGGCCTTGCAGTGGGCACGCAGCTGTCGCCGCCCCAGCTGGCGGCGCTGCACCCAGAACTGCTGAAACGCCTGGACGATAGCAGCAACCGCGTGCGCGTGGCTGCATGCACCGCGCTGCAGCACTGGCTGCGTGCGACGGCGGCGGCGGCGCCGCAGCAAGGCGGCCTCCCCGACAGCGAAGCCTCTGCGCTGGCCAGCAGCCTGCTGATTCATGTGGGGGACCCCGCCGGTGAGGTGGCGGGGGCGGTGTGCCGCCTGATGGAGCAGCTCGCCGCGCTCTCACCCGGCACGGTACGGCCGCTCGCGGCGGCGGCAGCAGGCGCGCACGCTCGGGGCGACCTGCTGCAGCGCGTGTTGGCGGCGTGCGGCGCTGCCTGACGAGGGGCCCCACTCCCACTCCTGCACCTTCACTCTGTCTTTGCAAGGGTTACTTGTAAAGGCATTCCAATGCCAAAGAACGACGGCAGCAGGCCGCCAAAAAGGCAGGGACCGTGTTTTTTTTAAAGGCTGAGGGGTAAAAAAAAATTGTAGCTGAGGGGTCACTGGCAGGCAGGCAGGCGGAGGCTGCTGAATGTACAGGGCAGGGGCGCGGGCACAGACTGGTTGATGCACTGAAAACTGCGGAGATGGCTGGGGGCCGGGGCTTGAACAAACAAAACTCCAGTTGTCCATTGCAACACAAAGGGCGGCGAGGGCTGGGGCCAGGCAGCTGGCGTAGAGGCGAGCGCCGAGGGCCGCTGGGCCGTCAGTCCTCTGCATCCTCCACTCCTTCTCCCTCCCCCTCCGGCGCAGGCTCGGGCGGCAGGGGGATGTCGCCGCGGTACGCCAGCAGGGCGCGCTCCTGCCGGGGAGGGACAACACGCGGCGGGGGGGAGGATGGGCAAGGCACAGGACCGCAGCGGCGAGGGGGGCGCTGCTGCGAGGCATGCACCTACTAACACAGCGCTTGCCTCGGGCGGGGGAAGAGGGAGGTGGGGCTGCCCCGCCTGCGCCTCCCCACCGCTCCCCCACCTTGCACTTTGCCTCGATCATCACATCCACCTGCCCCTCCAGCCCGTGCAGCGCGACCGGCCCACGGACGTAGTCGCTGTGGGCGTGGGGCTTGCGCCCCGCCTGCGCTTGAGCAAGAAGGGGAGACGAGGGGGCACGACAGAGGGCGGGTCGAAAGCAAACAGGCGGGCCGAGTAGCTCCAGCGCTCGACTCTCCCGACTAGGGGAGGAGGGCACCATGCTCCCCAAAGGCAGCAGCTGCAGAGGGAGGGGAGCACAAAGGGACGCCTGCATGCCGCACAAGCCGCATCGATGCACACCCACCTGGCTCTCGCTCCAGTGCACCTTTGGGCGCACGCCCGGCGGCCAGGTGGCCACAGCCGCCATCAGCGCCTCTCGTTCGGTTTGGTCGCCGGGGCAGAACTGCAACAGGGTGATGGGAGTCGGGTGCAAACTGGTGAGGCAGGCAAAAGGGTAGGGCAGCCGGGTGGCAGCAGCAGCCCGGCTGGACGCTGGCACAGCCAGCAGCGCCCCCCTCTTGCTCAGATTGCCGGGGCAGCTGTGGAGGCAAGGACACGGCAGTAGCAGCAGCAGCCCGCGCCTCTTGCCTTCCAGTGGTGGAAATCGAATACGATCGGCACGCCGCACATGGCGTGCAGCTGCAGCAGGTCTTGCACGGAAAAGGCGGTGGCGACGTCGTCGTTCTCCACTGCAGGGGGGGCGGGGGGGGGACACGTGAGTGCGTGCACGAATCGCAGGCAGGCGCTGGCTGCAGGAAAGCGCAAGGGCCGCTGCAGAGCTGTCGGCTGCGCCGCCCACGCCACTGCTCTGCTCCCCAAGCGCCCTCCCGAGCGGCAGACGCACAACCGCAGCACCTGTCAGGCGGGCGCGGCAGGCGGGGCTGAGCAGCGCGTAATTGTCGGCCCAGCGCCTCATCGTCTCCTCCTTGCTGCCGTGTGTGGCGTAGGTGCTGCGCATGATGGGTGCATGCGGGCCAGGCTCCAGGGATTGAGCGACCGTTGGACAGGAAGGGATGGAGGGCAGGGGAGGAGGCACGTCACCAACCAGCCGGTGCCTGCCGGTTTGCTGCTGGCGAGCGTGCACTCACCCGCCAACGTGTATGTTGATGGCGTTCTGGCAGGAGGGCTGGTACCCCATCAAATCCATGATCTATATGGACAAGGAGGGAGAACGGGGGGGGGGAGCGAGGGGAGGAGAGAGCAGTTGCTGCGGCGTTGGTTGCTCAGAGTTGCAGCCGCGTTGGTGCCAGGCTGCAGCAAAGGGGGCGCCAGAGCCAGTGGGGGTGCCACACCCGGACCCCTTGCAGCAAATGTGAATTTGTGGCAGGGGCACACAGGAGCTGGCTGGGTGACTGGATGCCAGAGAAGAGGGACCTGCACCCCTAACATGGCGTGCCACACGCATGCATGTGCGCCGGCAGTCCACACCGCACGCGACAGTCTGTTGCGTAAGCCAGGCGGACGCTGCGCACAGCACACACGTACCTGCGAGTGTGCCTCCAGCTCGCGCCGCGACTTGGCTGCCAGCTCAGCATTGGGCGCCGCCAGCTTCACGAAATGGCTGCACGGTGGGAGGGGGCGGCGGAACGGCACGTTGGCACTGGACCAGCCGCAGCACAGGGAAGCGACGGCGGCGGCAGCGGCAGCAGCAGCAGCGGCGGCAGCAGCAGCAGCAGCAGCAGCAGCAGCAGCAGCAGTAGCAGGGGGCGGCTGCACCAGTGGCGGCTCAAGAACACCCCCCAAGCCAAATGCTCAGTGCAGGCGTCACTAGTGGGCTCGGCTGTTTCCTCGAAGCCGACAGCCGGCAGCCGACAGCCAACAGCCAACAGCCGGCGCCGTGCAGTCCCAGCACACACCTTGGGTGGAAGGTGATGCGCTGACCGTACAGGCGTGCCAGGTCACCGGCAAAGCGCAGCGCGGCGCTAATCTCCTCATACCTGCAGGCACACGCATCACAGAGCAGGTCATAACAGAATGAGACAGAAAGAGTGGTCGCGACGAAGTGCGTGCAGCCTCCTGCGGCAGCCGCATGGCACCGCCTCCTGCACTTGCTGCGTCCCATGCACTCCCCCACACAAACCACGACCACACCACCAGAAATCCAACACCACTGCCCTTCCTCCACCCACTGCGGCAGGTCTGCTATCTCGAACGTGCCCATCCACGGCAGCAGCACAGAGCTCATCCTGCAGTCAAAAGGGCAAGAATGGTGCGTGATGCTGCGCAAGCCTGGCCCGGCCTGGACACGACGGAACTTGGCTGCACGCGCAACATGGCACCGCTCTGCAGGTGCCATGCTGGTGTCCACCGCCGCGTGGTGGACCGACCAGGCACCAGCCTGGCACACACCTGAAGAGCCGGATGCGGTGCTCGTGGTTCCACTGCGGGCCAGGGGGCGGAGCAGGCGGCAATTGTGAGGGGAAAAAGCAGGGTGGAGCCAGCCAGCCAGGGCCGGTCGACCCGCGCTGAGCCATGCCAGGCGGGCCGAGCTGTGTGGAGCAGCGCGGCACGACGCGCATCTGGTGCTGCTGCGGCGCTGCAGCGGTGCAGCGATGGCACCGCTTCGGAATTTTTTTATGTCGACACACCTGTATGATTGCTGCCAGGTCCCTGCAGTTGGCCAGCGCCAGCTCCCCCAGGTGCTGCATCCCCTTCTTGTCCACCGTGTCCTTGCGGCAGTCCCTGCTCCAGCGGGTGTGGGTGGAGAGGAGTGAGGTGAGAAGAGCACTAACAAGGCTGCCCTTCAACAAGATACGCGTCAGTCCCTGCAGGGGGGTGGGTGGGTGGGAAGGCGGGCGGGGTGGGTGACGGCAGATGGAGGCTGGGCAGGCTGCCGTGCCTACTGTACTGTACTGTGTTACACCTGTTTGTATTCTGAAAAAGAAACACAGGGCCCGGCACGGCTGAGACCAGGGAAGAAGGGGGGGAAGGGAGGGGAGAAGCCGCTGCTGAAAAAGGGGGAGAGAGTGCAAAAGGGATGCATGTAACATAGGACAAAGCAAGGGCATCTGCTAGGATTGCTGCCCCCCTGCAGTCCCTGCTCAAGTGGGTGGATGGAAGGAAGACGGGTGGTGACGTGATGTCGACAGCAGGTCAACAAGGAGAGCGTCCTCAGCTGCAGTTGGAGGGTTCGATGCATGCGCGAGAAGGCGGCAAGGGAGGCACGCGGCGGCGCTGCCGCACCGCCCCTCCCCTCGCCAGCGGCCCACCTGCTGGTGAAGACCGGCGGCTTGTGCTCGCGCAGGGCCATGTTGAGGCAGGCATAACTGCGCGCAGGGGGGAGTGCGCCGGGGGTGTGCCAGGCAAAAGGGCCTTGCAGCAAGTGGCAGCAAGTGGCAGCAAGCGCCACCAGGGCAGGCGGCGTGGGCTGCAGCAGGGCGTGCGCACACAACTTGAAGAGGTATCGCGTGAGGTTTGCACGAGGCATGCTGACGCCCAAGGTGCACCCAACGTGTAAGGCAGCAAGGAAGCCCTCGCCCCAGGTAATCAAACAAGAAGGTGGCCCCTCATCCTGAGACAACCAACCAACCAACCAACCAACCAACCAACCAACCAACCAACCAACCAACCAACCAACCAACCAACCAACCAACCAACCAACCAACCAACCAACCAACCAACCAACCAACCAACCAACCAACCAACCAACCAACCAACCAACCAACCAACCAACCAACCAACCAACCAAGGTGCCCCCTCACCCCAGGTTGGGCACGGGCAGCGGCGGCGCCGTGTAGCCCTCGGCAGTCAGGCGGGCCACAAGCTCTGGCGTGGGCAGGTCTGCGTCCAGGGAGGGAGGGAGGGACACGCAGAAGTGAAGCAAAAGTGAGAGGACAGGGAGGCCCAGCCTGGCGGGCGTTGCATGCCGGTAGCGATGCAGCGCGACGCAGGGCCTGGCGCTTGAGTCAAGCCAGCCAGGCACAGCACATGGCCTCCCTCCCTTTCTCCCTCCCTCCCCCATGCAGCTGCCCGCGCACACCTGCCAGCGGCAGCGGGTCGGGCTCGCGGCGCCGCCCGCCGCCCCGCTTCTTCTTGGGTGCCGGCTCCTCCTCCCCCTCCTCAGCCTCCGCCTCGGCGGCATCACCCGCAGCTGCCGCCGCAGGAGCACGCTGGCGCTGCCGCCCGCCGCCGCGCCTTTTCTTTTCGGGTGCTGCGCTCTCCGCGGCCTCCGCGGCCGCCGCTGCCGCTCCGCTCGCACCGCCCGCTGCGGCCGCCGCGCGCCGGCGGGTGCGCCGCGGTGCACGCGCCTCGACCTCCTCGGCCGGCGGCAGCACATCCTCTGCCGCTGCAGGGGCGGATTCGGGGTCGAAGGCCGCCCGTGGCACCGCCGGTTCAACAACAACAGCTGGCTCCGCCTGCGCTAGCGCGGCTGTTGCCGCCGCTGCGCCGCCGCGCCGCGAGCGCTTCAACTTGCCGTAGACTGGGGTGGGGGAGGCGGCGGGCGCAAGGGCGGGGGCGAGCGGTAGCGGCGTGGCCGGCATGGCGGTCTGAGCGGAGCGGCGACCCATGGCGGCACGCAAGACTGCGAGGGTTGGTCGAAAAGTGGGCAGTGTGGGCGGCGGAAGAGCGACGGAGCGGCCGTGCAGCGGCCGGCCCTGGCCGGAAGCTGCCGCCGACGGAAAGCTGGCAAGTTCAATGGGCCCACCTGCTGGCGCGTGGGCTGCTGAGGCGGCTGCAGACAGTGAGCCTGGTGGCCTGCAGGGAGGGCACAAGAGGAGCGGAGGGCCAAGTCCGATGTGGCCGCTGGCGGCGGTGGCGACAGCAGCTCCCCCATGCCTGGCGGCGCCTGTCGCGCAGCGATCGCTCACTGCGTGCTCTGCAGGCCGGATGCGCGCCTCGAAGCGAAAAAACTGCGTGGCACCGAGACCTGGGGGCGCGCGGGCGCTCTGGCCAGTCGGCAGGCCCACTGACGCAAGCAAAACATATACAGCTGGGGTGAGATGCGAAATTGGCCAGTGTCATGATGGGCCGTGTGCCCGGGGTAGAGGGCGCACCGGCGGCGGCACGTTGCCAACAGTGCTCAGCAGGCTGCGTGGGCATGCGATCATGGGGCTGCATTTGGGCTTTAACGGTCCAGCACTCCGTTACCTGGTTCACAGGACTGCAGAATTACATGACATTTCGCCAGTGCGGCTAAGCGTTGAAAAGTGCTCCGCTGGCAGCGCTCGAGTGCGGTCTCGAGAACCCTGAGGTCTGTGCACCGTCGCAGCACCGTCCTTCACCCCAATCTAACTCAAAAGAAGCATCATATAATCAACTCATTCATGTCTGACATACCGCGGCCTTTGTTACCACACAGTCTGCACCCAGCCACTCGAACCGGAAGGCGTAAACGAGCGGCAAACGAGCGGCCATAGCGGCGCACCGCCATTCATTCGGGCGGCGGCGCTATCGCGGCGCGCGATTGAGCTCGAGTCCTGCTCGTCCCAAGGTCGAGAGTCCGGCGGTAGAGCCCTTGCGGAGCGACCATGGCGGACATGCTAAAGTTCAGGGGCCGGCTGGCCACCCCTGCACCCTACCTCCCGCCTCGGATGCATGTCATGTGCATGGCGCATGTGTGGGACAGGCGGCAGAGCGGGTGGTGTGCGAGGCAGGGTCGCATTGGAAGGGCAGAGGAGTGGGGAGCAAACACGCATGCCGCCGCCACCACGTCCTCTTTCCCTGTCATCGCCATTCCCAGGCCTCGTTGTCGCGCATTGTATCACGCAGCAGCAGGGCATGGAGGCGCAGGGTTGCATGTCGCAGCCGCACGGCGGCGCGCCGCCCACGCCGGCCCAGGATGCGGAACGCGCACAGCGAGGCGAGATGCCGGCGCCCAAAGCGCTGGCAGGGCAGTTTGACGGCCTGGCGGTGGACGAGCGGGAGGGGCCCTCCTCGCCCCGTTCCCCGTTCTCCGCCTCTCCCGCGAGAGCACACGGCTTCGCGACGGTAGAGCAGGAGGAGGAGCAGGAGCAGCAGACGTCGCCACCCACCAGCGACGACGGTGATGGCGGCAGCGAGCTCGCAACGGCGGCGGCGCAGCGGCGAGCTGCAGCAGGGCCGGCAGCGGAACCGTCTGCTGCAGCAGGGTCGTCCGTGGCCGCAGACCAGGCTGCAGCAGAGGCAGAGGCAGAAGCGGATGCCACGGGCGCGGCGCCGCCCGCAGCAGCGGCACCGCCCGTGGGAGACCGCGAGCAGCCTGCAGCGCCGCAGCCGCAGCCCGCTCCGGAGCGGTGGCAGCTAGCCGACCACGACCTAGAGGAGCCCATCCTGCAGTCGTGCATTGAGCGCTTCTGCCTGCTGCCCGTCAAGTGAGCCAGGGCGGGCGGGGGGCGCGGTGGGCGCGCGGCGCCGGCTGCCGCCACTACAGGCAGGGCGGGAAAAAGCGGCGGGAAGGCGCAGACCGGGTGGGGTGGGTGTGCGTGGGAGCACCGCCCCGCCTGCGGCGCTGCGTCCGGAGCCTTGCTGCCGAGCTTCTGTGTGGTGCAGACGCCTGCAGGGCTGGCGGCAGATGCCTGCAGGACGGGTGGTTGCGCCGCCTGCCGCCGCCGATGACCTGATCCCTTGACCCTCCTCCCATCAGCTCGCCCCCTGCCCTCGTCCCCCACGCCACTCGTCTTCCACCCACGCCCCATACATGTGTCCCTCCTCTTACGACCGCCTCCCCCCCGCACCACCCACCCTTGCTTGCCTCCCTGCAGGTACGACCGCTGCTTTGAGTTTTACAAGCAGGCGCAGGCCAGCTACTGGACGGCAGAAGAGGTGGGCAGTCGTGTGGGTGTTGGCTACCACCTGTTGGGCCAGGGGGGGCTGCCTGCCTGGTGCAGGCGTGCCCAGCGCCGCGCCTGCCTGGTGCACAAGGCACCAGAGCGAGCGCGCGGCCAGGAAGCGTGACCAACGCGGGGGAAAGGGGGGGGGGGGGGGGGCACAGCTCCACGTGGCGCAGTCACACGACGTGTGTATAGGTGGCCGACGTACGTTTCACCCTGCCCCCCCCCCCACCTTCACACACAGGTGGACCTCAGCCAAGACATGCGGGACTGGCGCAAGCTGAGCGGCGACGAGCGCCACTTCATCAGCTACGTCCTCGCCTTCTTTGCCGCCTCCGACGGCATCGTGCTGGAGAACCTGTCCACCCGCTTCATGCAGGGTGGGTGTGCTGGGGTTGCTTGCGGTGGGGTTGGGGCAGGGTCGTCAGGGGTTGCCAGGGTTGGTTTGCGGGGTGGGTGCATGGGTTCAGGCCCGGGGCGGTGCCGAGGGGAGGTGCCGCGCCCTGCTGTGCATTTGTGCGCGCCTGCGGCGCCTGCCCGCCGCGCCGTGCCTCGCCAGGTTGCCTGCTTGCCTGCGCTGCCTGCCTGCCTGCCTGCCTGCCTGCCTGCCTGCCTGCCTGCACTGCACTGCGTCCACTGCCTGCGCTGCCTACCTGCTGCACACACGCCTGCACACACGCCTGCATGCCTGTGGCGCCCCATGATTAGACTACTCACTTTACCTTGGAGATCTTTTGAGCGCTGGCTGTCCAATCCGGCGCGCTGAAGATAACTTGTGAAATGAGGGCAAGCGCAAGCCGTGCATATTCATGTGGCCGTCGCTGCACCCTGCAGCCTCCCTGTCGCTCTCGCTTCGCCGCTGCACCCCTGCTCCGCACGCCGCCTGCGGCTCTTTCAGAACCACTCATGAGCCATGTGCCCCCCTGGCTCCTCCCCCGCGCCTCGCGCTGACCACAGCTCCCCCCCTGCCCCCTGCCTCCCCCCCCGCTGCTGCCGCAGAGGTGCAGGTCCCCGAGGCCCGCGCCTTCTACGCCTTCCAGTCCGCCATTGAGACTGTGCACAGCGAGATGTGAGCGCGCGGTTGGGGAGGGGAGGGGGCAAGGATGCTGCAGCTGCTGGCTCGCTCGTGGTTGCAGCCAGGCTTATGTCGCGTGCCCTGGTTGCAGGGAAGCAGCCAGGCATTGCCTGCCGAGGCCGCCCTCCTGCCCCTGCCCCTCGCGTGCTGACGACGGTCGGCATGTCCCCCCTTGCTCCCTTGCAGGTACGGCCTGCTGCTGGAGCAGTACATCTCAGACCGCGCTGAGCGCGACATGCTGTTCCACGCCGTGGACACCATCCCCTGCGTCCGTGAGTGCCGCTGCTGCCGCCGCTGCCGCCGCTGCCACCGCTGCTGCTGCTCTCATTGCAACGTTGCTTGCTCTCACCGCAGCCGCCGCCGCAGCCGCCGCCCTGGTCGCCGCAGCCCTGGGCCCCTGCATCTCACTTGGCCCCTGCGCCCTCTCTCCCACCCGCCCCTCCCCGCCTGCAGAGAAGAAGGCGCAGTGGGCGATGAAGTGGATCGACAGCAGCAGCTGCTTTGCGGAGCGGCTGGTGGCGTATGCCTGCGTGGAGGGCATCCACTTCTCCGGCTCCTTCTGCTCCATCTTCTGGCTCAAGAAGCGGCAGCTCATGCCCGGTGGGTGGGGTGGGCGCAGCGGCAGCGGCTGTTGGTGGGGGTGGCAGTTGGTGGGGGTGCGACAATGCTTGCGGGTCGGACGGCGCTGGGCGCTTTGCAGCCCAGCTACCACCTCCTGCGCTGCTGCAGCCCCGCTGCCCGCCCATCTGCCCTTGCCGGCTCCACCGGGTGTCGGTCATCGGCCACTCCCCCTGCTCATGCGGCCCTCGCTGCACCCGGCCCCCCCCCCGTCCCCCCTCCTTGCCACAGGCCTCACTTTTAGCAACGAGATGATCAGCCGCGACGAGGGCCTGCACACCGAGTTCGCCTGCCACCTGTACGAGCTGCTGCGCAACCGGTGGGTGCTGGGCGAAAGCACTGGGTTTGTGGGCGCTGGATGGGCGTGGGTGGGTGGGTGGGTGGGCATCTCTGGGAGGGCTGGTGTCGCCAGGCGTTGGAGGGGGCGCTGCCGGCATGCATCCTGGTGCATTGTCGACAAGCTGCACAAGCGCAAGCGCGATGATGAGCACCCTAAACTTACAATTGCTGTTCAATCCGACCCCACAACCGTGGCGGAGAAACGTTAACCACTTCACCTGAGCGCCGCGCTTTCTGGGGGCGGGGGCTGTTGAGCTGGCTTGCTGCACGCCGCCAGCATGCACCGCCTTTGCACCGCCGCCGCTGTCGCCTGCCGCCGCCCACGGCCGTCGCCAGCTGTGCGTGCTGTGCGTGCTGCATGCCTCGCTTGCACTGGCGACGCCCGCGGGCGGGGACGAGTATTGACCCCCTAACGGGGCCTCACGGCCCCGCGATGCGGATTTACAACAATCACCCTCTAAGAAGTACTGAGCCCGCTGCGTGCGCCGTGCATGTCGTGCATGCCGTGGTTGCATGCCGCGATCAACACCCGTCGTGCACGCGCACGCCGCTCGCTGCCACTGTCCTTGCTTACTTTCGCCTTCCTGCCTGCTTGTTTGCCTGTTGGGCGGGGACGAGTATTTACCGTTGATTGGCGGGGGCCCCGCGTCCCCGCCCTGAGAATCCAACAAATCACCCTCTAAGAAGTACCGAGCCCTCCCCCTGTTGCTGCACCACGCACGCATGCACCTGCCCCGCGCACACGCGATGCCATGCCTCCAGCACGCTGCGACGGCCTGCATCGCAGCACTCCGACGCCACATCCCCGCCACACCCACCTGCTCTCCCGCCTGTCCTCCCTCCTGCCCTCCCGCCTGATCCGCCCGCCACCCTCTGGCCCCCGCCCCACGCTCCCCCGCCCCTGCAGCCTCCCCGCCTCCCGGGTCTACCACATTGTGAGCGAGGCGGTGGAGCTGGAGCGCGAGTTCTGCTGCGAGGCGCTCAGCGTGCGGCTGGTGGGCATGAACGCGGAGATGATGGCGCAGGTGGGTTGGGGTGTGTGGGGGGGGGGGGGGCGCGACGGCGGGGACCAGCTGGGACCACCACCCCCTCCCGCGCCCCACTAAGTAGGGGCCCTGGTTGTGTCGCCCGAGCCCCTGGTGCTGCATCATTGAAGGGAGCGCCGCGGCGCGTGGCGGCGGGGGACTGTGTGCAGCAGGCGTGGGGTTCAGCTGCACTGAGCAGCTTCGCGCTCGTCCCTTCGCGCGTTCCTTGCCCCGCCGCACACGCCTGTCCCGCCCGCCCGCCCGTCCGCCCGCCTGCAGTACATTGAGTTTGTCGCTGACCGCCTCCTGGTGGCGCTGGGGTACCCCAAGGTGTGATGGGCCACCGCCAGCTGGGGGGGGGGGGGGGGGGGTCGCGTCTCACAGGCCAGGCCGGCATGCAGCGCAGCGCGCCTGCTCGTCGCGCGCCCCCGCCCGCCCGCCGTCGCCGTGGGCGATGCGGTCCCTCTGCTCTGCCCCACCGACACGTGTACCGCGTCCTTGCCCCCCGCGTGTACTACTGCTGCAGCTGTACGACACCCCCAACCCCTTCGACTGGATGGACATGATTTCGCTGCAGGGCAAGACCAACTTCTTTGGTGGGTCTCTCTCCGGTTGGGGTTGGGGTGTGCACAGGGCGCCCTCCACCCATATGAAAGGGTGCCCTGCTGCGCTGGCTGCACTCGCCACCAATGGCTGCGTGGGCGCACCGCTGGGGGGGGCCCGCAGCGACAGCTTTGGGAGGGGTGGGCGTCGCTCTCCCCATGCTGCCCGTTGTGGCCGTGCCGCGCCCCCCAAGGTGGGCGTGACCTGGCCCCTGACCTGCTGCTCGCACACTGCTCCACTCAAGTGCCGACCTACCCTATCACCGCCCCCTCCCACCACCCATCTCCCGGGTTCAGAGCGGCGCGTGGGCGAGTACCAGCGCGCGGGCGTGATGCAGAGCGTGGTGTCGCTGGCGGGCGGGCGCAAGTACGAACACGTCTTTACGCTGGATGAAGACTTTTAGATGCCCCTTTGGGGTGGGGGCACCCAATGAGCACCCGCACTGTGGGATGTTGCAGCCGCTGCCCGCCGCGTGCCCGCCTCTGCAGCGCGGCGCAGCCCCTGCTGTACCGGGTTCACACCCGCGCCTCTCCCTTGAACCCACGTCCAGCTGTCACACCTACCTAGCACCCACCCCGCTCACTTCGCTTGCCTGCCGGCGCCCGGCGCCGAGGCCTTCAGTTCACCCGCCTCCATGCCGCCCGCCTGCCGCGGCCCGCACCCTGGCCGCGCTACCAGCCACACTAGCCGCGCCCTCCGCGGCGGCGTGCGGACGGGCGCGACGCACTGTATCCCTTACCCTGCCCATGCCCCTGCTCATACTCTCTGCCGCGACACGACCCTCGCCCCCTCCTCCTTTCCTCTCCCGCTCCCCTGCCGCCCGCGGCGGCGCACCGCTCTGCTCCCTCCCTGCCACCGTCGCCGTGCATGTTGCTGCCGTCACTGACCCTCTCTCAAAGCGCTCTCCGCCCCGCGCGCAACCCTCCCTTGCTGCTCTCATGTCCTTAGCCAGTGCCGGGCTCTCCCCTAAGTTTTATCCACCCCCTTCTCAGAAAATCTTATCCCCGTCAACACTGCCCAAGGCTGCCGGATGCCGCGCGCCACCTCACCGGGCCGCGCACCGCCCTGCCGGCCTCCCCCTTGTCTGCCTCCCCTTTCGTCCGTCCGCCTCGTCCCTCCCCTGTTGCGCGCACACTGCCGTTTTCTGTGAGATCACCCGTACGAAAGGAATGGGGGTGCAAGGAGACGGGTGGCTGAAGCAGGGCAGAGATGGCAGAGTCCGCTGGGTTACGATGTGCGTTGCATGGTGGGGATACTGACAAGGAGAGAAACAATCTTCCTCCCGTGTTTCGTGATTTGGCAAAAGGTGTCAGAATGCTCCACCTCCACCAGGGAGCCGTAGGCGTCACCTGGGGCTATCTTCGACGAATTGCGCAAGGGCAAAGCACCCCCGTCAGCAATCGAGTCTAAAGCTCAGGAGGCGGAGATACGTATCGATCTTCCAACCTTGAGAAGCTTGTCTTCTTTGAAGAACAAAGAAGAGGTGTACGAACTTTAAGAACGATCCTGTTCAAGTAAAGTCGTGACAGGGGCTCTTTTCCTGTCCCCTATATGGTCTAAGGCCGTCGACAGGTCGACGCCCCGCGCGGCCTCTCTGATCATCCGTTTTCAGTTCTGACTGTCGCGCCTGCTTCTCCCACCCATCAGCTGCCCGCGCAGAGGAGCGGGCCGCCAAGACAACTACGCAGCACGCCGGTCGACGAGCCAGCATCCGCGTCCAGCTTTCTCAGCCGCACACTGGTCCGCCAAACAAGTCTCAATTGATCAGCAAGCAAGATTCCAGGGCGGGACAACCTGCCGGCGCTGCATGTCGCCTTTGGCCGGCCTTGTGCCAGTGCCTTGCTCGTCGTGGGATGCCTTGTCGCTCGCACTCTGACCTCTGTGGCAGCAGCACAGGATTGTGCTGAATGCAACGTGTAAACCCGCCCCAAGCCAAGCTTGTCGCGGCATGAACAGTGAACTCGGGCGGGGCGCACCTCTAGCGCTTGGCCAATGCAAAGCACGCCATAATGAGTTCGGCAAGGGTGCGGCCAAAGAGCGGCGGGGCCAACTGAAGCCCCTGGCAGTTGCAGCCTTGCAACACGCTGCAACGCCTCCCGCCTTCTCCGCCGCCGGCCTCCCGACCGGTCGACAGCATGCGGCAAAGCTTACACAGACAGCTAGTGCGGAGCAAAGGGCTTTAGGAAGACCAATATGCAGACAGGGCGGCGGCGCGGGCTGTGCTGCGGCGCTGCGAGGGGACGTGGCGGTCCACGAGGCATGCCGTGCCGTGGCCTGGCCTGCCCTCAGCAGCGGGGCCCCCCGGACCGACTGAACCCAGTGCTGTGCTCTAGAAGACGGGGGGCCAGGGTGGCGGCACCCCCTCCATGCCCTCCATGTCCTCCAAATCAGAGTCAGCATCCAGCTCATCGTCCTGCTGGCACGGCAGGGTGGGAGGGTGCTGAGCATAGAACACCATAATGGATTGCTCGTCTGCAAGCTTCCTCAGCTGGCCGACCGCCTGAGCTGGTGCAGGCCTGCCACGCAGCCGACCGCCCCTCCAGCAACCGCCACCCTGCACCCCGACTGAGCACAGGCCAGCACAGCCCAAGGGTAAGCGCTACCTGCCACGCGACTCCTGCCCCTCCTCCCGTCGCCTCACACGTTTGCCCAGCTGCCGCCGCCCTGCTCCTCACCCCTTGTCCCCAGGGATCCATCTCCCCATCCATGTCCTCCTCATCAAAGCCTTCCTCCTCGTCGTCAAAACCCTCGTCCTGCGGGCGAGGGCATGCCGGGCCGGCAGCGGAGACGTCGGCAGGGCAGCACCAGCGTTGGCGGCGGCGGCGGCAGCGGCAGCAGCAGCAGCAGGTCACATCACACTCCCTGTCCATTTCCCAGTCTGTTCCTGACCACCCGCCCCGCCCGAACTCAACATGCCCACTCGCCCGCCACTGCCCCGCCCTAATGTGCCCGTCCACCCGCCCACCCCCCACCTCCGTCCCCTCAAGTCTGGGCCAGTCAGTCAGCGGCAGCGGCAGCGCCGGGCCATACAGAACTCCCTTGCAACTGGCAGCACGTTCCGCCGCCTGTCCCACCATGACCCACCCGCCCGCCCACCCGCACCCGCCTGCCCTCCCGCCCACCCGCCACCCCAACTGCACGTCCCCCTCCCTCCCACCCACCTCCTCCTCGTCCCCAAAGTCTGAGTCTTCGTCAGCAAGGGGAGGGGGCACGTGGGGCATGATGAAGGGGTCGAAAGGGTCAAAGGGGGCTGCAGCGCATGTGAGGAGGGGAGCGGCTTGCGTTAGGCGCACTTGTGAGGGGCGGTTGCAGGTGCTGGAAAGGGGTTGCAAGGTAAGCGTGGGAGTTGCGGGTTCGGTGGGGGGAGACAGGGGTGGGTGGCGAGTAGGCAAAGGCTGTGCAGCGGAATCGACAGCGGGCGGCTCCACTTGACTTGGGGCGGGTTACATGTTGCGTGCAGCACAATCCTGTGCTGCCGACACAGAGGTCAGTCGTCGTGTGATGCCTCGTCGTGTGAGCGACAAGGCATCACACGACGAGCAAGGCATGGCTTACCCAAGGCCAGCCAAAACAGACAGGGGGAGGCAACACTGCTGCTGGGGGGCCAATCTCTGGTCAAACCCCACCCAGCCGCTGCCGTAAGCAACGGCGGGCGGGTCCAACTGGAGAGCAGGCGACGTGCGGTTGTGAGCAGCAGGCAGCGCAACACCACACACCCTGGCCCGCCCACCGTTGCCCGCCATCTGCTCCAACATCCAATGAGGCACCGGCACTATCTGCTGCGGCAGCATGGGGTTGCCAGCGGCGCCGCCCGGCCGAACGACGGCGGCGGCGGCGCGCCGCTCGGCCGCCAGCATCTCTGCGTCGGCTGCGGCCGCGGCCTGGCTGTGCAGCACCGCGCCCCAGTCGGCTGCACAGCGAGGCGGGGCGGGAGGGCGGGGCGGGCGGGCTGAGGATGGCCAGGGGAGGATAGTGCACGAGCAGGGCAAGCTGGGAAGGGCCCGTGTGCCACCATATCTCAAGACAGTTCCTGCAGCGTGCCGGGTGCCCTTCCCGCACACTGCATGCTGCCCAGCCTGCTGCCCCCGTCCCACCCACCCACCTGACTCTGCCAGCAGCGCCCCCTCCACCGCCTGCACCACCCGCCGGCCCTGCGCCGCCAGCGCCGCCGGCGGGCCCGCCACCCCGCCGCCTCCCTCGCTGCGCAGCAGCAGGCGCTGCAGCGCCCACAAGGGACCGCACCCTACAAGCTCCTGCGCGCCGCCCGGCAGCGCCGCCGCCGCCAGCAGCGCGTCTGCCGCCGCGCGGTGCACCTCGAGGGGGCACTCCCTGCGGGACGGTGGGCGGGGGGGGTGGCGGGGGGGGGGGAGAGTCGGCCAACCGCAGGCGGGTGGACCGTGCATGC
This sequence comes from Micractinium conductrix, assembly GCA_002245815.2. Classification (NCBI taxonomy): domain Eukaryota; kingdom Viridiplantae; phylum Chlorophyta; class Trebouxiophyceae; order Chlorellales; family Chlorellaceae; genus Micractinium; species Micractinium conductrix. Next base: position 110,047 of record LHPF02000053.1, read on the forward strand.
GCTGAACGCTTGCACACACACTCCTGGCGCGGGCGCAGGTCAGGCCTGGGCGCGACAGCACCGCTGCGTCCGTTGCCCGTGTGCATGGTGGCGCAGCAAGCGCGCCCGGCGCTGCCCGCCCCCCTCTCCCCCGTCTCGCCAGCGACCGCCCAAGCCACGCCCCCTCACATGCACAGCAGCATGAGCAGCGGGCCGCACAGCGTGCGCAGCTTGGGGGCGGTGGCGGTGGCGGGCGCCACCGCGACCGGACCCTCCAGAGTGACAAACCGCTGCTCCCTGAAAAGCGGGAAGAGGTCAGCGGTCGACGAAAGAATAAGTACAGCGCAGCGAGCCAGCCAGCCATGCACCGGCACGCCTGCTGCCACCCGCCCCCAAGCGTCGGCCCCGCCGCCCCGCCCGACTTGCCTGCCGACCGTCACCGCGGCGTCGCGAGGCGCGGCGAGCACCGCGTACCGCGTCGCCACCTCATCAAGCATGCTGTACCGAGGCCCCAGGGTGTGTGGAGGCTCCAGCGCTGCCTCAGCTGCGTCCGCGGCCGCGCCCCTGCGCACCTCTGGTGGCTGCAGCCGGTCGCAGTGCTGCAGCCACCAGTGCAGCACGCCAACGGCGCTGACGGGCCTGCGGGAAGGGAGGCAGCGGGCGTGCCGTGCTGGCTGCTGGCAGGGGGGCGGCTCGCTGCACGCCGGCGGCCCAAAGCAGGCACGTTGCAGTGCATCACACGCTCCTTGCGAGACTGCCCCACGCCTCACCAGCTGCGGGTGAAGGCTGCAGACACCCCGCTCGTCAGCAGGGGGCCGCCACAAAAGGCCTGGCGGGGGGGCAGGCCTGCTAAACGCTCGACAGCATAAGCGGCACCCGCCATGGCTGCAGCCGCCGCCGCCGGCTCCATGGCAGGCTGCACGCCACCCTGCTGGCCCGCCCCCTGCTGGGCAGCCGCCGGAGCCGCGCCAGCTTGCTGCTGCTGCTGCACTGCCTCCTGTTCTTGCTGCTGCTGGTCCTGCTGCTGCTGCGGTGGCGGCGGCAGCGGCGGCGGCGGGGCCACCACCTGCCCTGCAGCCGCGCCGCCTGCCACTGCGTGTGCGCCCTCTGCAGCGGCAACGGCATGCTGCGCCGCGGCACCCACGATCCGCGGCGGCGGCGCGCGCCACAGTGCATAGCTGCTGCCCTTCCAGTGCTCTTGCGTGCCTGCAGCAGCAAAGCAGCGCATGGGTTGGGCTGCTCTGGGGCCAGCGGGGAAGCGAGCAGGCAGGGAAGCAAACAGGGGGGGGAAGCAGCCGCAGACCCTGTGGCCAGCAGCCTTCCAGCAGCCCGCCACGAACGCTTGCCCCCGCACCAGTGGTAAGCCAGGTCAGCACCCGCTGCACTGCCGTCTTGGCCAGGCTGGCATCTAACGTGGTGTCTCCCACGCGCAGGCAGCACAACCCTGACTGCGCAGCTGGCGGCGGTGCCGCTGCACCAGCGGATGGGCCGCCGCCGTCAGCTGCCGGCTCTGCCATTGCTGCAGCTGCTGACCCTGCTGCTTTGGCCTGCCTGCCGCCGCGCCGACGGCGCTTGGAGGCCGGCTCCCCACCCTGGTCTCCCTGCTTTGCATCTTCTGTCGGCCGCTGCTGCTGCTGCTGCTGCTGCTGCTGCCGCCCTGTCGAAGCCGCCACGCCGGCCGCGGCGCCCGCTGGGACGAGGGTGCAGGCGCGCAGCATGCACAGCAGCGTGGACGGTCCCAGCCAGGTGGGCCGCCAGGAGGCGCCGGCGTGCCGACCTGCAGTCGTCACATTAGTATCCTGTGCCAAGGAATCGAGAGTGGGCAGCGCAGTGGGCAACTCGAAGGCATCAGGCAGGCGCGGGCAAGGCAGGCCAGCCGACGTGGAACAGCACGCAGCACAGGCCGCACCGCACCGGACCGCATGCACGCACGCCTTCCGGCCACTCTGCAGCCCCAACAGCTGTCCCCACGTCAGTCGACCAGTTGACTTTAGTTTGTGAGGGAGGCGCTCACCAGCAGAGAGGAGGACAGGAGGTGCCATGCGGCGGGCATGGCCGCCAGGCGCGGCGGGCCGCCAGCCGCGCGCCCCGCCAGGTGCAGCACGGAGCAGGTGAGGAACACTGAGGCAGAGTGCCTGACCCTGCGGCGCGACAGGGTGGAAAGGAGGTGGAGGGACCAGCACGGTCGCAGCAGCAGAGGGGCGGCGGCAGGAGGCGACCCAGGCCACAACCCAAGCCTCCTTTTCACCCCACCCAATACGCGTCCCCCGCCGCACTCTCTGCCGCCACCTCTTGCCGCCCCTGCCCACCTCTTGCCGCCCCTGTCCTGCCTCGCAGCCAGCAGGAGCTTCAAATGCTGAACACGACTCGACGGCCCCAAGCCTCGCAACGTGGGTGGATGCTGGCTGGACGGCCCTCTCACCTGAAGCTGACGCCAGGGCTGTACTTGTGCTTACGCTCCTCTGCTGCATCAACCAGCCTAGAGGCAAGCTGGCCTGCAGCAGGCAGCAGCGCCAGCAGGGCTGCCGGCAGCGCTGGCGCGACCGCCTCTGCCGCCAGCACGATGGCATGGCTGCCGCAGCTGCGCACGCCGCGCGCACGCCCGCGCGTCGCACGCCCTGCTGGCTCTGCTCCCGCTGCATCCGGGCCGCCTTCGCCGCCACCCTCGGACTGCGGACCGGCACCTGCCGCCGCTGCAGGCGGCTGGCGCAGCAGCGGCAGCAGCGCCACCGGCAGTGCCTGCGCCAGCATCACCATGGCATCGTTGAGGGCAAAGCTGCGGGCCTGCTGCCGGTCCTCGTCGGCATCGTGGTGGTAGGGGTACTGCGGGCACATGAGGATGGCGCTGGTACTGCAGGATGAGGCATTGCTACGCGGGTACCAATAGGTACTGCAGCCGCTCCTGGTGAACCGCTGCACTGCTTGGGCGGGTCGGAAGGGAAGCCTGGAGGCCAAAGAAGAGCGCAGGTTGCTGCCCACCCAACCACCGTCCCTCCAGCCACCCACACGCACGCTCGCACGCTCCCCTTGCCTGGCCGAACTGCGTGTCGAGCTCCGCCGAGCGCCACAGCGGGGTGTCCTGCCGCGCGCGCGCTGCAGCGGCGGCGGCGCCCGCCGTTGCCAGGCTGGAGGCGAGCGGCAGAAGGGGCTGGGCGGTGAGGGTGCCGTGAGCCAGGTCGAGCATGGCTTGGGCTGCCTGCAGGGACGCGGATGAGTCGGGCGACAGATGATTGGGGAAGCGGGTGGCGTGGGGCACAAGGACAGAGGCAGGCGTGTGAGGTTGGTGAGGAGCTCACATGCTGCTTGAACCACACACAGGTGGCGCGGGGGGGGGGGGGGGGGGGGGGCTAAGGAGGCGCAAGCAGGTGGGAGGGTGAGGCTGGTGCGGGCAGGCAGGCACGCGCGACGGACAGCGCAGCATGATGGTGATGATGCCATCCTGGCGCTCCCCTCCTTCCCCACCTGCACGAGCACACTGGCATCTGCTGCAAGCGCCGCTGCAGCTGACAGCGCCAGCGGCTGCGCCAGCGGTTGGTCAGCCACCACCGCGGCAGCGGCCGCCGCGGGTGTTGGGCCCAGTGGCCGCCCCGCCGGCTGCTGCCCCACCGCCTCTGCCAACGCCGCCTGCGCCTGCTGCACTGCAGCCTGCGCGTGCTGCACCGCCGCCACCACCTGCGCCTGCTCGGCCACCAGCTGGTGTGCCCCCAGCGCCTGCGCCTGCACGTGCTGCAGGTCATACATGTCCTGCATGTGCGGGAGCAGCTGCTGCAGCATGGCCAGCAGGTGGTCTGGCATGGGCTGGTGGGGCTGCCCCGCCGGCCCGCCCCCAGGCAGCGCCGTGCGCAGCAGCAGCGGCGGCTCGAGGGCCTGCAGCAGCAGGCCCAGCACCGCCCGCAGCAGCAGGCAGCAGGCGCGCAGCGAGCTGGTGTGGGTCAGCACGGCGCGCCGCGGCGGCGCCAGCAGCACCATGAAGTCGCGCAGCTGCGCGGCCGCCGCGGCCGCCAGGCTGCGCAGCATCGGGCAGGCCGCCTGCAGCTGCGCCAGATCCGCCACCGCCGCCGCCGGCACCAGCCGTGCGCTGCTCGCCAGGTACTTGCCCGCGTTGTCTGCCAGCATGGCAGCGGCGTGCCAGTCCCTGCATGGCGCAGAGAGGGCAAGCATGCCTGGCAGTGGGGTGGGGTAGGTGCGGGCAGGCAGCCAAAAAGGGGAGGGCAACGCATGGTGCCAGGGAGCCAGAGAGAGCGGAGCAGAGCAGCCTGCGTTACGCCAGCGCCGGCCATCAGTCCTGTCGAGGCCCTTGCGCACCTACGCCCCGCAGCCTCCACAGCGCCGCCCAGCAGCAGCGCAAGCGTGGCGCCCTGGCGCAGCCACGTCCACAGCGGCACGGCGCCAGCTGGCGAGTACTTGGGCACTAGCTGCAGGTAGGCGGCGGCCCAGCAGGCGGCGGCGGAGCCTGGCGACGAGAGCGCCAGCATGGCACGGACATCCAACGTCACCTGGAGATGAGCAGCCAGTCAGGGACGATGGTCAGGGAGGCCTGGGGCCGTTCAGGCACGCGGAGGTGGCGCGCTGCCAGCTGGCAGCGCGCCAGCGCAGGCAGCACTGCTTGTCGTCCGCCTGCCCCTCCCTCCCTTCCGCCAACGGGCGCGGCTCGCCTCCGCACATGCGGCCCCACAGCCTCCCTGCCCACACTGCACTACCCTCCTGCCCCTGCCCCTGCCCCCAGCGCACTTCCCCTGCCCACAACGCCCTGCCCTGCCTACCCAGGTGAAGGGGCTGCTGGGCAGCGCGGGTGGCAGGTGCGGCGGCAGCGCGTGCCTGTCCAGCCCCTCTGCATTGTGGCTCAGCCCAGTGTTGAGCACCCCCACTGTGTGGTGCTGGAAAGCGGGGAGAGGGGCGGGCACAGGAGGGAAGGCCGGGTCAAGGGCAGGCAGGCGGCGACGGGAGGAGGAGGACGCGCCGAAGCAACGAGGCAGTGCAGTTGTGCTGCGGGCTGCACGCCACTGCTACCCTGCACGCCGACATGCCGGCCCTAACCTTGAGCACCGCCCCGGCATTGCGCAGCAACGGCGGCAGCAGCGCCTCGGGGGCGGCGGCAGGCAGCCCCATGCTGCCCAGCCGTGGCACGTCGCTGAACGCTCGCTCCTGCAGGCGGTCGGAGGACAGGCGAGCGGAGGTGGCACACACTTGTCCTGGGGTAGTCTTTGGAGGTAGCGGCAGGCAGGTGGAAGCAGGCGCTTGCCTGCTCGCAGTCGCAGGCCCACACACCAGGCAGTGTTACCACGTGCTGCACGTCCCTCTCCACCGCTTGCTTCCCACCTGCAGCAGCGCCGCGCCCTCCGCCAGCACCGCCTCTTGGAGGTCCAGAAACAGGTCCTGGAAGGCGGCGTGGCTCTGAGAACGCAGGTGGGGGGGCAGAAGGGATGGTTGGTGAGGCGGCAACTACTGTAGGGGAGAAGTGCATGCCCGGAGGGGGTACCATGCAGTGGAATGTTAAAGAAAGGAGGTGTGGAACGTGGCGTGGCTTCGGCTTTTTTTTGGGGGGGGGGGGGATGAACAAAGGCAAAGTGGCGAAGGAAATGGCAGACAGGGGTGCGACATTGGGGGCCGATGCACATGGCCCATGCGGCTGTGGAGAACACAGCGCAGAGCGTGCTGGCAGGCGCGCAGCAACAGCTCCTCCTCCCTCCTCACCTCTGCCAGCGGCCGATCGGCGGCAAGCAGCTGCTTGGCGACGCTGCGGGCGGCTGCCTGCATGAGGGAGCCCTCCCGTGCGGGGCGCAGCTGCCCCTGCTTCTGCTTCAGAAAGGTGGCGAGGCCTGGAGGACGGTGGGAGGGCGGCGTGGCACATGCTTCTTGTTAACGACCTCCGGCCCCAACTGCACGCCTGCAAGGGCTCCATCCCGCTACCCCTGCGCACGCCTGCCTGCAGCCTGCCCCCAGCATCACCCCCTCTCTGCACCCTGCGCCAGCCCGCCCGCCAACATCTGCCCGCAACGGAGCGCCCACGTCCGCCCCCTCACCCTCGGCGTGCTGCGCGTAGCTGCGCTGCATGCTGCGCTCGAACAGCAGCAAGTCGGTGAAAGCAGACCCGCCGGCGCCACCGGCAGACCGCGGCAGCAGCGAGACACCGCGAGTGAGCAGCGCCATGGCAGCGGCCCGGCCGGTGCCCCGCATCGCGACGCCCAGGTGGCGCGCCAGCGACCACAGCACTGCACAGCAGGAGCGGGAGGCATGCGTGGTTGGTTGTTCGAGCGCGACTTTGTAGCCGGCCGCAGGGTCGGTGGCGTACAGGCTGACCTGCACTGGGCATGCATGGCGATGCCCACGCTTTCACCGTCCCACTCTCCCACCCTATCCACTCACCCCCCCACACACACACACACACCACCACACACACACACACACCACCACCACCACCACCACCCCCACCCCCACCCCCACCCCCACCCCCACCCACCCACCCACCCACCACCCCACCCTTTCAACCCACCCACCCACCTGGGAGCTGCCCCACCACCTGCCAGGCCACCTCCCGCACCGCCTCGCTCCACACGGCAGGCAGCCGCATGCCGCCTTCCACAAACGCGGTCCAGCTGAGGGACGGCCGGGGGGGGGGGGGGGGCAAAGGAACAAGTGAGAGGACGCGCAGGCACACCCGGCAAAGGGGCAGGCACGGCAGTTCCTAGGCGGGGGCCTCCCCTCCCGTCCGTGAGCCCCCTCCCCCAGGCAGCTCACCGCTCCTGCGGGGTGGCCATCTGCTCCCACACCTGGGCCAGGCGGCGCGCAAAGGAGGGCCAGCTGACGGCGGGCAGCGAGGCGGAGAGATAATGTGGGTGGGCCAACACCGCAGTGAGGTCCTGCAGGGGTGGCCGGCGGCGTGAAGGCGGCAGGCGGCGTGGGGTGGGGTGGGGAGAGGAGCCGCGAGGGCCGCACAAGGATTGAGCGGCCACCCCTCCCAGCCGGCCCAGCGGCCGCGCCTGCCCCACAGGCAGCTAGTGAGAAGCCACAACTGGAGTGCGCCGCCGACACGTGGCGGAGGAGCATCTGACAAGTGGCGGACCACCCGCCGCTTACCTTTAGCAGCTGCAGGGCGACGGGCTTGTAGGCCCCGCCCAGCCGCCCCAGCGACCGTGCCAGCCCTAGCGCGTCTTCAAACCCTAGGCTGGTGCCGCCACGCACTTCGGTGGGCCCTGCAGGGGGGGGGGGGGGGAGGCAAAGCAGGCAAGCTGGTTGGCAGGCAGGCTGGCAGATACGCGTTTGGCCGTGGGCTGGCACAGCCCTCCCCCCGCTCCAAGAAACGGCCCCCCCCCCCACACACAGGTCTGGCGCCACCCAACTCACACACGCCGGCGGCGTTGGGGGCTCCCACCGACTCTGGGAAGGAGTCCAGCGCGTCCACCCCCATGCCCTTGAGGTGCCACACCAGCTCGGGGGTGAGGGGCGCCACGCGGGCGTCCACGCCCTGCAGCAGGAAGGGTGCAAAGGGTGGCACGCTTTAAACGAGTGCTCCAGGCGTGCCGTTCAGTTGCCACACACACTAGCACTGGGGGGTGAGGGGGCGCCGCACAGGCAAGGAAGTTGGGTTGGTGGAAAACGGCATGGCAGCAAGCCACAATTGCTGTCGGCCTGTCGCAAAGCCATCGAGAGGCAGGCACACAGCACCCTTCCTGCCACAACGCGCCTGCAGCACGCTGCCCTCGGCTGGCGACAGGACCGACAGGCGAGGGGCGGTGTGCGGCGGCTGGCATGGGTCGGCGGCGGTGGCGCTGTCGCGCTGGGCACTGCAACACAGGGAGGGAGGTGGGGGTCACAGCCGTGGAGCAAAAGCAGCGGGGCTGCTTTGAGAGCTAAGAGAAGCAGGAGTCACACGCCGTGGGTAAGCAACACAGCGAGCGGGACAGCGCCAGGCCCGGCGTGCGCGCGCGCGCGCGCCCCCCCCCCCCCCCAACTCACGGCATGGTGTGGCACCTGTAAGGGTCTGCAGGCGTGTACTGCGGCAGCTGAGACAGGGCAGCGTCGGCGGCGTTGTAGCAGAAGGTTCGCAGCTCCGCGGGCCCCGGCACCGGCACCGCCACGTGCCCGAGCCGCCGCACAAAGAGCGCCGCCTGCTGCGCCGCCGGCAGCTGCAGGGACAGCACCACGTCTGGCAGCGTGCCGCCCAGGAGGGCGACTGCAGGGAGGCGGGCGTCCCGGCAGAGACCCCATTTAGCAGCCAGGTGTCGCGTGCGCATCGTCAGTGGAGGGGGGCGCCCTCCCGCATCCTGCCGCCCCTCCCCCTCTTGCCCTCCCCGACCGCCGGCTCCCACCTGTCAGCAGCAGCTGCGCCAGCTGGCGCGCGCCGAGCGGCGCCAGCAGCGCCCCTAGCGCGTCGCAGTCCAGCACATGCAGCGCCGGGTCGCTCAGCAGGCCCAGCATGGCGTCGCAGCGGTGCACGCACCACAGGGTCCGCAGGTCTGGGAAGGAGCAGCTGCAGGCGGACTGGCGCAGCGCACACGCGCCAGGCGGCGCTGGCCCAGCCTGTGCCGGTGGTTCGCAGCCGCTTGCCGCCGCCGCCGCCGCCGCTGCGGCCCCGGGCTGCTTGCGTTCCTGCTGCCGCGCCTGTTTGCCCTTGGCCTTGTGTTCGCTGCCGCCGGCCTCGCCGTCCTGCTGCTGCTGCCCGCCGCCTCCGCCGGCGCCGGCGCTGGGCACGACGTCGAAGTGCTGCCACACGGGCACCCCCGACAGCAGCGTGTAGTAGCGGCGGCCGCGGCGCGCGGCGACGCACACATGGTTGTGCCCGCGGGTGTACATGCTGGGCACCGAGCCGTTGTCAAAGTGTTCCGCTGCAGAGCGGACGTCGCCACCCACCTGGCTGTGCGCCTGTGGGTGCAGGGGGCAGGCGGGGGGCTATCAGCCAGCCAGGGAGCAGAAAGGACAACAGGCACCACGCAGCTCGAGTGCGCCGAACTCTCCCCTCTCCACCCCCCATTCACCCCCACTTGCAAGCTCACCGTGAAGATCTGCACTGCTGGTGGCGAGATGAGGCGCGAGGTGGCGCTAGGCGGCAGCACCGTGCCCCGCAGCAGGTTTCCCAGGGTGGGCAGGCCGGCGGCGGGCGGGAAGAGCGCGGGGCCGTCGCCGACGCCGCCACCGCCGCCCGCGACCAGCTGCACCAGCCCCGCCACGCCAGTGTGGACCTTGGAGCAGGGCAGCGCGCTGAACATCTCCTCTGGACGTGCCAGCCGGCTGTTGGTGCACTCCAGCAGGCAGTTCTCCAGCGCCGCTCGCAGCTGCGCAGGTGGCAGGCGTGCCGCCGCCGCCACAAACGCGTCGCCGTCGAGCACCGGGCCGGGCGGCAGGCCGGCGGTGGATGGCGGGTTGCCGCCAGGGCTCACCAGGTCTGCGAGAATGCGGCGGAGGGGGCGGGGAGGTCGAGGAGGTGGCAGATACAACGCGAAGCGGCAAGCGGCAAGGCAGGGGAAGTGCGCCGCTGCCGTAGGCAGCCAGAAACGAAGCGCAATCTCGGCTGATTTCGGATCGCCTTGAGGACGTCCACAGGAGCTGACAAGGCGGGCTCTAGGCCTCCCACAAGCCCCAGGGTTCGCGCACCGCAAGAGACCAGCGCTGGCGCGTGCTGGAGGCCGCCGGCATCCAACACAGCGTGCAGCTGGTCTCCAAGCTTGACGCTCAGGGGCTTGGACGCCAAACCCGCCAGTGGGTCGACCAAGCCCGCCACGCTTGGAAACATAGCGCCTGGTGACCGCGGCGTCTCTGAACGCCGCTCCTAAAGTTGCAGTGACTATGTAAAGGTGGAGGTGAGGCCGGGGGATGCGGGCGCGCTGCCGCCAGCGCCAGGTCACATCACTCCGCCCGCCGGCACTTCCACTGCTCTCCCTGCTGTGCGCTGTGAGATGCGCCTGCCTCTACTACTTGCCTGCTTTACTCGATAGCGCTGGTACCCACCAGAGAGTTCATGGTTACCCACACAAACAGAGGCACCCTTGCCGGCCGGCACAGGGGGCTGCCGCTGACGACCCTCCGTCAGGTCCTGTTACTGGCCCGGTGCAGGTGCTGTTGCCCCGGCGCTGCTACCGTGCTGGCAGATGTGAATGGATAGCTGGCGCAACGCCAGCTGGTTGATGACTGCAAAAATGTACACAGAGGACCGGCCGGAGTTGCCCGGTGCAAACGGCTGGCCAGGCGCATTGCAGGTGCAACAAACTCCGTCACGCAGGGTGCGATGCAGAAAACAGCGCTGCTCTCCTATGGCCGCCTGTGCGTGCAGTGCTCCCGGCCGCCGCGCCGCCTCGGCTCTCGCTGTGACGCCAGAGGCCGGTGGCGAAGACGTGCGCATGTGCACCCACCGTGGTGCAGGGGAGTGTCACCGCATTGCAGGACTCCAGTTAACACAGCTGCGCATTCAGCTTGGCTGTGGTAAGGGCGCGAGCCTCGAGGTTAGGTGTAAGAGCTCGAGGGCGAACAGTGTCGACGTCGACCCGCCGGCCTCCGGCCCCATGTCGACCGCATGTTTGCCTGACTCTTGCCATAGAGCTGCGCACGCGCCGGCGTTTGACTTTGAAGCTTTCTGGACACCCAGCAGCAGGAAGCAGCGTTGGTGAAGCGAGCCGAAAGACGTGCTGAGTGCTGGGCCTCCTGCTGGCCCCACCGGGCCGACGCACCCCATGCCGCTCTCGCCTGCCAACGAGTCGTGCAGTGTCGCAGGTGCGTGTTCCAGCCCCAGAGCCCCGCACGCGGCGCGTGACCCACCCAAAGCGCGACTCCGCGACCCTCGCCGCGTGCCCAAAAATGCTTTCGGCGGCCGCCCGGCAGCTCGCACCAGCCCTGCTGCGCCATGAGGGCGCTGCAGCAGCGCCGCTGCGCCGGTTGGCGTCTGCAGCCGCGCCCACGAAGCCCGAGGAGGAGGACGAGTATTTTGAGCTGCTGCCGCCAGGCTGCTCGATGAAGGACCCCACCTACCACTACGGCAGGAACAGGCGAGCGCGCTTGCCACCCCAGCCCAACCTTTGTCATCCGCCGCCACGCCCTCGCCGCCGCTCGCACGCCCCTGCGCTTTGTTCGCCCTGTCTCACCTCGCTGCTGGCCTTCACCTGGTGCAGCCTGTCCGACCCGGTGCTGAACTACGACCAGAAGCCAGTGGAAGACTACAAGCCACTGAAGAAGCGGCAGCCGGTGCCGGCGCCGCCGCTCAACGTCGCGGTGCGTTGCAAGCGCTGGGAGGCAGGCGGGGCGACGCGTGGGCTGGATACGCCGTGAGGTTGGGCTGCTCCGGGTGTGAGGAACGGCGCTGGGCACATCTGGAGGCTGTCGGTGCACCATGCAGCCGGCCGACCGCGCTCGCGCCGCTGCTCTGTGGCCCCCTTGTTTGCGCCGTCTCGTCCCCACTCGGTGCCCTCGTGACGCTGCGCCGCAGGCTGCCAAGGCTAAGCTTGACGAGAAGGCAGTGGAAAAGAAGAAGGCCCAGGGGGCGGAGCAGGAAGAGGTGCGCTGAGCAGGGGTCACGCAGCCGGCCTGTCGGCCTGAGGAGGGGCAGGTGTGGGGCACCTTGGCTCGACAACGCTGCAGAGGGTGCTCGCGCCGGGGGTGCAGCGCAGGCCACTGTAACCCGTGCATGCACCCCACCCCCTCCCGCACTTGCTTGCAACAGGACGACGACATGTACGTGTACTTGCCTCCAGGCAGCAGCATGCGCGACCCCCTGCCCAGCTCCCTCTCCGACCCGCTGGACAACCGCCGGGTGGGTGGGTGGGCGGGTGGGTGGGTGGGCATGGCTGGCTGTTGGGCGGGAGGTTTGAGCGATGCCAGTGGAAAGGGGGTGGGGAGGTGTGGTGGTGTAGGGGAATCGGGTGAGGCAGAGTGCGGGTGACACATCGGGCCGCGCTGCACGGCCGCCGGCTGTGGGAGTCTTGGTTGAGGACTGTGGCAGGGCTTTCCAGGCCCGCGGCCAGCCCTGCTCCCCTTCTGACGCGTCGTCGCTCTGTCTCATACCTCCTCCCCGCAGGTGTACTACCGAGACCCCAACCCCACCCTGCGCAAGTGAGGCCCTCAGCAGTATGGAAGGACCCGCTGCAGCGCCGTGCCAGCTCTCCCTGGCTGCTGCGTCTGCTTGGGCGGCGCTCGCCCGGCAACGATACACAGCAAGGCGGACGGGTGTGGCAGTCACGCGGCGGCACGATGCAGCGGAGTCCCTCCCCTTGCTCCAACCAGGACCTTGCAGCTGTGGGCGGACCAGGCAGGCTCGCCCTTTGAGGGCGCTGCCATGCCTGGCGCTGCGGCCAACTAGGCTCCCCCCATGTACTTGTTGTCGCCAACCCATTTTGTTGTTTCTCAGTCACCCCTAGTGTGTTGTTTGCTGTTAGCTGTTTTCCCCCGCACCAGGCAGGCCCCTGCTTTTTCTCATGCTCTCACCCCCCTGTCTGCCAACCCTCGCTTAGCAGCTCTCCTTTGTTGCAGCATGACAAACAAACGATGTTTTTCTAACGACGCTCTCTCCGCTCATCAAGCGGGCAAGCCATCTGGGCAGCGGGAGCAAGCGGGGGCGCTCCAGCGCGAAAATAAAGTGGCAATCTGGTGACAGGGAGTGACTAAGTGACCAAGGGCACCAAGGGAGACTCGTGGCGCAACACTTCACAGAAACAAACGTATAGGGGTGCCCAGCTCCTGGGCAGCAGACTGACGCGCACTCCAGGCGTCCGCTCACAATGCACCGCTGCTGGGCCCTCGCCCAGGCTCAGCCCGGCAAAGGAGGAGCAGGAGGCCAGCGGGCCCAGCGCAGCGCCGCTGCGGCTTGGGGCGCGGCGAGGCGAGCGGGTGCGGCGCGGCGAGTGCGCTGCCACGCCGACAGGCTGCGAAAGGTAGGCCGGCTCCATCTCGAGGGCGGCCTTCACCCGGCCGCCCACAACCTCCACCAGGCGGCTGCAGAGCACTTGGATGCAATGACAGCGCAGGGTGCTAGGTGACAGACCGGACGACGACTGCATTCCGATTATCCAAGGCAGGTAACACGGTGCGCAAGTAGCAGGAGCCGGCACGCGCCTCCAGCCGCTGATCCTCACCTTTCGTAGGTAGAAACCAGGAGGGGAGAGGCACTCGGGTCGGCAGCGGTGGGCAGCGTGCGCTCAGCTGCAGGGGTAAGGGTGGGGCAAGGGTGGAGAGTCGGGTTGGAAGCGGGAGGGGAGCGGGCAGTTGAGGTTGGCAAGCCTGCTGCCTGACCGCATGCAGATGGGTGCTGCCAATGCTACTCCACTACCTTGCAGCCCGCCCACTTGCCCCTGACCACACTCACCGACACCAGAGATGCAGGTGGTCACCATGCGCACGCCTGGCACGCCCGCGGCCGAGGGCTCAAACACCAGCTCGCCGCAGTCGGGGAAGGCGTCCTCCCCCTCGCTAGCGCTGGCCTCCCAGCGGGGGCTGTAGAAGCTGTCGCTGCCGTAGACACCGCCGCTGCCGTCGCTGTCCTCGCCGTCCTCGTCCACCGCTGCCAGCCCGTCGCCCTCGCCGCCGTCGGAGGTGTCGAAGGCCAGCTTGTTGCTGTAGGTGAACCTGCAAGCAGGGGGCAGCGGCGCAAATGTCGACTGGGGCCTGAGCGAGGCTGGCCGCTGGGCTGGGCAGCAGTGCGCGCCCTTGCCTGTCACTGCCACTCACGAGATCTCGTGAGGCAACAGGGAGCTCTGCTGCGCCACCAGCGGCGGCGCAGACGCGCTGCTGGTGGGGAGCGGCGAGGGCTCGGCGCTGAGTGAAGGCTGGGGCGACGGCTCGGTCGTGGGTGCTGGTGGCAGCGAGGTTTCAGCGTCCGGCGCAGGGAGCGAGGTCTCAGAGGTGGGTGGAGACGAGGAGATCTCAGGCTGGTGGGTGGCGCATCCGGCGGCGTGGTCGTCGACGGCGGCTGCGCCGTTGGCGGCGGCGGCAGGTGGCGATAGCTCCCCGGGCGCCCCCCCGCGCTTCGTCTCGCTGTCGGGAGCGCGGCTCTTGCGACACCATAGGCCGCTGAGGGCGCGGGAGATGGAAACGCCAAAGGTGAGGCCCGCAACCGCGGCCGCTTCCGTCACGAAGACCAAAAGGGCCAGCCCGGTAAAGAGAGAGCGTGCCTCCATGGTGCTGGAGAGCGGCGCGCAAACTGGGAGGCCGAGGGAAATCGCTGTGCCGCGACGAAGCAGGTGGCGGTGGCCCGGCCGCGCAGGCATGCAAGGAAGACGAGGCCAAAAAGCGGCTTGGGAACGAAAATTAACGCAGAGGCAGAGGCGGAGGCATTCGGCCCATTTGATGAACCACGACGGCCGAACCACAGCGCACGCAGCACCCACATCTCAGCGGAGCAGACTGCTGTGCGTCTCCTCCTCGTGATGTTGACACTGAAACAGTGCCTTACAGGCTATGAACACCACAGGGCAGGGAGGAAGGGGGAAACGGCAGAGGCAAACGCAAGGTGCCCGTCGCGCCAGCACCCGCGTCGCCGCTCAGCGCCGCCGCACCGAGCCGCCGCCGACGCTGCTCAGCCGCTCGCGCACCATGGCCTGGTCGCGCGCCGGGATGGCACGCAAGTTATGCACGCCCTCGAGGTGCGCCTCGAGCCAGAGTACGGCAGGCAGGCAGGTGATGTGGTGCCAGCGGTACGACGGGACGTATCGGCTGGCTGGCGCGCCGAGAGGCCGCACGCCGATGCGCGTGCTGTTCTCGCCCAGCATCCCGTTGCAGCCCGCGCACCGGCTGGTGCTGTTCAGCGGCGTGACCTCCGCGTAAAACTCGTTGCGGGGCGGCGGCGCCGCCATCGCTGTCACTTGCACGCCACCGCCGCGCGAGCCGCTGCGTGGCCGCCTGCTGGTCACGGGCCCGCTGGCCAGGAAGGGAGGGTCGGCTGCCCCCAGCAGGGGGCCGCCCAGCAGGCCCAGGCCGCCGCCAATGCTGCCCAGCATCGCGGCCAGGATGTCGGCGCCGCCGCCGTCGCTGCGCCCTGCAGAGACGACGGAGCAGGGAGCAGAGGGAAGAGATGATGCAAGTGGCTGGCGTGCCGCAAGCGTGGCCACACGCTGCGCTGCGCAGCAGCGCTCCTCTGCCATTCCAGCATCCCCGCAAACCTTTGCCGCTGCGCACCTCTGCCGTCTCCGCCGCCTCCAGCCCCGCCGCGGTCGCGCCCGCCGCCCTGCTGCCAGGGCGCCGCCAGCTGTCGCTCGTACTCGCCACGCCCCGCCTCCCACGCCTCCTGCTTCTCCTTGCGCGCCGCCTTGTCGTCGTCAGACAGCTGCGGGTGGGTGGCGTCGGTGCGGGCAGTGTGACAGCCTGTGCAAGTGAGCGCTTACAACGACACGCCTCACAGGGACCCGCCGCACGACTGCCCGGTGCGCCTCTGCAACTCTGCCTGCCTCTAACTGTATCCTGCCAACTTCCGACCGCCAGGGCCAACCTCCCCGGCCAGCCCTTCTCCACCCATCGAGTCGGCCGGCCAGTCAGCAGCACCTCACACCTCCGCGACCAGCCCTGCTCCACCCACCGAGTCAGCCAGCAAGTCGGCCATCCAGTCGGCCATGTTGTCGATGTTGTGGGAACGGATGGGCGCCCGCTCGCCCTTCTTCCTGCGGTGGCGATCAAACCAGGCGGCGGCAGCGGTTCAGGCGAGGGCACGCATGGCGCGCAGGGAGCCCCAAAGGGACAGGGAGCACCAAACAGCGCTGAAGGAGGCACGCAGCCACCTGCTGTGTCTGCTGTGCACCTGCTCGCCTGCACGCGTGGGGCGTTCCACCGGTGCCGTGGTGCCCCCCCCCCCCCCCCCGCATGTCTGTCCCCCCAAGCCAGCCGCTCACTTGCACACGGGGCACTCTCGCTTGCCGGTGGCCAGCCAGCCTGCCAGGCACTCCCCGCAAAAGGGATGGCCGCAGGGGACCATGGTGTGCGCCACCACAAGCATCTCCTGCGGTGGGAGAAGGGCAGGGAGGGGAGGTGTGCACATGAAGAGGCGGGCAACCGCAGCAGGTGCCCACGGCATCTACAGCAGGGCAGCGGCAGGACACCGGCACACGAGAGCAGCCGTCGCTTTCGTCGGACGAAAGGCACCCGCCCTCGCTTGCCTGGCAGATGGGGCAGATGAGATGCTCGTGCCCCTTCAGAAGGCTGCTCCCGCCGCCGCCCCCCGCCGCCGCCGCCGCCGCCGCCCCTGGTGCCGACTCCACAGCGCCGCCCGCCCCCGCAGCAGCAGCTGCTGCCGCCGTCCCTGCTGCTGCTGCCGCCGCCCCTGCTGCTGGGCCGCCGCCGCCGCGCCCCGTGAGGTGCGCTTCGGGGCTGGGCCTGGCCCGTTTGGCCTCCTGCTCCGCATCTGCGGCGCTGCTGCCGTGGCGGCGCTTGGAGGGTGAGCAGGCCAGGTCGACGACATCGTCAGCGTCGCCACCGCTGCCTGCCGCTGCCGCCGCCGCTGCGGGCCGCGTGCGGCCGCGTGCTGGCGGCGACAGCGTGGGCGAGTCAGCGGTCAGGTCCACGAGTTCAGGCTCCGCTGCTGGCTGCACCCGCACCGGCCGAGCCATACGCTGCATTGGCATCGCTGGAGCCAAAATCTCGACGCGCGTGGCCCGAGGCAGCTGCGCTGGCGGCGCTGCGACCGCCTGCGCCGCCGCCTGTCGCTGCATTGCTGCTGCGCCAGCGGCGGCTCCTGCTGGCTGCTGGTGGGTCGGCCCCAGGGCGAGAGCGGGGCCAGCTGTAGGCATGGTACCTGGGGGCAGCGGCGCGCCTCCAAGCACACCAGCGGGTGCATCGTGCCTGCACCCGGCCGAGCCACTGCTGCCTGCCGCTGGCTGCTGCTGCTGCTGCAACCCTGCAGGCGGCGCAGACCCCCAGGCCTGGGTTGGGGCCGCAGTGGGCATGGTGCCAGGGAGCAAGGGGACGCCGCCAAGCGTGCCGGCCGAGGGACTGCTTGCGTCCCCAGCTGCGCCGCCGGACCCTGCTGGCTGCTGCTGCCGCTGCATCGCTACCGCTGACATGTGCCTCACAATACGTGTGGCACCCGCAATCGGCATCACGCCTGGCGGCAGCGGCGCACCTCCTAGCACGCCGGCGGCCCCGCCGTCGCCTGCCGCTGCACCGCCTGCTGCTGCGCCGTGTGCCGCCGCGCCGGCTGCACCGGTGCCAGGCGCGGGCCTTCCGCCTGAGGCCTGCTGTGAGGCAAGGAAGGCCTCGAAGCCAGCCAGGTCAGCGCTCTCGTCACTGTCGTCTGCCAGCGCTGCTACCTCTGCTGGTGCGCCCAAGCGAGCGGCAGCGTCAAGCACAGCGGCAGCGCCGCTGGTGCCGCTCTGCTCCACTTCTGCCGCCGGCGTTGCTGCTGCTGCTGCTGGCGCGGGTGTCAACGTGCTGCCAGGCTGGCTGCCGCCTGGCGGTGCAAGGATGGTGTTGGCCGGCGCTGGCAGGAGGCTGCCGGGCTGGCTGTTGCCGGGCGGCGCCGCCTGCGGCTCGGGCGACACCACCGCCTCCTCCTCCTGACCCTCCTCCTCTCCTGCAACGGCACCCGCCACTGGTGGTGAAGCAGGTGGAGATGCCGCAGCAGGCTCTGCTGCTGCTGCCGCTGGCTCTGCCGCAGGCGCAGGGCTGAAGCGGTAGACCTCTGGCGACGGCGCCTGCGCTGCTGCCGCGCCCGGCGTGCCGCCACCTGGTGCCGCCGCTGCAGCAGGGGACGGCGGCTGGCCCGGCGCGAAGCTGGCCAGGAACTGCTGCAAGTCCTTCACGCGCCACACCCAGGGGTTGGGCATCTGCTGGCCTCGCAGGGTGAGGATGATGGGGCTGCGGTGCAGGGGGATTCAGGCAGGGGTCGGTGCAGCGCGGGACAGTTAGTTGGCGTGGGCCACGCGGGTGCAGAGGAGGCGGGAAGGCAGGCATGGCCGCCCCTACCCTGGAGAGCTGTGCCTGGTGGCTGACGCCCGCGCCACTGTCGCGCTGCCTTAACCCTGCGGCCCTGCTCCTCAAGCGCCCCGGCTCACCCTCCAAGGGACACCATGTCGTCATCTTGCAGCACCCTGAAGGGGCCGACGTAGGGATGAGAGGCAGGGCGGGGCGGCAGCAGGTGGGCAAGGCGTCAGGCTGGCAAAGAACCCCACCTGCTGCCCCACCGGCTGTCTCTGCTCGACGCTGCCATCTCCAACCCCGTACCACACCAGCCTGCGCGCTCTGCCGCATGCACGGCCCAGACATGCAGCCCCGCAGGCCCATCCTCCCAACGCAAAAGCCCCAGCACCCACCGCGTGCCTCCCGCCTCCAGCCTGCTGTCGTTCACGTAAGTGCCGTTCACTGTATTGAGATCAGCCAGCAGCAGGTGGCCGGTGTCCACGCGCAGCACGGCGTGCTGCCGCGACACCTGGCAGCAGAACGGGGGGGGGGAAGGAGGGCGGGGCGGGGCGTGCGAGCGGCAGCGGTGAGGCATGCGGTCGGGCGGACGCGACGCAGCCTCGTGTGGCTCGTCTCACGCTCAAGCACTCGTATGTACACAGCATCATCCAATTCCCCCAGCATCTGTGACGGTGGCGAACCCGCCCTCACCATGTTGACCAGCTTTTCGGCGAGCTGCGCCGACGGCAGCGCGCCACTGTTCAGGCGAAGCGCCGACACCACATTGTCCTCCGTGCGCCCGAGCGTGACGCGCTCACCGCCGCCAGCAGCAAACGCCTGGCCCAGCAGCACGTTGGTCGCGGGGCTGGGATGCACCGCCGACAGCATTGCGGGGGGACTGCAGGCGGCAGCAGCTGGGCGGCGGTGAGCGGCAGAGGCGGCGGCGAGCAGGAGCGCAACCTGGCTGAGACGCGGATCGCCTCTGAGCTCCGGGCCGCGTGCTTCTCACTGCCGGCGGGCTAAAATCAGGAAGCCCAGCCGCGAGAGGTGCGTTCCCGACAGCCCTGCATCCCTGCCCCTCTCAAACTGGACCTCCCCGCCTTGCCTGCTGAAGAGATCAGCCGAGCGCGGTGCTCATCGGCCGGCGGGCGCGGGACGCCAGACCCTGCTGCAACTGCGCGCGAGCAACCAGAACCCTCTCCCGCTCTCTGGCAGCAAGCATCGGCCGGATGTGGGGCAGGTGTCAGCAAGTGGGACAGGTGACGGTGACGGGCCAGCGTAGGACGAGGGGCGACCAGGATGCGGCCGCATGCGGGGCGGCGGTATGTGCGCTGCGGAGCGGCGAAAGCGCGGAACTGGCGGACCCACTCCGTCTGGCTTGTCTCTTCAGATGCATGCAAGGTGGCAGTTGCAGGGTTCATTCGGATTCTCAGTGGCAGGTTGCAGGCACGCGCCACCGCTCACGCGCCGTTGCCGCCGTCAGCACCGCCGGCACCGCCGCCACGCTCACGAGCCGCCGCTGCCTCCCTCAGGCGCCTCGCCTTCTCCCGCAGGTTCAGGCGGGGACGAGGCGTGGCGCCAGGCTCCTCGCCTGCCGCCGCTGCTGCCTGCGAAGGCGGCGCACCAGCGCCGTCGCCGACTGGCAGCCCAGCAGGCACCGGCGCCGCCGAGCGCAGAACTGCAGGTGGGTGCGCTGCGGCACCGACACCGCCGTTGCCCGGCGCTGGCACAGGAACGTGTGCAGCCGCGGGCGCAGCAGCAGGTTGGGCACCGCCACCTCCTCCGAAAAGTGCATGGAAGAGCGACATTGCAGGCTGCAAGGGTGCAGGATGGGACACCCATGACGTGAGCATACACACCAGTTTGCACGGTGTGAAAAGTGCATGACGTGGAAGCATCGCACTGCAAGCATCGCACTGCAAGCAGGGCCCAGGCGAACCAACCATGCTGCCGAACAAGCCGCACTATTTCCTTACGAACAGTCACCTCGGCAGCAGGCGCTGCAGGCGGTGCAGCGGCGGCCGGAGGAGGTGCAGGGGGTGGCGCCGCCAATGCCGCTCCTACTGCAGGCTGCTGGTGAGGCTGCCCCTGCTGCTGCTCCTCCATCTCCTCCACATTGACGTGCACAGGCTGCCCTGCCGCTGCTGAGGCGCCTGCTGCTGTGTGGGGCTGCTTGGCGGCCGCCTTTGCCGCCGCTGGGCGCATGGCTCGGGGCACTGTGGAGCGCCCGCCGCGGCCCCGCCTGGTCGACGCAGCGCCGGTGCCCGCCTCCTTCTGCTGCTCCTGCTTCACGCTGGCGCCGGGCGCTGCAGCGCCGCCCTGCTGCATGCTGCTGCCGCCTGGCTCCGGCTTGACGCTCACGCTCGCCGCTGCCTTGGCCTGGCCGACGCGCCGCGCGGTGGCCTGCGTGGCGGCGCCGACCCGCCGGCCTCTGCGTGGCGCAGCACCCACAGACGTGGCGCCGGGCGACGCAGCGCCTGCGACGCCGGCCTTGTGGCCGGGCTGTGGCGAGGCAGGGAAGGCCCCCCAGGGCCAGCCTTGCAGGCTTTCCGAGTCGGTAGGCAGCAGGAGGTAGGCTGCAGGGAGGGGTGCGGAGAGAAGGTACGCTGGTCGGGCAACTGCTGTGCTGCACCAACGCGCGGCAGGGCACGCAGCACGAGCAGAAGGCAGACGCAGGCTTTTGCAGCAAGGCTTTGCAGCAAGGCTTTGCAGGGCGCCCACTCGCTCAAGGACGGGCACAGGCGCGCGCACCCTGTTCTGGCGCTGGCAGGTACGAGCCCTGCTCTGCCGCCTCCAGGCTGGCGTGCACCCAGCTGCAGCGCAAGGAAGGGTTATGTTCAAGCAATACGTACTTCAATTGAATGTGATTTGATGGATGTCAGGCAACAACAGGCATGCAGGCACACCGGCGGGTGGGAAACGGGCGGGCAGGCAGGCGGGCGGTCAACCGCCCTCTCCGCCCATGCCGTTTACCCACCACCACCACAGCCCCACCGGCTCTCACCTCTGGCTGACCAGCTTCATGCTGCCAGCACCCAGCCCCAGGCGCAAGCTGGCCACCGCCGTGCCGCCACCCGCCTGCGCCACCACCGCCCGCAGCACCGTGTCTGGCTGCAGCGCCGCCGCGCACACGCTTTCGCCCGCAGGCTGCCCCCAAAGCGCGTGCTCAGGTGCGCCCAGCACCACCCCCACCACGTGTGTGGTGCCCTGCCCCAGCTGCGGAGCGAGGCTGCCACCCATCAGGCGTATTTCCGCGCCGGCTGTCCCTGCCTGCAGCTCCTGCAGCTGGCTAAGCGAGCGCGCCGCCTCGCCCGCAAGTGCCGCCACCGAGGGGAAGCGGCGCAGGGCTGCGCTGCCGGCCGCGCCGTCGGCGCCAGGTCCAGCACCGCCGAGCGCGCCGCCGCTGCCGCCCGTGCCCAGGCGCAGCAGCGTCGCGGCGCAGCCGCGCAGCAGGGCAAAGCGTGTGTCCAGCACGCCACAGGCCGCCAGCTCAGCATCCAGCCGGGCTGCTATCGCGGCATCCGGGTCGGCAGCTGCCGTGGGCACGAGGCGGCCATGCACGTGCTGCAAGAATGGCGAACGACAAAGGCATTGTCAACAATCTTATGATGCCACTGAGCAGTACAGGTGCAAAAGCGCTACACCACAGCAACCGGCCTGCGCGCAGAAGCCTCTGTCGCAACGTCGACACCGGAGCGCTGCGCCCCAGCACCAGGCCCGGCCCCACCCACCATGGCCGCCATGCTCTCCTCATCCTCAGACCAGCCCTCGACCTCCGCAGCCAGAGCCCTCAGCTGCTGCAGCTGCGTGGGGCGCAGCGGGCGCCGCAGCAGGATGGACACGTCGCGGGGGTCCACCGCTGCGGAAGGGGGCAGGACGAGGGAGGAAAGGCAGGGCAGGCGGGTGAGCAGGCAGGGCGACGACCGCTCCTTGTGGGGGTGCTTGCACGCGGGAGGGTGAAGCGCACATATGCCACGCCGGAAGTGCGCTGTCACAACAGGTGATGCGCGCATCAAGAGAAACGGCTGCACAAGCCAACAGAACACATGACATGCTCACGTTCTGTGAACGAGTCCCCCAAATCATCCACTTCGGGGTTGGTCTGGCGGCGGGAGGAGGAGGGGGGAACAGCGGGTCAGCACGGCTGAGACATGCAATGCCCGCACAGCATGGCAGCACTGGCCCACCGCCACCCGGGGGCTGCCATCCCCACGCAGGCCCGCTCAGCTCACCAGGATGCTGCCGCGGCTCATGTTGATGTAGTGGCTGGGGCGCAGCGGCAGGCGGTCCCCAGCTGCCGCGCACTCCAGCAGCCACCGCGTGCTCAGCACGTCCCTGTCCCTGGAAATGTGGAGGGCCACCTCCTTGGCTCCGGCGTTCTCCTCCGCTGCAGGGCATCGGAAGGGAAACAGGGCCGGTTTCAAACAGGGTTCAAACACGCGTGCGAGCACACACCCTCTGCGACATGCTGCCCGCTCCTCTCCTCAACTGCAGACAGGGAGCTCGAGATAGCGCTGCTGGTTTGCAAGCAGAGCGGGAGGCCCCCCGCAAGGCAGATATTGGCGCAGATACGGGGTCAGCACGGCATGCCTCTATTCTGCCATGCCCGGCACAGCGCCCGGCAACCTGCTGCCTGCCTGTTCGCCCTCGACTGCCCCCCGCTCACAGGCCAGGATGTGGGTGGTGGCGTGCGGCCCCCTGTCCAGGTGGTTGGCAGAGGTCACACCCCCCAGCTTCTTCACCACCGCCTCCAGCTCAGCTTTGCTGCAACGAGAGGTGCATAAACGACTGTGGCTGAGCAGCAGCAGCAGCGGTTGTCGTGGCAGTGACGGCAGCATGTACAACGGCGACAGGTGCAGCGGCAGCAGCAGCATCGGCAGCGCTGCGCGTGTGTGCAGCGGACTCGCCCGTCGCCTCACTTGTAGCCGCGGCCGCGGTCGGCAAAGTGGATGTAGCAGTCCTGCAGCGCGTCGCTCTCGGCCTCCACCTGCAGGATTGGCGGGTGGAGGGGCAGCCCGAGGGATTACAGAATACACAATCTCCCTTCAAACACGCTGGCCCACCCCTGGCATGCGTGGCCCCTTCCGACCTGACCCTCTCCATGCGTGCCCGCCTGCAGCACAACCCCCCACCTTGGACACATCAGCCAACTGCGCAAACCCTATGGCCTGCAGCTTTGCTCGCTTGGGGGCGGGCTCGCCGCCATGCCTGCGCCGCTTGCCCCAGCGCGAAGCCTTCTTCTCCTCGTCCGTCTGCAGGGTTACCAAGGGGTCGTAAAGGCAGTGAGTCAGCGTTGCTGCCGGCATGAGAGTGCGACATGCACGCATATGGTAGCGGCGGTTGCTGTGCAGGGCGGTCGGTGGCGCGGCGCCAGACAGAGTCACCACTCAAACCTGCACCATCTGTAGCAGTGCCTCCATGCACACAGGACCGTCAGCCACCGGCTGCACGTCTCCAGCCGTGCCGCCCCCCCTCCCACCAACCGCTCCAATCGTCCCCCCCCCCCCCGGGGCCCCCCCCCCCCCGCTGCACGTGTTGCCTCCGTCCTCCACACCACAGCCACGTACTTGCGCCTGGACGTGCAAAGGCCCTCGACTGCGGCAGTGGCCCTGGCGCCTACTCACCGCCGTGACACGTTCTTCTTCTTTCTTTGCTTCGTGCTCCATTGCCTGCTTGTGGCTGTCCACCTGGGAAAGCACATGGGTCCACCAGAGCAGGCACAGCATGCTTGTGCGACAGGGCGCAAGGCAGGGAGGGATGGAGCGGCAGGCAGGGCAGGCTGGAGCGGCCGACGCCATAAGCCGGCTGCCTTGTGGGCGTGCAGTTTAAGCCGACAGAGGGCTCACCCAGTCCTGCAGGTATTGCACGTTGTTGACGGTGGTCGCATCCTTGTCGTGCCTGCAGCGCAGCAACAGAGCCGTGGAGGATGCGCAAGGGTGGTAAGCAGCACAGCGGCAGCAGCGGCGGCGGCGGCGGCGGCGGCGGCAGCGGCAGCGGCAGCGGCAGCAGGAGCAGCAGGAGCAGCAGCGGCAGCAGCGGCAGCAGCGGCAGCAGCGGCAGCAGCGGCAGCAGCGGCAGCAGCGGCGGCGGCAGCAGCAGCGGCGGCAGCAGCAGCAGCGGCGGCAGCAGCGGCAGCAGCAGCAGCAGCAGCAGCAGCAGCGAGGGCAGATGTGGAGGTGGGCCGTGCACACCTGATCTGTCGGATGCGTGGGAAGCGCAGCGAGTAGCCGGTGGCAAACACAGAGGAGCGGATGTAGCGGAGGTCTGCTTGGATCTGCAGGCGGGCAGGGGGCGGGCAGGGCAGGGCATTCAGCAGGGCCAGGCGGTGCCAGCATTGTGAGGCAGCACCACACCACACGGGTACGGCACAGTTGACACCGCGCTTTGCCCGGGTGAGCACCTGGAACACCGGGGCCTTGAGCGGGTTGCTGATCCACACTGCAGGGGGGGGGGGGGGGGTAGGCACATGCGGTTGCCAGAGGGGAGCAGCAGACTTGATAGGTAGCCCTGCAGGCATCCGACACACTGCGCTGAATCCTGCACCGCCCGGCCTGGCACTCCCTGCAACTCCTGCACGCCTTCTGCTCGCTGTAACTCATTCCCTGCCCCTAGCCCGCACCGCACCTTCAGGCCTCTCTTTTCCAGTGACGCTGCAGCGGGGGGGGGGGGGGGGGGGGGGGGGCACTCCTGTTGAGTGCACGCAGGGAGGCCTGCGGGCGTGTAGGCAGGCGTGCAGGCAGGCGCGCGTGCGCGCGCGCGCACCCCCCCCCCCCCCCCCCCCCCCCCCGGCCAGCTCACTTGTAGCAGTCTGGCTTCTTGTCCTCCACCAGCCAGTCCTCGATCTGGTCGTTGACGTCCTTGCGCTGCCCCTCGTCCAGGCCAGTGCCCACCTGCAGAAAGGTGATCGTGGGCGCGAGCTTGCCAGGGGTCAGTGAGGTTGGTGCATACACAGGCTGCAAAGGAGGACTTGGGGGGCGAGCTTGCGAGGGGGCAATGGCTACGGTGCACGTGCAGGCAGCGACACTTGTGCCAATCCACCAATGCATGTGCCAGCGTGCGTGCACGCTCACCCTGCAGAAGGAGGTCCAGCTGTGGGGATTCCCGTCTGGCCCTGCCTTGTCAGCCAGCGCCAGAAGAAACTGCGTGTACAGGTTGGCACGGCCGCCCTTGCCGCCCCTGGGTCAGGTGGGGGCGGGGCAGCAGTGCGAGCAGCAGGGTCAGCATGCGACGGCCAGAGCCAGGTGCACAAGACAGTGCTGCTGAGCACAAGGCGGGTGCGCACGTGCGGCGACAGCTGCGCGCCAGCAGAAGATGCGACGTATGCCGCACGCCTGCCACCCCAGCAGCAGCCGAGGCAGCGACCAGCGCGGTGGCAACCGTGTGCCAGCGGTACAACCACGAATCTGCCCCTCCAAAGCCTGCCATGCAACCCTGTGCCTCACCAGGCGCCAACCACCAAAGCATCCATTTCCAGCTCTGTCAGGTAGTCTGGCTTCAGCCTGCGGCGGCGGGGCGTGCGAGCGGCGGCGCTTGCTGTCGACAAACTGGCAGGTGGAGGCTTACGGTTGTGACTTGGTAAGACTGGAATCAGCGTGGGTACCCAACCCGAGCGGCAGAGTGCTTTGAGCCACCGCCGCTGCCGCTGCCGCTTCGACTTGCCTGTCACAGGCCTCGGAGCCAGCGCGTGCGATGCAGCCCTTGCCCGCTCAAGCAATTTGCAGCAGCCCTGCATGCGGCCACCCCCTCACTTGATCCAACACTTGGTCCTGTCGTTTGCCTGCCACTTGCTGTCCAAAGCCTTCACCACCACCCCCTCGTCTTTGAGCTGCTCGGCCTGCAGGCAGGAGGCAACACATCAGGTTGAGCGGACCACGCCACCCCAAAGAGCGACACCGCAGCCACCAGCCCGCTCGCCTGGGCAAAATCTGTACTGTAGCCCCTGTGGACAAAACCCTTTGGCCTCTCAATGAGCAGGCGCCCTGCTGCCCCACACGTTGCCGTGGTGTGTTCGTCACCCTAGGCCCCCCACCCACCCACCTCCTCCATTGCCGCTTTCAGATCCTCCACAGTGCTCCCAATGCGTGACATCAGCCGCCCGCCAATCTCAGTCTTGCCCGGTATAAGTGGCACCACGCGGCCGCACACCGCACCGTTACCCAGGGGCACTGCGGGCCAGGACCAGCAGGGACCAACGAGGGTGGGCGGAAGGCAGGCGGGCGGGCGGCATGCAAGCCGGCGGGAGGCGGGCGGGCAAGCAGATGGCGAGGCAGGCGGGCAGGCGCACGGGCAGGCAGGCGAGAGGCGGGCAGGCGGGCAGGCGGGCGGGCAGGCAGGCAGCATTTACTGATACATGGATTGGGCAGCTGGGCACAGCTTTCTAGCGCGCTCACCAGGTCCTGTCGGCTTGACCAGCTCTTCCAGCCGCTTTAGGCGCTGATGCAGGGGCTGGTCGTTGATGGCGGTGGAGCCGTCATGCAGCAGGTCAAAGGCCACGTACATCAGCTCGCAGTCCTACACAGAGGGGGGGGGCAGGGTACACACGTTTGGACGGGTGATGAGCAAGACCCAGAGGGGTGTCGCCGGGGTGGCAGCGGGCTCATTTTTAACGGCGGTCGAGCGCCACGTAGTGGCCATCAGCTTGTAGTCGTGCACCTGCACAAGAAAAAGGGGAAGGCGCACGGCGGGACACATAATGATTGGCGTCTTGCAGGGCTGCTGCGGGGGTGGCCCGACGACTGACAGTGCCGGGGTTGCCTGCCGACTGCGCATCTGCTCCTCATCATCCTTGTGTTGCGCAACACGCCCAGTACCACCTCGGCCAACCCGCTCCCCCCATGTCTTGCCCGCCCTGGCCGGAGAGGCAGCACAGGCAGCACAGGCAGGCAGGCAGGCAGGCAGGCAGGCAGGCGGGCAGGCAGGCGGGAAGGCAGGCGGGCAGGCGGGCAGGCAGGCGGGCGGGCAGGCAGGCGGGCAGGCAGGCGGGCAGGCAGGCGGGCAGGCAGGCGGGCAGGCAGGCGGGCAGGCAGGCAGGCAGGCGGGCAGGCGGCATTCGCACCCCTATCAGCAGCTCCTCGTAATCCTTGTCAAACACCGCCGCGTGATCCCCGTCCACCTCGTTGAACTGCAGGACGGCATGCACCGGGGTTGGGGAGGGAGGCAGCGTGATGACAGGGGTGTGCGTGGGCGCAGCATGATTGATTGATTGAACATGCGTGCATGCGTGCCAGGTGTATGCTTGCATGTGCGAGTGCAGGGAGAAGCAGGCTGCGGCAGCGGCAACGGCTGTAGACTTGACCGTCAGCAGCTGCGTGCTCGCTGCTGCTTCGAACCATCGCATGCAGTGGCAAGCCACCACGACTCCGTCCAGCCGAGCTACACACACACACACACACTGGCGTCTTGCCTGCCTGCCTGCCTGCCGAACCACCCGCCCACCCAGCATCTTGCCTGCCTGCCCGCCTGCCCGCCCGCACACCCACCCACCCACCCACCTCCAGCTTGTCGCCCGCCTGCTTCCCGCTGCTGATTGCGTTCACCAGGGGCTTCATGGAGCCAAACGTCACAAACGTTTGTCTGCAGCAGGGACAGGGCGAAGCGGATGGGTGGCATGGCAGGGAGGCCAGGTAGATGAGGAGTAAAGGCAGCACCACATGGCTGTGCGGGTTGGCAGCCGTCGGGGGGCGTGGTGGAGCTCAATGGCGCACGTTCCTGCCCTGCAGAGGCACAGGGTGGGCAGGAGGGTGCTGGGGCAGCAGCGTGCGACGCAGCCCGGGACTGAGCTAGCCATAAAGCACTTCTTGGACCACACGCCACGCTCTGACAGCCCCCGGCCCTCCCACTTCCGCCGCTGACTTTCCGCTTCCAGGCGCGCGTGTGCAACCAGCTATGGGCGGCACGGACCCGCACAACAGAAGAGCCTTTGGGGTGGGGGAAGGGAGGCGGGCCTCACTTGCGCTTGTGCCACACAATGATTTCTCCATCCAGGATGCAGCGGCCGAGGGTGGCCGCCTGTACCACCCTGTCCATCACACTGCACGCAGCAACCACAGGGCGGGAAGGCGGGGGGCAAGCACGCAGCGTCGGCGGCTACAAAGGCGACGGCTGCAGGTCTGGGCCCGCTCAGCGGCGCCGTCCGTCCCAGCCCCGCAAGTCCCCACCCCCGTCCCGGCGCACGGCTCGCAACCCAGCCCAGCCCAGCCCGCACCAGCCCAGCCAACGACCGCCCAGCCCAGCCCAGCCCACGACTGCCCGCCCACGCACTTGTAGCTGGAACGTTGGCCGTGCTCGATGGCCATGCGGGAGAAGTAGCCCACCACCTCCTGGCCGGGGCAGCCCTCCCCCGTGGCCTGCGCCTCCTGCTGCGTCAGCACGTAGCGGTGCACCTGCATACGCTCGCCTGGAGGCCAAGGGCAGAACAAGAGAAGGGAACAAGGTTCAGAGTCCTTTGGACAGGAAGGAAGGGATGAGGAGGTGAAATCGTTGCCTCCTGTTGCAGCAGCCTGGCGCAAACAGCAGTGGCGGAGGAGGGGGGCCAAAGGACAGGAGCAGCAGCGCGAGACACCTGCGGTGGCAGCAGCGGGCAGCAGAAGGGCGGCTGCGGCAGCGGCCACCACCCACCGTCAAACTTGTTTTCGATCGTGAACTGGCCGGACGAGCACTTCTCCATTTGTGCGTGCACGGCCACAGGGGACAGCATCGGGCTCGCCAGCTGGGGGCGCACAGCAACGCCGGGGCGCAGCGACTGCAGCAGCACACGGGACGGAGGGAGGGGGGGGGGCGTGGAACGTGGGAAGAGCTGCGCCTGCGCTGCATGCTGGAAAGGGCGTGTATTGCACGCCAGGACCTGGGCGCTACCCCAGCGATGGTCGCCACTGCACCGCAAGGGTCCAGCAGCTGCAGGGCAGAGGAGCGAGGGGGGTGACGCTGTGAAATGGAGAGGCACACCGACGGGCGGAGGCAGGGACAGAGGGGAGAGGGAGAACCAGAGGTTCGAATCCGTCTGATGGAGGCACCAGGGCAGAACAACAGCCGGGCCCGCGTGCCACGGCGCCAGCGAGGCCGGGTGCGCCCCCCCTGCTGTACCCTGCCCTGCTGCCTGCAGCCTGCACCCTGCACTCTGGTGACGCCCATCCTGCTGCAGCCTGCACCCTGCACTCTGGTGACGCCCATCCTGCTGCAGCCTGGTCCTTTTCCGGCTCTGCCCTGAAGCAAGCCGGGCACTGTGCAGTACGATCAATAATCAGTGTGGCTGGTGTGCGGTGCTGCTCACCGCGTTGTAGCGCTGGCCCATGCTGACCATGTGGTTGAAAATGTATTTGAGGTCCTGCAGCGGGTGGTCAAGCAGGCGGCGGCTTTCTGTTGGTTTCTTTTGCGAGGTGCGGGTGTTGAGCGGCACGCACTGCGACCGGCGGTGATAGGTGGGTGTGGGGAGCCCAGGGCCTGCCACCCGCTGTGCCCCTACT
Source organism: Micractinium conductrix (assembly GCA_002245815.2). Classification (NCBI taxonomy): domain Eukaryota; kingdom Viridiplantae; phylum Chlorophyta; class Trebouxiophyceae; order Chlorellales; family Chlorellaceae; genus Micractinium; species Micractinium conductrix. The sequence goes on from LHPF02000053.1 coordinate 139,290, forward strand.
GCACCCACCATGCCCCTACTGCACCCACCCACCATGCCGCTGTTGTTGAAGTAGTCGAACGCATCTTTGTGCCACGCGTCGAAAACCGTCTTCTCTCCCACGCCAATCTGCGGCAGCGGTTGGGCGGCGCAGCGCAGGGGCGCGTGGTGGGTGGGCAGGTGTGGTGGGTGTGATGCAAGGCGACGAGGTGGGCCGGCACGGCGTGACCTTACACGGTTTAAGTTAAACTGCAGCTGGCTGCTGACCCGCGCGACATGCAGCTGCGGCACTCTCACTGCTCATGCCAAAACGACACAGGGTGCCGGCCCACCCGCTCCACCCACCCACCCACCTTGAGCGCCTTCAGTATGATGTCTGTGATGACAATCATCTGGCTGGGGGTGGTTGCCTGCAGGAAGCGACGGCGACAAGGAGAGCCCAGGCATGAATGCCGGCAGCGACCGGCGGCCGTCGTCGACAGCAGCAACGGTCGACAGGGCAGCGACGGCAGGGGCAGCGGCTGCTCGGCGTTGGCGGCGGCAGCAGCAGCATCGACATGGCCCCTCCCCGCAGGTCGCGTGCCTGCATGAGCTCTCTCAGTATGTGCCCCTGCTTGGCCGTGTCCCCCGCCGCCTCTACCAGCCTGTCCAGCTGGCGGTTGAGCTCGCCAACCTGGGCGGGGGAGGGACGGATGGGGGAGGAGAGGGCGAGAGTTGAAGAGGAGGGCGTGAGATGGAGGGGCGAGGGGGAGCCTGGGAGGGGCAGGGAGAGGGAAGGAGAGGGCGCGGAAAAGATGGGGGACAAGAGGGGCGGGGCGGCCTCCGCCAGCCCATCTTGCTGGCGCTTCCAAGCCCTGCAGCAAGTCTATCCAGCTGGCGCCAGCACTCGTGCCCCCGAATGCCAAGGCGAGAGTGCAACACGACCGGCAGGCGGCAGCAGCATGCGCTGGTAGCGCACACACACGCCTCCCCCCGGTCTGTCGACGCTGCAAGGGGGACACGCGTGCGCGCCCGCCCACCTTGAGGGTGCGCCCCTTGTCCAGCTGTGAATCCGCAAAGGCGCAGTTGTTGTCGAAAATGTTCTACGGAGGGCAGGGGAGGGGGCAGGCGGGAGGGGTGTGAGGCGCCGGCGGCGGGCAGGTAGCCTCCACACTCAGGCCGCCCAAGCGCTGCTTCCAAACTGCGCCGACACCACCACACCCACGTGCCGCCCGCCCTGCCCCTTCCTCACAGCCTCCACACCGCACCCGCCCACCGTGCGCAGGACCTCTGCAAAGTTTCCGGCGCTCTTCTTGCCGGTGGGACGGCGCCACCCGCGCACCGCCTCGCCCTCCTGCGAGGGGTGAAGGTGCCACGTGCACGAGAGGGCGGGAGGGTGTGTGGTGGCAAAGCGGGCGGCTAGAACGCATGCATCTGAAGGCCCTGCCACCCTTGCTGTGTGACGGCATTGCAGGGCCTGCAGCTACGCCCCTCCCTCTTGCAGCGGGCGACGGCAACGCACGGCCAGCCCGGCTTGCCTGCGACTTGGAGCTGAGGCCCGCTGCCGCCAGCAGCGCTTGCCCCAGCCGGACCTCCAGCAGCTGGTAATTGCCGCGCAGGTTGTCAAACTGGCGGTGCCCAGGGGTGGGTGGGTGGGTGGGTGGGTGGGTAGGTGGGTGGAATGCCGCGGAGACAAACACTAGTGAATGTGATGGGTGGGTGGGCGAGCTCTATCACGCACGCGGACACAAACAACAGTGAATACAGACATCCTAGGAGTTGAAGCTGCGTGTTGCGCGCCCCCAGCCCACAGCCACCCAGCCACCCACCTTTGGCAGCCACCCAGCCACCCACCTTTGGCAGGACCAGGCGGAATACGGAGAAGGCGTCGTGGCTGCTCTTCTCGATGTTGTGCCCAATGAAGTTCTTGAGGAACGCGGCGCGCTGCTGGTACTTCCTCGTTTTGCGCAGCGTGTCAAAGAGGCGGCACACAGTGTCGAAGCTGAGCTCCGAGGGGCTGAGGCGGCGTGCGTCGTCCGCCGCCGCCTCGCCGTCTGCACCGCTCATCGTGTCGCCGGCCGCAAGCGGCGCTGCCTCGCGGGGTTACAGATTCGCCGCGGCTGCTGGGAGGCCGAAGCGGGGGGCTGGCAGCGCGCAGAGACGACTAGCGACCGCCCCTCGCCTCCCAGGAGGCGCTGTTGATCACGGGGGCTGGGAGATACTGTAGAGATCGGCCGTCGAGTGACGAGGCGATCGACAGGCAGAAAGGAACAGAAGGGGGGCGGCGGCGGGGCGGCGGCCCCGCCGCAGCATAGCGTGCCACAATGGCAGCAGCGAGAAGCGAAAAGTGTACGCACCTGCTCCTGCTTCAAAGGCTTGCTGCATGTCTATCGCTAGATAGCTGCACCAGCTGTGGTACGGCCCCGCAAGCGAGGAAAACGAGCTCGCCGGGGCTGGCGCCTTTGTCCGTTTCCACGGCCGGCGCTCCCGGTCGCTCAAAGCCTCTTCTCCTGCTCTCAGGCGCCAGGTCACATCACACTCACACTTCGCATTGCTGCCAGAACAGTCAGGCAGGCTGCAATGTATCAAGCATGGCATCCGCTCTCCGCTGGGCCGCGTCGTAAATCAGCTGCTCGCCCGCGGCCAGGTCTGCGAGCGCTGCTCGCGCGCGGTCGCTCAGCGCGCAGCGCTCCACCGGGCCTGCGTTCTTGCGCCCCAGCGTCTCAAACGCGCCAGCCAGCTGGGGAAACCAGTGCCGCGCCAGCCGCAGGCTGTCGGGCCGCTCCAGCACCAGCGGCACGCACGTCGCCAGGTGCGACAGCGTCATTGCAACCGCCGCGGCCAGCAGCGGCCCCTGTGTCCCCGGCGGCGCCGACAGGCTGGCCAGGTCCTGCTCCTCCGTCAGGCCGCCAAGGATGCGGAAGGACTCGTTCAGGCAGCCATGCCCGTGCCGAGTGCGGCCCTCGCTGCGCGGCGGGATCGAGGGGGCGGGGGCGGAGTGCGGTTTCAGAGCAGGCGGATCAGCGGGCAGGGCAGCGGGCAGGGCAGCGGGCAGGGCAGCACCTGCGGCGCGAACGGAACTGGCGGCTCCCCCGCCCTCACTTCACGCACACAGCTCCCCACACCAAGGCGCTCGGCAATCCCTGCTGGAGGCCTTGTGGTTCAGTCTCAAAGGAAAACAAGGGAAAGGAAAGGAAGTGGAGGAGAGGCGCACCTGAACATTTGGCGCAGCTCCTCGGCCGACATGTTGGACAGGCAGCGGTAGTGGGGGTCGGTGACGTTGCGCTCCTGCGGGTGCAGTGGGCATCAGGGGAGGTGGGGCGGGGCGGGCCGCCACGCAGCCGCGTGCAGCCAGCCGAGTAGAGCGCCCGACCGCAGACAGGCGGCAGGACGGCTGCAGCCCGGTTCGCCGGCTGTCAGGCAAGGCCAGCGAGCGCCAGCAGGCCATGGCCAGCGAGCCCTGCAGAGCGGCGCTGCCCTGTGCGCAGAGCTGTTGCTGTGGCTACAGCTCTGCTGCTTCACCCACCTGTACAAAGCGGGAGTAGTAGCAGCTTTCCAGGCGAGCAATGGGTTCTTGAAAGACGGTGAGGCAAGATGCCTGGAGCCGGGGGTCGCGCCACCGGCCCCCCACGAAGCGGCTGCGTCGCGCCCCGACGCGCTGCTCGCCCCAGGAGAAGTGCCCAGCGTAGACGGCTGCGGTAGAGTTGACGTGGTACACATTGCTACGCAGGCCAAGTGGGGTTCCAAGGGGCGTGTGGGTGGGTGGGTTGGGTTGGGATGGGGGGGCGGCGGCGGCGGCGGCGGGACGGGGCAAATTATGTGGGGGGACAGCACGGCGCAGGGGACCCGCATGGCTGTGCTCCCTACCCCTGCCGGCCGCCAGCACAGCTTCCACCACCCGCCTGGACGCCCGCTGCACTACACGCTTAGCAACCCAGCACAGAGGCCATGCACCCACCAGTCCAGGCCATTGAAGCAGGGCACGTAAGCGGTGAGGTTGGCGGCTGTAGCGGCCTGCATGATTGCCGCCCGCATCGAGGTGCCTCCCGTTTTGTGCTGCACCGCAGGCAGCGTGAGGAGGCGGCCATCAGCACCAGCCCCAGCCTTTGAGAAAAAGCTGTTGTGCTGCTGGAAAGGCCGGCGATTGCGATGGCCAGGACGAGCACGCAGTGCGCCCTGCTGCCGAAAAGCACTGTCAAAAAGCCCGTGTCTGCATTTGTGCCACCACTGCGTGGTTGCTGTGCCTCTGCTGCGCTGCCGACCTTGACGACCGCTACTGCTGCACGGCTGCTGCTGCACGGCTGCTGTCACAGTGTGCTGTCGCCCTTGCTGCTGCCACCAACCGGCTTGCCGCTGCTGCGGCCACCAACCGGCTTGCCGCTGCTGCTGCCACCAACCGGCTTGCCGCTGCTGCTGCGCTGGTGCTGGCGCTGCGCACACACCTGGTGGAAGAAGAAGAGCGGCGCCTCCTCCTAGATGGCATGGTTGCGCGGCGGCAGCGGCGCAGCTTCAAAAGCCTCCACCAGCGCTTCCACAGGCACCATCTCCATGCGCAGCGCGGTGTCAGAGCCGCCGACCCATACGCCCGGCAGCAGCGAGGCCAGCGCCAAACACAGCCCCACCGCCAGCATCAGGCGCAGCGGCTTTGCCATGCCTGCCGTGCGCTGCAAGTGTAGGAGGTTATGGGGGTGGCGGGTGAGCATGGCGAGCAAGGAGCAGCAGGGAACGCAGCGTCGACTTACCACGTGCCACGCCGCCCACTCCTGACGACTGGCGGCGACGGCGACGACGGCGGCAGCTAGAGCGGCGCAACTGGCAGCGCTTTCACGCCCTGGCGCCACCTGCCGCAGTGTGCTGCAGCATCTGGTGAACCCCCAGCCTCCGGTGCGCAGACCTCGCAAGACGCGCAGGGGAGTGTTCCGTCGCGGCGGGTAGCCAGATGTAAGCACACCCCTGAGTTCGCGCAGATGTGAGGCCCTGGAGCAAGAGGGAGCGGACGCTGCAAGAGGGAGGACGGCGCAATGAGGGGCCGGAGGCGCCACAGCGGATGTACCTCATGAGGTACCAGAGGAGGAGTGGTGCAAGCAACAGAGGGAGCCACTGTGACCGTGACGTGCTGACCTGTTGCCACCTCTAGACGGGTGATCAGGGCCTCTGAATCCACGCCTCTGAGTGCTGAATGAGAAATGTGCATGTCATGCTGGAGAAACGGCAGAAACCAGCCATCTCATCCAGGATACAAGCTCCAGCGCCTGCACCTGCCTGCCAATGCGCCGCTACCCGTGCCGCCTGCGCTTGCCGGCAGGCTTTGCGGACAGCGCAGGTGCCCTTCAGCCCTTCAGCCCTGCCAGCAGATACTTCAGTGAGGCTGAGGGGAGGTGCATTGCAGGAGCAGCCCAGGCACAGCTGGCAGCGCAGCATCGCAGGCACCCCCTGGTCGCTCCGCCGGCGCCGACCCTTGGCAGCGGCGCACCGCCTGCCGCATGTCTAGCATGGCTCCTTCTGCCAGCTGTGCAGGGCAGCAAGCGGGCGCGGTGATTGTCCAGCCATCACCCTACACTACTACCCCTCATTGGGTGTGGGTGAGTGGAGCATTGCAGGAGCAGCCCAGGCACAGCTGGCAGCGCCGCATTGCAGGCACCCCCTGGTCCCGCCGCCGCCGCCGCCCACCCGCAGTGTCGCACCTCTGCCGCCTGTGCAGCGCAGTGCGCGCAGGCGCGGACTGTCCAGCCACCACACTACACTCCCCCTCAGTGGGTTTGGGTGAGTGGAGAAGTGCACAAGCAGCCCAGGCAGCCCTGGCAGCGCCGCATCTGCAGGCACCCCCTGGTCCCGCCGCTGCCGCCCCCCCCCCGCAGCGCAGCGCCGCACCGGCCGTGCAGGACAGCGGCGGGCGTGGTGATTGTCCCACCACCACCCCACACTCCCCCTCAGTGGGGGTGGGTGAGTGGCCCACCCCCCTGCTGCCTGTGCAGGGCTGGACAGCTGTGCCTCTGGCTGCCGCCGCCCGCCTGCTGCCGCCGCCAGCGGCACCTTTGGACATCGCGCAGGAGCGTCGGAAGGAAGTTGCATTGCGCTGTTGGGCATCTCGATGGTGCAAAAGAGCTACCTGCGGCCGGGCGGGCCGAAAGGAGACGCCAAAGTGCGGCCGGCGGTCGCCTGGGCCCCGCCTGGGATCGCGCCAACGGCCCTGCTGACCCTGGCAAACCGTTGATTGTAATGCTAGGAAACTCATGAAACAAACGGGAGGCGAAAAGATGCAGGTTTGAGCACGCACCAAGGGTTAATGCATCGATTTGGTGGTGCCCCACCCCCCTCTGGAGGGGGCATCTTATGGGGAGGCCTACCTGCAGGCATGAGGCCTCATGTGGCCAAATTGGCCCCACATTCACAGGCGTACTCTGTGCGCGCGTCAGCCGCTGGCCAGCTGTACGTTTGGCGGCAGCGCGGTGCCGGAGCGTTGCCCTCACGCGGTTGCTCGTGTTTGAGTCGAAAGGTTAGCCCGGCGAAAGCATGCTGTTTCGTGACAGTGCTCGTATGATACACACATGCCAGGCGCCGGTGCTGCCCACCAGGCCGCCGCCGCCGCCGCCGCCGCTGCCGCCTGCTCGAGCCAGGCAAGTGCTGGCCCAAACCAGACGGGCTCCGCTCTCCTTTACCGTTCTGCAGCTTGGGCTTTCCAGATGCGATGAGTGTCCGCCCAGCACGTGCGAGACGATGCAAAACGTGGGCAGCCACGCTCGCCTGCTGCATTTTGGCCGGCGCCGTCGGGCTGATGTGCCGCCGCGCGGCTGTCCACCCCCTGCTGGCCTCGCTGCCCGGCGGGGCGGCACCAGCAGCAGCAGAGTGCGAGCTGGAGGGCACGGCCTACGACTGCAGCAGCCTGTTTGACTGGCGGTGGTATGTGGAGCACCACGCAGACCTGGCTGGCCTGACCGCCGCACAGGCCCTGGAGCACTGGGCCGTGCACGGCGCGGCAGAGGGGCGGCGCAGCCACCGTGGGCCGGCGGTGCTCAAGCTGGTGAGGCGGGATGGGGGGCAGCGCTGCGTGGCAAGCTGCTATGGCATGCCAGCCCGTGCCAGGTGCCCCACGTTGCGCCGCCGCCGCCTGCGCAGGCAGCGAAGAGGCAGGGCGGCCCGCTTTTAGTAGCGTGTGAAAGGCGACTTGTTCTCGTGCAGGGTTTGCGACCCGCGAATGACCGGCCCTCCTGCCTCCCTGGCCACAGGTGGTAATGACCAAGAACGAGGTCATGCTGCGGTCGTGGGTGCTGTACCACGCGCACGTGTTCGGTGCAGAGAACCTGTGAGCGGGGATGGAGGGAGGCACGGGGGGAGGGGGCGGGCAGAGGAAGCGAGGGGGGCCTGGGGGGCCTGGGGGGGGGGCAAGTGAAGCGGGCGCAAACGGCAGCAGCTTGCACCGTGTTTAGGAAGTGCAGAGGCGGCTCACCCTTGCTTGCCCGTGCGTTGCCCTCCATGCCCACCCCTGGCTGCAGGTACATCATCGACGGCAGCACCGATGCGGATGCCGTTGCATTCCTTGCGCAGGCAGAGTGCCAGCTGGGCGTGCACGTCTTCCGCTCTGCCGCCAACCTAAACGAGTTGGAGGCGCTGATGACGGCGCTGCTGCGCTCGCTCACGCTGGCGGCAGACTACCTGATCAAGGTCGACACAGGTGCACGCAGGGGCGCGCCGCAGGCGGTTGACGCGGGCGTCGCTGCCGCTGCTGCTGCTGCTGCACGGCGCGCCCCTGCCCTAGGGCTTGCGCCGTTCGGGTCGCGGACTCGAAGGCCACCCCCCGTTCCAGAGCCCCCCCCCCCCGCCCCCCTCCTGCTCCCCAACAAATCCACACAGACGAGTTTCTGGCCGTGGCGCCGCCTGTTGACGCCTCGGGCGTGCGCTCCGGGCCGCTGCGCGTCGGCGCTGCTGTGCGGGAGCACCTCGACTCCCTGCAAGCAGGCGGCGCCGCCATGCTGCGCACCCGCCTGCGGCAGGAAGGCAGCCCGCCGCAGCAGTGCCCCGCCGACCCCGCCCTGAGCACAGACTTTGCCCCGTTGACCGCGGACAGCCGGCCAAAGATTCTGTTTGTGGCGCACCACTTTGCCTCTGTGGGGCTGGGCGGCCATGCAGGCCGATCGCGTGGTGGCTCGGACAGCATACCGGCAATAGTAGATACTGATTTGGCGCTGCTGGAGTTCCGCTACGACTGCTACGACCGCTGGACCGCCAACAACCGCAAGGCGGTGCGCTGGGTGGGGGCTGTGGGTGGGGGCTGCGGCTGTTTGGCTGCTTGGCTGCTGACAATGCAGAGCGGGGCGGGGCGACGCAGGGCCAGCAGCCACCGCATGCGGCGGTGCGCACCGCCGGCGGGGCCACAGGCCAGGTCAGTGCGCCGACGGTGGCCGCGCGCCCCGCCCGTGCCCCCCCCCCCCTGCAGGTGTTTTCGCATGGGTACGTGCTCGAGGGGGATTCAGACGCCGTCATGCAGGAAAAGCTCACGCCGAAGCAGTCAAACGACACAATCAGCCATCACAAAGTGCAAGGTAGGCGGACCAGCGCTGCTTTTTGCCCCTCCTCCTGCTGCCGCCCGCTTGCCCGCCCGCCCGCCCGCCTGCCCGCCCACCCGCCCGCCCACCAGCCAAAGCAGCACCACTCGCTGTTTGCTCTTAATTTTCCACTTCACCGCTCTGACCTATCACCACTCACGCCCCCGGCAGGCTACCTGGCGCACCTTGTAGACCCAGCGGCATCTTGGCGTGCCTATTACGCCCGCTTTGACGGCGTGCAACAGGTGCGCTTTCACGACCTGGCCATGCAGCTGCAGTTTTTGCACCGCGCGTTTGACGCGCAGGCGGCAGCAATGCGGTGCCGTCGCCCACCTTAGCCCGCCCGCCTGCCCGAGCGTTGCACTCGACGCCTCTCAAACAGCATGCACGCTAGGCATGTAAACCGCACAAAGAGGCCCATGGCAGGCACGAGGCGTGGCAGGCAAGCACGAGGCCTTGACGGTGCAATGTTGCAGCGCTCCCCTATGGTATTCCATGCCTGCCTGCCTGCCTGCCTGCCTGCGTGCAAACAGGGGCAGGGATGGGGTTAGGATGAAGAAAGGAAACGTTACAAGTGCACAACCTCGCTGATCTGTTGCGTGCTGGGTCGACCCCTGCACCGGTCGACCCCCTGGCCTGCCTGCTGCAGGAGGCGCAGCGGCGCCACTTTGAACTTGTTACCTGGTCCACAGAGTGTCTCTAGAGACGCGAGGCCGCGCCGGAAAAGCTGCTGAGAGCGAGGGGATGGTCGGGTCCGCGCAAGCCAAGCCCCCTGGTCTCGCCCGCTGCAGTAGAGCGTTGTTACACCGCAATTGAAACGCAAGGCAGGCCGGAGAAGTGTGCAAAGCAAAGCGAGAATGTGGGACAGAGGGCAGGCTGTCGGGCAAGGAAAGCGTGAGCGGCGGCAGGAGCAGCGCGCATCACAGCGCAGCTGCTGCCCAACTTACCTGCGTTAAATGGCTGCCTGCTGCACCAGAGCTGACAGGAGGGGTCCAGGCTGTTGCAGGGCGAAGCTGGGTTGGCTGGAGACAGGTGGACTGCAGCCCACGGGCAGCGCCGCCGGTGCTTCACGTGCGGCGGCGTTTGCCGCCTGCCGTCACCAGCAGCTCTGCATTCACCGCCGCAGTGAGCGTGACCAGCGGCGCCTCAGAGGAATCCGCGTCAGCAGCAAAGTTGAGCTCGGCTGCAGACTCGGCGGGGGCCGGGCGCAGCACCTCGCCGCCGCCGTAGGTGCCCTTGAGGAGGCCGGTGTTGCACCGCAGGTGGTACTTGCCGGTCTGCTCTGCCACACCCACCACGCGGCACGTCAGCCGCTTGCGCTGAATGGTGCTGGTGCCGACCTTGCCCATGCTGGCAGGCTTCAGCAGCACGGCATCGCCGATGTCGAACTCAGCGCCGCCCTTGCCGCCCTGGCTGCGGATGCGCTGGCGGTTGCGCACGTGCAGTGCCAGCACCTGCTCCTGGTGAGCGCCGTGGTGGGCGGTGAGGATGGCTGTCGATGTAGGGGGAGGAGGAGAAGAGCAGCAATTGACATGCAGGGTGGAGATGGTGGGCGTGCGCACTGCACCACAGCCGGCCTGCCCAACTCTGTTTATGTCTACCCCAGCTCAAACAGCCCAGTCAGACTCACCCGCTGCCTCTGCATCAGCGCTGGTGCCAGCTCCATCGCTGCTGTCGTCCACCTTATCCAGCTCATCTGCAGCATGGAGGTACGAGCGCTCATGTGGGAGCAGCCACTGCTTCATGCGCCCCCATTTGCAGGCAGGCCCCCAACGAATGGTTTGCCCGCCGCTCCCAACATCACTCCCACACTCACCAGCAGCGTCGCACTCTGCTGCAATGGCTGCCAGCTGATCCAGCAGGCTCGTCGCTGCCCGCCGCTTGCCTGATGGGCTGCGCATGGCTGTAGCACGCTGCGACAGCGCACGAGTGGGCACCTCGCCCGCCTCGTCCAGCAGCTCATCTGCCACCAGCTGGCTCAGCCGGCCGCCTGCATTAGTGCGGGTACTGCGCCGCCCCAGGGGAGAAGCGGTGGCAGCAATTTGCAGCGTTGCCTCGTCCAGCGCTGCATCGTCGCTTGCCTCGTCTTCGCTATCCGAGGGCAGCACCAGTTCTGACAGCGTGCGGCGGCGCTTGGGCTGCGCTGCGCTGCCTTTGCGCGTGGCAGGGGCTGGCGGGGTGTCGGCATCGTTCGCCTCAGCCGAGGAGGTGAAGCCCAGCAGGCGGACAATGTCATCCAGCAGTGGCAAGTTCATGTTGGAGGGCAGCGTGCCGAACAGCGCCTTGGTGGGGGCCATGCCGCCGAGCGCGCTGGTGGGCGAGTTGTTGACCATCTGCATCACTGTCAGGACGTGGAACGCCCAGCTGCAGAGTGCAGGGGATGGGTGTGGGTGGGTGGGGTGTGGGTGTGGGTGGGGTGGCGTGGGGGCGGGGGGCGGGGGGGGGGGGCAGCGCTGAACCACAGCACAGCACAGCAGCACTGGACAGGAGCGGCAGGAACACGACAGCAGCGTGCAAGCAGCACTGGACAGGAGGGGTAGCAGCACGAGCTGCAATGCACGCAGGCACAACAACACTGGACAGGTGGGGCAGCAGCAGAAGCTGCAGCGTGGAAACAGGAACCACAGCACAGCAGCACTGGACAGGAGGGGCAGCAGGGGCAGCAGCACGAGCTTTCTGTACTCACTCGAACAGCGGGCAAGCCATCAGCAGCGCACGAATCTGACGAGGGACGGGTAGGGGATGTGCACACAGCGGTCAGAGAGAGAGAGCTGTGGGCTGGACCTGCAGCACTGCCGCTGCATCAGCCATACCGCTGCCACACACGACCACCTCCGACCACCTCAACGCCACCAGCAGCAACAACAACAGCAGCAGCACACCAGATTCCTCTTCGCACATTGCCCGGCTCCTACCTTGTTCTTGAGCTCGCGGTTCTTACGCTCCACGCAACCGTTGGTTTCAGGATGGCCGGGCATGCTCTTGGCGTGCCGCACGTTGAACAGCTCGCACAGCTCTTTGACCTCCTTGCCGCAGAACTCCAGGCCGTTGTCGGTCTGTAGCTTGGCAGGCACCTGCGTTCGCATGAATTGAAAGTAGAGCTGCAAGGGAACGACAGGGGTGCGTGGGGGTGGGGGTGGGGTGGGGCAGAGTGAAAGAGAGCGCAAGACGAGGCATGAAGCAAGCGAAGCGGCTGGTCGCTGGTCGGCAGCGCTGGCCGGTAGCGATGCCAATTAGCGTTGGCACCAATCAATGACAGCAAGTGCTTGCAGCAAAAACTGGCAGCAAGCGCTGGGAGGAAGCGCTGGCAGCAAGTGTTGGCAGCTCACATGCCGTGCCACGCCAATGGTCGTCTTGGAGGCCAGCGGGTAAAGCCAGCAATAGCGGCTGAAGACGTCGATCACCACCAGCACGTAGCGGTAGCGCTCGTCACGCCCTGCTCCTAGGTCGATCAAATCGGCCTGTGGGTGGGAGCATGCAGGTATAGAAGAGGTGGTTGGGTGTGACAGTGGTGGGCAGCACATCCCTGCAGCTTCATCGCAGCTTCACACCAGCTTCACAGCAGTTTCCAGGCGCTGCAACCCTGCAGCTGAACTGACCGCCAGGTGCATCAGGGTCATGATGGCCACAATGGGGTGCACGACGCGCTTCTCAGCAGGCTTCTTGGCGGCCATGTCGGCACGCACGGGGCACTCGGTGCACCACGCCTTGGCGGTCTCCACGGTGAACCCTTCAGCACCGTGGACCAGGCGCGGCTGGCCGCCTGGTGCAGGCATCAGCTGGGTGGGCACGGCGTGGTGCAGCTGCGCAGCAGCGGGTGGAAAGGGAGCACAGAGGTGTAGAGTGCGGGGAGCGGAGGCAGCCGGTGGCGGCCGCGACAGGCTGTACAATCGGCTGCCTCGCACAGGCGCAATGCTGCAGTCTGCACCACCACCATTGAGCACGCACGTGGTGGAACAGGCGGGCAGGGGAGTTCCAGCCCTGGCCCTGGATGCCGTGATGCTTGGCGAAGAAGGCGGGCACCTCCTCGGCGGCCACCACCAACACCTTGCGCGACACTGCGATGCCCAGCTCGTCGTTGCGGGACACCGAGCGCAGCAGGACTTCTTTGCCGTCAATTGTCTTGTCCAGATGGAACTGACGCAGCAACCTGTTGCTCAGCTCCTTGGGCTGCAATCGTGGGCAGCGCACAGCGGGGGATGTGTCCGTTAATGATGGGCACGGCATCAACAGTTCTGCCATGCCTGCTGCCCTCCTGCTGCCCTCGTGCTACCCTGCCCCGCTTCATCCAGCAACTCCAGCCCTGCTTACAGATACAGTATGCTCACCTCCACATCCCAACGCGGCAGGACCAGCTCAGCATCCTCCTGGTCCCCTCCCGCGCCCCGCCGCCGCCGCCCGCTGGCGGCAGGTGCCTGCGTTACCGTCAGGCCCTGCTGTGCCCGTTTGCGGCGCATGATATAATCGATTTGAGCAAGCGGAAACACATTGTGCTGGCGGCTGTTGCTCCAGTTGTCTTCCAGCTGCTGCTTGACTGCAGCTGCAGCAGCCATTTTAAACTGGGGGCGGGAGCGGGGCGCGGGAGGGTTCCACAAGGATGTGAGATGACCTTGAAGGATGTGGGAAGAGCGAAAACGTGATCAGGGGCCGCTACAAGCCGGGGGGTCCACGGGTGCAGAGGGCTGACGCAGCACGCAACACATGCCTAGACCGCACCTTGCCAGACCGCACCTTGCCAGCTGCCGCCGACTACCGCTGCCAGGTCAGCACCGGCACTCTTCCCTGAGCTTCTGGGACGACAACAGACAATGTTACCTCAATTCCCGCACTTCCACCGATAAAGGGGGAACCGGGGCGCCGCATGCACGCTGCTTGGGGAAAAGAACCCCCGTTTGCGGGGCTCGCGAGCGATTCACATATGATGAGCTGAGCTCAGAGCTCGGAAAGATCACAATGGAGGATTTTAGCTGGTCAGGCGCCTTCCGCGCGCTCGCCGCGCGTTGCCCACAGACCGGCGGCGCACTGAAGGCGGCGCGGCTCGCTGCAGAGCAGGTGGGCAGGTTTCAGGTCGCGTTGGAGTCGGCGTAGCAAGCATGCAACCGCGGCAGTCTGCTGCAAACCTGCCGCCGCCGCCGCCGCCGCCGCCGCCGCCACTGCCCCTCAAGTCTGTGCATCCCGGCCTCGCACCCCAATCCGCAGGATGCATCGCCGCAGCAATGCCTGGCAGCACTACAGCATCTTCTGCTGCAGTATGACAGCACGCTGCCGGCGACCACACTTTTCCGCCCGGTGCTGCTCAAGGCGGTTGCCGCGCTGGTGGCAGCTGCGGTGGGCAGCACGCGCGCAGGCAGCGCTGGCCAGCCCTCGACAGCTCAGCCCAGCGCGGAACTAGCTGTGGCGCTGGTGTCGGTGCTGGAGCTGGCGCCACACACCGAGGGGTGAGCACATAGGTAGCAGCGTCGGGGCTGGCCAGGGCACGAACGACAGGCACAGCTGCCGCTGTTCCTTTGGGTGGGTGGGGCACGCCTGGCCCGGCGCAGCTGTTGCTGGTTGCCCAGCGATTCTAACCTGCTACCCCCTCTTGGGTCCACCCTGGCAATGTACCTGCAGCCTGGTGTTGCGCTACTTCAGCGTCGCCCCCGCACCTTTCCAGTATTTGCTGGCGCCGGATGGCGGCCTGGCGGCAGCCCTGCCCTCGGGCTCGCCGCCTGCAGCCCAGCTGGCGCGCAGCACGCTGCGCGGCCTGCAGCTGCTGCCAGTGCTGCGTTGGCCGCTGGCGGCGGCGCTGCCAGCGCTGCTGCAGCACCACGAGGCAGATGTGCGGTGGTGCGCGGCAGAGGCGGCGGCGCTCACGTTTGGGCTGCACGACGGCGCGCGGACGCAGGTGCGGTTGTTGCATGGAGCTGTGGCGTCCAGTGCTGGCCAGGAGCAGCGGGAGGGAAGGTCTGGGAAGCGTGAGGTCTCAAGGGGCACAGCGTTGCTGCGCCGGCCCTGCGTGCGCCGCCTTGCGGCACCCTGACTCCCTCTCCTGCCCTCTGCCAACTGTCCCCCTGCAGCTGCATCGCCGGCTGGTCAGCGAGGACGAGGCAGCAGGCGTGGCGCTGCGCTGGCAGAATGAGCGAGCGCTCTTTGCTGCAGAGCTGGCAGCAATGTATGACACAGGCAGCGACGGCGGCGGCGGCGGCGGCGACGTGGCGGAGGGAGAGGAGGAGGGAGGGGAGGACATGGCGGTTGACGGCCCTTCCACCGCCGCCGGCAACGCCACCGCAACCAAGAGCCGCGACAGCGCCGGCTCCCGCAAGCGCAAGCACGGCGGGGAGGAGGGGAGCGAGGGCAGCGACGCCGACACGGCGGCGGCGGGCGGTGGCGGCGGCGGCATGGCCGCCGCCCCCGGTTTTGTGGAGGTATGCGGGCTGGAGCTGCCGCGGCGGCATGAGGTGCCGGGCAGCGGCGGCAGCGCCGGCGGTGCGCCGCCGCTGGTGCACACCCCCACTGTCGACCGCAACTTGGAGGCGTTGGCGCTGGGTGAGTCTGGCTGGGTGTGCGGGGGCCGAGGGCGGGGGTGGAAAGGGTGGGCAGGAAGGTCTTGGGTGCAAGGTGCAATTGGCAGGCTACTCGGCGCGCTGTTCCGCCCTCCCGCAGCCCGCTGTCGCTCGTGGGCCATCTGCTGACCGCCCTCCTCTCTCTCTCACGTGCCGCCCACATGCTGCCCACGCCCCCTGTAGGCCTCTGCCTGGGCAGCCCCATCCTGTTGGAGGGTCCCCCCGGCAGCGGCAAGTCGGCGCTGATCGAGCACCTGGCTGGACTGACGGGCAACGCCCACAGTGAGTAGCTTCAGGGGGCTGCGTGCCGGGTGCGGGTGGGACCGCGACATGCTGCCGCCCTCGACCGGCCTCCGCCCCACCACCTCTCCTCTCCTTGCTCCCGCCTCCCTCCCTCTGCCGACTCATCCAACGACCGGTCAAATCTGTGGCATCTCGATCAACCCCTCACCCCTCGCCTTGCCACCCTCCCACCTGCCCCCCCCCTTCCACCCCGACCCTCCAGCCATGGTGCGCCTGCACCTGGACGACCAGATGGACAGCAAGGCGCTGATGGGGGCCTACGTGTGCACCGCGCGCCCCGGGGAGTTTGTGTGGCAGCCCGGACCACTCACGCAGGTGGGTGGGCGGGGGCGGGGCGGGCATGTCGGGCACGGTGGCGGGCTCGGCATGCAGCCTGCTGGTCCATCGCCTGTGCCCTCTCCTCTCCCCGCCACCAAGCGCTGGCTGGGCTCTGGCCGCCTTGCTTCCTCCCTCCTGTATGTATCAACCACCAGTTTTGATGGTTTGTTGGGTTGATGGCACAGGGTTTGATACACCCTGGGCGATGCCACCGTTCCCCCTCTGCTCCGTCCCCTCACTGCCTCCGCTCCCCAACTGCCCCCCCTCCCAACAGGCTGTGGCCCAGGGGCGGTGGGTGCTGGTGGAGGACATCAACCTGGCCCCCTCCGAGGTGCTGGCGGCGCTGGCCCCCCTGCTGGAGCGACGCTGCCTGGCCATAGCGGCGCGTGGCGAGACTGTGGTGGCCGCCCCCGGCTTCCAGCTCATCGCCACCGTGACCTCCGCGCCAGGTGGGTGGTGGCTGTGGGCTGGTAGGGGGAGGGAGGCGTGGGAAGGGAAGGAGGGAAGCGTGGGATGGGGGCGTGGGAAGGGGGCCCAGGCGGGGGCAGTCTGCACGCGGCGGACGGCCTCACGGCCCCAGGTCTCGAGGCGGGGGGCGCCAGCTTTGGCTGGGCTGCCGAGCGCGAACAGCAGTCTTCGCCCCGTACCCACTTTGCGCGCCCGCTTGCGCCTGCTGTCCTGCCCGCAGGCGGCACCGCTGCGGGCGCCTACGGCAGCAGCCAAGAAGTGAAGGACCTGCTTGGGGGGCTGTTCCATTACGTGGCTGGTGAGGCAGGAAGGGAACGTTGGGTGTAGGGTGAAGGGGGGGTAAGCGAGCCTCCATGCGCTATCCCTACTACCTGTCTGGACCACCTGACCCCCGACCGCCCCCACCCCACCCCCCACCCCACCCCGCCCTTGTGCGCAGTGGAGCCCCCGGGGGAGCAGGAGCAGAAGCGCATCCTGGCCCGTCTGCACCCCCAGCTGGCCCCGCTGCTGCCGCATGCCATGGGCACCCTCTCCCTGGTCCGCGCCGCGTACGGCCAGCTGCCGCACGGCCAGTCGCTGGGCGAGGCAGCGGCGGCGGCGGCAGCCGCGGCGGGCATAGCGCCCGCCGGCGGCGCCTTTGGGTTCAGCGTGGGCAGGCACTTCAGCATTCGCGACGTGCTCAAGTGGTGCCGCCGCATGGGCAGGGTGAGGAGGCGGGGGTGCCACGTGAAGGGTGCCGTCGGCGGCCGCAACTGAGCGAGGCTGGGCTGCGGCTTGGCTGCGGCTGCGTGCGGGGCTGTTGGGCGGCACATGCCGCCACCCTTTCTGCACACGGCTCCCGCCTTCTCTGCCCCCCAAACACCTTTTTCTCCCGCCCCACCCCCCTGCAGCTGCACTCGGTGCTGCTGCAGCGGGCGCTGAAGCCCGGCCGTGCGACGCTGTACGCGGCTTCTGCTGCGTCGGTGCCGGTGGCGGTGCGCGAGGCCGCGTTCACCGAGGCAGCAGACTGCTTTTGCGCGCTGCTGGGCCGTGCAGAGGTGAGCAGAGCCAGCGAGGCGGGTGATGGGAGCAGGGGGCTTGCTGCAGCGTGCACATGCCAGCTGTGCACATGTGCATGCTGCCCACGAGTGCCTGCCGGCCCACCCATCTGCCGCCCCCGCCCGCCCCTCTGCGTGTCCAGGCCGCCGAGAGGCTGATGGCCGCGCTGGCCGCGCTGTGGTCTGTGTCTCCCGAGACGGTGCAGCAGTACAGCGCGCTGCACAAGCCGGCGGTGCAGGCGGGGTCGGTCGACCTGTCGGTGGGGCGGGCCACCCTGCCTCTGGTGGACGCCGCCGCCGGGCGGGCCGCGCTGGCGGCGGCTGCCGGCGGCGACGGCAAGGTGAGCGCGGTGGGTGGCTGGCAGGCTGGGGGGCGGGGGGGCAGCGCCGCTGCGTGACAGCGACGGCCTGATGCTCTGCTGAGCATGCTGCCTTGCCTAGGCTGGTGCAGGAGGCCTCGCCCCCTCTGCCCGCCGCCCAGCTTCCCTCCCCTTCTCCCGGCGCCTCCCTCGCTCCTCCACCACAGTCCATTTCGCGGTTTGCCCCCACCGGCCACGCCCTGCGCAACATGGAGCGCGTGGCGGCGGCGGCCAGCCTGAGCGAACCGGTGCTGCTGGTGGGAGAGACGGGCACGGGCAAGACCACGCTGGTGCAGCAGATTGCCAAGCAGGTGGGGGCGCAGGGTGGGTGGGTGGGTGGTTCTGGGCCAGCCAGCAGGGCAGGCTCTGCCTTGCCCTGCATGCCTGCCCTCCTCCTCCTCCTGACACACGTGCCTCCCTCCCTGCCTGGGGTCCCCTGTTGCCCACCACTCCACAGGTTGGCGCCAAGCTGGTTGTGCTCAACCTGTCGCAGCAGACCGACAGCGGCGACCTTCTGGGCGGCTTCCGTCCCGTCCAGCCAGCAGAGGCGGTGCTGCCGCTGCTCAACCGCTTCAGCGACCTCGTGCGGCGCACCTGGTGCGTCCGTGCGGAACGTTCGGGGTGCAGGCCTGCAGTGATTATGGGGGAAGGGGTACTGTGGTGGCTGGGGTTGTGCCTGTGTTGCTGCCAGAGGCAGTGCTGCCTCTGCGTCCTGCCCTGCCCCGCACCATCGCCTCCCAACCGCCTCCAACCTCCCCCCTTTGTTCTCCCCCTGCTCAACCTTTCTCTCTGCCTCTCTTCTGCCCCCGCAGGTGGCGGGGCGACAACGAAGAGTTTCTGGGAAGGGTGGCCAAGCTGGCAGAGAAGCGCAAGTGGGCGCCGCTGGTCAAAGCCTTCCGTGCCGCACTGGACAAGGTGGCAGCGGCTGAGGGACTGGCTGCCGGCGGCGGCAGCAAGCAGGGCGCCCCTCAGCAGCAGGCGACGCACCAGCAGGCGGGTGGCAAGCAGGCCAAGCGCAGTAAGAAGGGCGGCGGCAGCGGCGGGGCCGCGGTCAGCGCCGAGGCGGCGGCCGAGTGGCGCGCCTTTGCGGTCGACCTGGAGGCTGCAGAGGCCGCAGCGGCAGCGGCAGAGGGCAGCTTCGCCTTTGCATTTGTCGAGGGAGCGCTGGTGCAGGCTGTGCGCGAGGGCTGGTGGCTGCTTCTGGACGAGATGAACCTGGCGCCTGCAGAGGTGAGGGGTTGTTGGGGTGGGCGGTGCTGGCTGGTTGGGCTGGGGGAGGCACCCCCACTTGTGCATCCTGCCTGCCCACCTGCCCCCTGATTCGCAATTGCAACCTGCCTGCCTGCCACGTCATCTTGCTCGTGCTTGTGCTTGATCCCCCCCCCCCCGGGGCACACACACACACACACACACACACACACACACACACACACACACACACACACACACACACACACACACACACACACACACACACACACACACACACACACACACACACACACACACACACACACACACACACACACACACACACACACACACACACACACACACACACACACACACACACACACACACACACACACACACACACACACACACACACACACACACACACACACACACACACACACACACACACACACACACACACACACACACACACACACACACACACACACACACACACACACACACACACACACACACACACACACACACACACACACACACACACACACACACACACACACACACACACACACACACACACACACACACACACACACACACACACACACACACACACACACACACACACACACACACACACACACACACACACACACACACACACACACACACACACACACACACACACACACACACACACACACACACACACCACACACACACACACACCACACACCACAAACAACAAACACACACACACACACACAAACACAAACAAAACACACACACACCACACACACAAAGGCACACAGGCTACCAGGCCTGCCTTGGGGAGGCTTGCCAACAACATCTTGCCTTTTACAACACAGTGCTCCTTCACTGACCGCGCGCCCTCTCCCTCCCTTCCCCCCCTCCCAACTTCCCCCCCCCCAACTTGCCCCCCCTCCCAACTTGCCCCTCACCCAACTTGCCCCCCACCCAACTTGCCCCCCACCCAACCCGCCCCCCTCCCGACTTGCCCCCCACCCAACCTGCCCCCCACCCACCCCACCCCACCCCACAGGCGCTGGAGCGCATCGCTGGCCTGCTCGAGGAGGCGGGCGGCGGCGGGCTGGTGCTGTCTGAGCGTGGCGACACGCAGGGCGTGCCCCGCCACCCCGCCTTCCGCCTGTTTGGCGCCATGAACCCCGCCACTGACGCGGGTGCATGGGGGGGCAGGGGCGGTGGGGGAGGGCTGGGCTGCGCAGTACGGGGCGTACGTTCTGCATGGCGTGACATGCGGCAAGGAACAGGGGGAGGCCTCTCTCTCGCATCCGTCTGTCCGCTTCTGCCCACTGTGTCGTGACCCATCGTCCCACCTGCACTGCCCCCCCCACACCCTCTCCGCCAGGCAAGCGCGACCTGCCCGCCCCGCTGCGCAACCGGTTCACGGAGATCTGGGTGGGCGAGCCGCCACAGGTGGGTGGGTGCTTCCGCTGCGGCCGGGGGCATGGGCGTGTGCTGGCAGCTAATAGTCATGCTCTTGCCCCCTTTGTGTTGCATTCACTCCTGGGGATCAACTCCCTGCGCAATCACGTGCCACCATACGCATTGCCTCACACCTCCTCCTCCTCCCCCCCCCCCCCCCCCGCCCCCCAACAGAGGGAGGACCTGGCAGCCATTGTTGCCGGCTACCTATCGAGCGTCACGGCAGGCGCCCCTGTGGAGTCCATCGTCACCTTTTACCTCGAGGCCAAGGTGGGTGGGCTGCCCCTGACCGCTCCTGGTTTGCAGCCCCGGCCCTCCTCCCATCCTATGATCGCCCACCCCTGGCTCACGATCCTTGTGTTGCGAGCACCTTGCGCCTGCGTCCGTCCTGTCCCGTACAGGCGGAGGCCGAGGCGACGCTGCAGGACGGCGCCGGCCACCGGCCCGCCTACAACCTGCGCACGCTGTGCCGCGCGCTCGAGTTCGCCGCGGCGGCCACCCCCACCTACGGGCTGCAGGTGCGCGCGCGATGCGTGGCAGGGATGTGTCAGAACAGCCTCCAGCCTTCCGCCGAGGTGCAGGTGTGGTGTGGTGTGCACGCCGGGGGCAGCCTCTGGCTGCGCAGCATCCAAGCACCGCTGCTCCTGACCCCCCCCCCCCGCGCTGCAGCGCGCCCTGTGGGACGGCTTTGCCATGTCCTTCCTCACCCAGCTGGACCCCGGCAGCGGCGCACGCCTGGAGGGACTCATGAAGCGGCACCTGCTGGGGGCTGCAACTAGCCTGAAGGTGAGTTAGTGGGGCCAGGCAAACGGTGTCCCACCCAGTACCGGGGGGGAGGGGCTGGTGGCAGAACAGGAAGAAGGCGGCCCCAGCAACCAAACCACCGACCAACTCCCACCCTCCAACGCCCTGCACCCTTCCCTGTGCCCCCGCGCTCCTTTTGTGGTGCAGACGCTGCTGCGCGCGCCGCCCGCGCCGCCCGGCCCCGACTTTGTTCGGTTCGACCAGTTCTGGGTGGGCACCGGCGGGGGGCGCCTGCCTGCCCCCGGCGAAGGTGCGCTGCGGGGGTTGGATGAGGGAGGCCTGGCAGGTTTGCACGCCAGCGCTGTGCGGGGCTTGGGTGCCAGCGCTGTGCGGGACTTGGGTCTCTGTTTAAGTTGTGGGCGGTGCCTTTCAGCCAACAGCCAGAACCACTCTCAGAACCACTCTCGCACCCAGCTCCCCACTACTGTCCCATTGCTGCGTCCTGCGCTGCAGACGGCTCTGGCGGCGCCTTTGTGCTGACGCCCACAGTAGAGGGGCACCTGCGCAACCTGGCACGCGCTGTGCTGCTGCGGCGCTACCCCATCCTGCTGCAGGCGCGTTGTTTAGGGTGGCGTAAAGGGTGTTGTATGGGTCTGTGGTGCAGGGGATCCAGGGCAGCTGAGGGCGGCCCACTCGGCACGTGCCGGCCCACCTGGCGGCAAGTGCCTGCAGCAGTGCGCCTTCAGCCGTGCCAGCCCAGCCTGCCAGCACTTCCCCTGCCTTGTGCGACCAGGCAGCCCCTTGCCTGCCGGGCCCCCCTCGCCACCCCGCTCTCCTCCCGTCCCTCCTCCTCTGCTGCAGGGCCCCACCAGCAGTGGCAAGACCAGCTTGGTTGCCTACCTTGCTGCCCAGACGGGGCACACCTTTGTGCGCATAAACAACCACGAACAAACGGACCTGCAGGTGCGGGGGCGGGGGGGGGGGGGGGGGGGGCGCTGCTGGGGTGTGGATATTGGGGGGGTGGGCCAAATACAGCAGGCAGGGAGGCAGAGTGGAGGCAGGGGCAGGGCTCAAGGGGGCGGGGCTGCCTCTCAACCTATTGCTCGTCTCTTGCCTCAACCTCGTCTTTTTTCTTCCCTGTCTGCCCACCCCTTCCCTGTCCCCCCACCCCATCCACAGGAGTACCTTGGGAGCTACGTCAGCGACGAGACCGGGCGGCTGGTGTTTCGTGAGGGGCTGCTGGTGCAGGCGGTGCGCAGGGGCCACTGGATCGTGCTGGACGAGCTCAACCTGGCGCCCACAGAGGTGCTGGAGGCACTCAACAGGCAAGTGTTTGCTGGGCAACCCGCCCCCCTCCCGCGCACCACGGCAGCGGCGTTTTGTTGTGCTGTTCCCGGCCCTGTTCCCCCACCACCAGCAACCCCAGCAGTGCCAGCAGCGGCGTCAGGCTGCGAGGAGCGGGTCCAAGGTGGGCCTCGACCGCTACCCAGACCCAAGGCGTCGACCATTCCGTTTTAACACCTCCTTTCGTGACTCCCCCCACCCACCCGCAGGCTGCTTGACGACAACCGCGAGCTGTACGTGCCTGAGCTGCAGGAGGTGGTGCGCCCCCACCCGCACTTCATGCTGTTTGCCACACAAAACCCGCCGGGCGTCTACGCCGGCCGCAAGACGCTCAGCAGGTGCGGGCGTGCACAGAACCATGACATTGTGTGTGCAGGCATGTGTGGTCGGGTGGGGCGCGGGAGGCTGGGCAAGCGCCTGCTGGCCAGCAGGGTTGCTGCGCCTGCCTCCGCCCCCTGAGGACTCGGGGGGCGTGAAGCGCCTGCCTGCTGGAAGTGCAGGAGCTGCCCGCCTGCCGACGCCCGATCTGGCAACTCTGGCACCTGCCCCGCCCTGCAGGGCCTTCCGCTCCCGCTTCCTGGAGCTGCACGTGGAGGACATACCCGACGAGGAGCTGTCCACCATCCTCGAGAAACGGTGGGTGGGTGGTTGCGGTGGGCAGCGCACGCCCGCCTCCCCAACACGCGGCATCTTACTGCCGCTGCGGCGCTGCTTCTGCTGCCCCACCCATGCTGCACACGCACACGTTCCTGCAACTGCCGCACCCGCTGTGCACCCCGCCCTGCCACGCAGGTGTGCCATTGCCCCCAGCTACGCCGCAAAACTGGTGACAGTGCAGCGCGAGCTGCAGCGGCGGCGCGCCGCCTCGGCGGTGTTTGCCGGGCGCCACGGCTTTATCACGCCGCGTGACCTGTTCAGGTGCGGCTGCTGGCTGGGTGGTGCGCATGCGTCTGCTGCCACGCCGGAGGCCTGCTGTGCCGCCTCCTGGTCCTCTGTTACAAACGGCCGAGTGCGCCGACTCTCCCCCTCCCCCTCCCGCTTGCAATGTGCAGATGGGCTGGACGCGGCGCGGTGGGCTACCAGCAGCTGGCAGAGGACGGTTTCGCTGTGCTGGGCGAGCGGCTGCGCAGCGCCGAGGAGCGCGCTGTTGTCGGAGAGGTGCTGCAGAAGGTGCTGGGCGTAAAGGTGAGGAGGCTTTGGTTGAAGGGGGCCTGGCACGGAGGGCGCAGGTTGTCTGTGTTGCACAGGAGCAAGCACTGCTGCCTGCCTGCTTTTCCCCCCCCCCGAGCCAATGCTCGCTGTTTCCTGCAGATCTCTTCTCCACCGGCCAGTTTCCTCATTCCTCTGCCCCTTGTTCCCTCTGCCCCCTCCCTCAGCTCGACATGCCAGAAGCGTACCAGCGGCGCGACGACGCCCCGCTGCGCCAGTTGCAGGCTTCGCTCGAGCTCGAGGCGGAAGCTGCCGCCGCCGCTGCCGCCGCTGCCGGAGAGCCATCTGCAGGGGCGGCGCAGCAGCACGCGGCGCAGCAGCAGCAGGGACAGCGCAGCGGGCACAGCGTGGCTGACGTTGCCGCGCTGCGCTCCGCTCTGGGCGGCGTGGTGTGGACCGCATCCATGCGCCGCATGTGAGCCCGGGGGGTGGGGGGTGGGGCTGAGCATGGGGCTGGGCAAGGGGCTGGCCTGGGATGGCAGAGAGGGTGTCAGGTTGTACCAAGGCAACACCGGCCTTCAGCCATGCGGCCATGCAGGCGGACTGCCTCTTGCCAACCCATCATGCCCTGCTTCCCATTTTTGTTGGGGACACTGCCTGCTGGGCACAACCCCACGTTATCCGATCCGACATCTGCCGCTCCTTGCGTTGCCCCCTTTGCCCCCAGGTACTGCCTGCTTGAGCGCTGCCTGGAGTTTTCCGAGCCGGCGCTGCTGTGCGGCGAGACGGGCACCGGCAAGACGACGGTCTGCCAGATGGCTGCCTTTGTCAGGTAGGTGCAGCATGTGTAGCAGGGCCTGCCAGGGTGGGCAGTCGTCGTGGCGCTGCTCGCGAGCTGCGCTGGGCGGGCCAAGGGACACAGGTGGATGGACGAGGAAACGGCCACCGCCCTCCCCTCCAACACGCATGGCACCGCCTCGCCCGCGCCAATCCGCCGCAGGGGCCAGCGGCTGCACATCATCAACTGCAACCAGCACACGGAAGTGTCCGATTTCCTGGGAGGCTTCCGCCCCAACCGCCAGCGCGAGCGGGCGGTGCACAGCCTGGAGGCAGCCTTGGCGGCCATCAACGCCTCGCCTCTGCTGCCAGCGGCGGGGGTCACGCAGGTGGCGCCGCCACGCACGCCTGCAGGCGGTGACTTGCAGGCGGTGCTGGTGGCAGCACGAACGGCGTCGGACGCTGCTGCCGCGCACGTCAAGGGCGCAGCGGGCAGCGGGGAGGCAGCCGAGGGGCAGCTGGCGGCGCTGCGTCAGGCGGTGGCGCTGCTGGGGGAGGCTGTGGCGGGCGTGCGGGCACCCTTTGAGTGGGCAGACGGGCCGCTGGTGCAGGTGGGTGGCGAGGGTGGTGTACCAGGGTCCACACCAGCCCTGAGCTCCGTGGACGGGGGGGCGGGGGGGGGGGGGGGGGGGGGGGGCCTGGCCGCTGAGCGTGCTGCCGACGGCGGGCCTGCGGGGGCCTGCACCCCTCGACGCCTGTCGTGCTTTCTGCCCAATGGTTTATTGCTGGCGCTGCCTCGCGTGTTGCAGGCCATGAAGCAGGGCGACATGATCCTGGTGGATGAGCTGAACCTCGCTGAGGATGCGGTGCTGGAGCGCCTCAACAGGTGGGGTTAGGGGCCCTTGCAGCGTTGAAGGGCAAAGTTGGAGGGCTGGCGGCGACGGCGCTGCGCCAACGTGCCCGTGGCTGTGCGCCCCCCTTGCGTACTTGCACTCGCCGCTGGATCACGCGGATTCCCCTGGGACGCGCTTTGCGCCCCCCTGCAGCGTGCTGGAGCCTGGGCGCAGCCTGACCCTGGCCGAAAAGGGCGGCGCTGGGGCGCAGCTGATTGTTGCGCACCCCGCCTTCCGGCTGGTCGCCACCATGAACCCAGGTGGGTGTGGGTGTTGTGTGCCACCTTGCTGCTGTGATTCAGGTGTGGGTGGGGGGGTTGCAGCGTGCCGGCGTTGCAGGGTAGGTGCATCCATCACACACCCGTCTGCTGTGGTTGCAGCAACGAGGCGCTGCCCCGCACTTCCCGGCCTCCTCACACTGTCGAGAGTGCCACCCGACCGACCCCACCTCCCCGCTCTCCCCCCGCCCCCTCTCTGCGCACGCCAACAGGCGGCGATTATGGCAAGAAGGAGCTCTCCCCTGCGCTGTCCAACCGCTTCACCTCCATCTGGGTGCCTGCCATCGAGGATGGCGCCGAGCTGCGCGCCATCCTGGAGTCGCGCCTGCCCGGTGAGTGCAAGCGCGAGGGTGGTGGACCCAGCCAGCCGGCAGCCTGCTGCTCTGCGTTGACTGCAGCTGGCACAAGCGCCTCACGAGGCCTCCTCCCCCCCCCCCGTGTGCATCAGGCGAGGAAGCCAGGGCGGAGGTGGCCCCCCGCCTGCTGCACTTCTGGCGCTTCTTCCGCTCCGAGGCAGCACACGCCGCACGCCAGGCGCTGTCGGGTGAGCTCAGCTGTGATGTGCAGTAGGAGCTGCACCTGCCTGTGGAAGCCAGGTGTGCCAGCGGTGCAGCAGCCCTGCCCGCCGGCCGCGCCGTGCCGTCGGCACTCCCTTCCACCCTCACGCATCTTACCACTCCCCTCGCGTCTGCCCCCCGTTTCGTCAGTCCGCGACCTGCTCGCGTGGGCGGGCTTCATCGCCGCCACCGCTCCCCGCCTGGGCCTGCTGCCTGCGTACGCCCACGGCGCCCACCTGGTGTTGCTGGATGGCATTGGTCTGGGGGTGGGCCTGTCGGCGGAGGCAGCAGGCCAGCTGCGCTCCCGCTGCCACGCCTTTCTGCTCACCCAGCTGCCGCCGGAGGTGCACCCTGCGGCAGAGGCAGCGGCGGGGCGCGGGGCAGTGGGTGCCGGCAAGGAGGCGGGCGGCGGTGACGGCGGCGCAGACATGGCGGTAGATGATGCAGAGGGCGACAGCCCCGGCCGCTGGGGCATCCCACCCTTTTATGTGGACCAGCGGCCGACGCCTGCCGGCGCCGTCGCTGCCGCGCGCTTCAACTTCCGCGCGCCGACGACGGGGCGCAACGCGCTGCGCGTGCTGCGCGCGCTGCAGCTGCGCAAGCCCATCCTGCTGGAGGGGTCGCCTGGGGTGGGCAAGACCTCCCTGATCGCCGCCATGGCGCGCGCAGTTGGTGAGCTCCTCCCGCCACACCCACAGTCATGCACTGTAGCGCGACGACTATCACAACTGCTCGTTCCACCGTGTGCTCTGGATCTCTTGCACACGATAAGCCTGAGCGAGCAGCAGATTCACCCTCCTGTCATTTGTCCCACAAAAAAAACCCCACGGCCCTTGCCCCCCTGCGCAGGCGCCGAGCTGGTGCGCATCAACCTGAGCAAGCAGACCGACATGATGGATTTGTTGGGGGCAGACCTGCCGGTGGCGGGGGGCGCCCCCGGGCAGTTTGCCTGGTGAGCTCAAGTCTCTGCAGGGGGGGGCGGGTTGGGGGATGGCGCTGATGGTTGGGGTCGCATGCGTTACCCCGCATGCGCCACCCCTCTCCTACCCCACCCCCTCCGTCAACCCACCCCTGCCTCCTTCACGACCGTCATCCCACCCTCCGCCCTTGGGCCCAGCCGCCAGCCAGAGTTCATCCTGCAGACCCAAGGCTTTGAGGCACCCCTCACAACACACACTCCGGCTTGCTTGCATGCAAACCACATCCCTCGTCTGCCCTGTCGTGCTGCGCAGGGCCGACGGCCCGCTGCTGGCTGCTGTGCGGTCGGGCGCCTGGGTCCTGCTAGACGAGCTCAACTTGGCAGGGCAGACGGTGCTGGAGGGCCTCAACGCAGTGCTGGACCACCGTGCAGAGGTGGGGCGGGCGGGGGGGGGCGGGCGGGCGGGGGGGGGGGGGGCAGCGGCTGGAGGGGCGGTGGCCCGGGGGGCTCAATCATACTGGCAGACGTCAGGCCTGGCCCCGTCGTTTGGCGCGTCTGCCCGGTATGTGCTGCTCAGGCCGTGCCTGTCTGCCCAGTGTGCTCTGTTCAGGCTATGCCGACCGACACCCCCCCTCCCCCTCCTGGACCCCCCTCCCTTCACCCGCAGGTGTTCATCCCCGAGCTGAACCGCACCTTCCGCTGCCCGCCCACCTTCCGAGTGTTTGGGGCGCAGAACCCGCTGCAGGCAGGGCAGGGCAGGGCAGGGCAGGGCTGGGCAGCAGCGGGGGGCTTGAGCGTAGCGTGAGGGAGGGTGTGATGTTTCTGTGCAGTTCCTCGTCACACCGTCCCTGCACGACGTTGTGACCGTCCGCTGCTGCTTGCCTGCCCAGTGCCGGCACCACTGCCAAGCGCAACTCACACTCCCTCCCTGCCCGCCGCTGTTGTGACCCGAGCAGGAGGGCGGCGGCCGCAAGGGCCTGCCCAAGTCCTTCCTCAACCGCTTCACGCGTGTGCACGTGGAGCTGCTGCGGCGCACAGACCTGCTGTTCATCGCGGGTGGGCGAACAAACAACCCGGGGGGGGGGGGGGGCTTGCAGGGTTGTGAGGGCAACAGAGGGTTGTCAGCCTTGCGGATGGTTCGAGAGCTGCTGTTGCCACACAGTGACCTTCCAATACGGGCCGCCATACACGGAAAGGCAGCAGCCTGCTGTGCCACCAGGCCTGCTTCGGGTCACTTTTAACCCCACCTCATGTCGCCCCCCTGCCGCGCCAGGCTCGCTTCACCCACGCGTCCCAGCCGCCACGCTGCACCGCATGGTCGACAGCCTGGAGAGGCTGCACCACGACGCCAGCGTGGCACGCACGTTTGCCGGCGCCGGCGGCCCCTGGGAGTTCAATCTGCGAGACCTGCTGCGCTGGTGCGAGCTGGCGGAGACGGCGGTGCCGGCAGGTGGCGGCGGCGGCGGTGGCGGTGGCGACTGCGGCGACGACGGCGGCAGCGGCGGCGACGGCGGCGGCGACGGCAACAGCAGCGGCGACGGCATGCAGCGGCAGGGCGAGTCAGCGGCGCTGGACGCGGCGGTACGGCACTACGCCTCGCTGCTCTTCCTGCAGCGCCTGCGCACCGCCGACGACCGGCGGCACGCGGCGGCGGTGTTTGCGGCGGCCTGGGGCGGCGCGGCGGTGGGACAGCCCCGCCAGCACCCCGAGCTCCATGTGTCTCCCAACGCCCTTCAAGTAGGGTGGGCGCGGCTGGCACGCGCCGGCGCTGCCGGCGCCGCGCTCGAGGGCGCCAGCAGCAGCGACGCGCTGGCGTCCCAGCTGGCGCTGCTGCCGGGGGCGCTGCCGGTCCTGGAGAGCCTGGCCGAGTGCGCCGGGCGAGGCTGGATGTGCCTGCTGGTGGGCCCTGCGGCGGGCGGCAAGACGGCGGCGGTGCGAGGCCTGGCGGCGCTGGCGGGTCAGCCCCTGCTGGAGCTCAGCCTGACCAGCGGGACGGACACCAGCGACCTGTTGGGCGGGTTTGAGCAGGTGGAAGCTGCACGGAAGGTGCAGGAGGCGGCGCGGCGTGTGCAGGGCCTGCTGGGCGGCGCCGCCGAGCTGCTGCTGCCCGCGCTGAGGCTGGGCGACGAGCGGCAGGCGGCGCTGCTGCGGGGCCTGGCGGCTGCGTGGGAGGCCGCACGCTCTGCTGCATCGTTGGATGCTGCGGCGGCGGAGGCAGGCGGCTCAGCGTTGGCGGCTCCCACGGCAAAGGCGCAGCATGCGCAGCAGGTGGAGGCGGTGGCGGCGCTGCTGCGCGTGCTGGCGCAGCTGCAGCAGCTGCTGGCGGCCCTGGCGACGCTAGAAGCGGCCGCCGGCGACGTTGCGGCGCAGGCCCATGTTGCGGCGCTGCAGGGGCAGGCCGGCGATGCAGGCGGGGCGACGGCTGAGCTGGCTGCCAGCCTGGCGGGCGGCGGTGAGTCAGCGGCCGGCAAGTTTGAGTGGGTGGATGGCGCCCTCACGCGGTGAGTGCGGCGGGGCTGCTGGGTTTGGGCTGCAGCAAGCTGGGACGGGGGCTGCACTGCGTGTGCCGCCCACTCCACGCGTGACTCAACTCTCGACCGATCTCACCCGACGAGGTTCCACCCCTTGCTTGGCTCCCTGCCTGCGCAGCGCCATCGAGGGGGGCCAGTGGGTGCTCCTGGACAGCGCCAACCTGTGCAACCCAACCGTGCTGGACCGCCTCAACCCGCTGCTGGAGCCGCATGGTGGGCGGTGCAGCAGACCATTGCCTGCCTGCCTGCCTGACAATCGTTTGGCTGGTCTGCTCATCTGCCTGCCTGCCTTCCTGCCTGCCTGCCGCGGCACGTTGCCCCTCCACTGCTGCCCACTCCACACGCCTCCCCTCGTCTCCTCCAGGCGTGTTGCTCCTGAACGAGTGCGGTGGCAGCAACGGCGGCGCGCGCGTGGTGCGGCCCCACCCCAACTTCCGCCTCTTCCTGGCGCTGGACCCAAGGTGGGGGCGGGGGGTGGGGGGTGGGGGGGGCGGGGGTGGGGGGTGGGGGGGCGGTTGGTCGGTTGGTCGTGCAGAGCTTGATTGCTTGGTGCTGAGGCGGCTGCAGGAGACCAGGGCTCTCGTTCATCGCATTGGGTTGGCTTCGGGACAACTTGTGTGCGTTGCAGTGGGACAGGGGGACAGGGGGACAGGACGGTGGCTGACGTGGCACGCAACGCTGAGCTGGCAGCGGGTGCTGTGCGGTCGTGGTCGTGTCTCGCGATGGCCCGGCCTCTGCTGCAGCTGCCGCTCAAGTCCGAGCCGCGTCGCCTCCGCCCTCTGCCCATGACGACGCAGGCACGGCGAGGTGTCTCGTGCCATGCGCAACCGCGGCATTGAAATCTTCCTGCTGCCGGAACAGGCGGAGCAGGAGGCAGCGCCTGCGCCAGCAGCGGCGGCGGCGCTCCAGGGGCCGGCTGCAGCGGAGCAGCAGCAGCAGCAGCAGGCTGAGCACGCAGACCTGCAGCAGGTGCTGGCCCTGGCGGGCGTGCCCGGCACAGCCTTGCCAGCGGCCATGGCGTCGGCGCATGCCGCGGTTGCGGCGCACGCGGCACAGCGCCACCGCCGGCCCCCCGGCCTGCGTGAGCTTCGGCGCTGGGCGGCGTTGGCAGGCGCGTTGGCGGGCCGCGGCTGGCGGCCGGCGGCTGCGCTGCACACCGCCTGGTGTCAGCTGTACGTTCGGTCGGAAGCCGCCGCGGCAGCGGGCGCGGATGAGGCGGCTGGCGTGGCTCGTGCTGCGTACGAAGCCTGCATGCAGCCGCTGCTGGCACGGGGCGGCTGCAGCACCGACCTGGTGCTTCACCGCCCCGCCGCCTGGCCGCTGCCGCTGGGCGTCGCCGCCTTTGCAGGCGACTCGGCGACAGCCTGCACGGCACGAGATGCCGCCCTGCTGCTGCACCACCTGGCGCTGTTGGTGTCGGCAGACCTGCGCCAGCAGAGCGCCAGCGGCGGCGGGACGGCAGGAGGCGTCCTGACCAGCAGGGCGGCCTGGGTGCAGGAGCTGGGCGTCGCAGCCGCAGCGGCCATGCCGGCGGGCGCGCTGCTGCGCCTGCTGGCAGGCCGACGCACCAACGGCACCACCAGCAGCGAGAGCGGCGCCGCCGGCGAGGCCGCGCTGCTTGCCGCCCCCGCGGCCGCTCGGGTTTTTGCAGAGCGCTGCGGGCCGGGGCAGCGGGGCGGCCGTGCCGCGCACGCCGCAGCCCTGTCTGGCCAGCTCCAGCAGTTGCTGGCGGCGGCGGGCATCGCCGGCGGTCAGGGCCTGCTGGCGGTGCAGCAGGCGGAGCGGGTGGTGTCCACAGTGCTGGCCCACCCGCTGGCCGCGGCAGCCGGCGAGCTGCAGCAGCAGCTGGCGGCGGCGGTGCGCCTCCCCGAAGCGTCCCGCGCGTTTTTGCCGCTCGACGCGGCGGCGGCAGAGCCGCCCCTCTTCCTGCTGTCTGCGGACCTGCCGGCGGGGCAGCAGGCGGCGCTTGGGCGGGCAGACGCCCCCGACAGCGTGTCTGCTGTGGCGGAGCTGTGGCGCCGCGTGCAGGAGGTCGGCAGCAAGATGGCCCAGCTGTGGCAGGCGGTGCAGTGCGCCGCTGTGCTGCACTCTGCGGCGGAGGGCGGTGACGGTGCGGTCGCCGGCGGCGACGCCACGCTGCTGCAGCTGTCGGCCTGGCGCCACCACAGGCCCAAGGTGGGTAGCTTGCTGGGGGGAGTCCGTGTGGTATACAACCTTGTAGGCCGCAGGCAACAGCCACACTTTGTGCAAGCCTCCCACCCAGCCTGCCAGGCTGCCCGACCTCTACCGCCGACACCCCGCACTCGAGCTCCCCCCCTGCGCCTGCCTCCTCTGCCCTGCAGGAGCGCGCCCGCAAGGCGGCGGTCCACCCCACCGTCGACTGGTGGTACGCCGCGCTGGCGGCTGTGCAGGCGGTGGAGGAGGCGGTGCTGGTGCCGCCGCCGGCAGAGGGCTCAGCGCAGGGTGGCCCCGAGTGGACGCCCGCCCTGGCCGACAAGGTGGGCGCGCAGGCAGGGTGTGGGGTGAGCAGCTCTTGTGGGTGGCCGAGCAGGAAGTGGACAACTGAAGGGCGAGTGCAGCTTCTCGCCATCGTGCCCCTCCCCTTCCCCCACACCAACCGACCTCCCTCCCCCGCTCGCCCGATTGCCTCCCGCCCTCCCCTCTGCAGCTGCACGCCGTGCAGCAGTGGCGCTGGGGCCTGCTACGCGCGCTGCACCAGGACCACGCCTCCAGCCTGCCCTCTGGCCTGGCCCAGCACTACGAGGGGCTGCTGTTTGGGTGGATGCGGCTGCGCAAGGCAGTGGCAGCGCTGCTGGCGCACGCGCAAGGTGGGTGGGGGAAGCGCACTCATTGATGGGGTGGGCGGGTGGTGGGTGGGTGGTGGGCGGCACCCTGGGAGGCTTCCTGCATCAATGCCAATGCTCGTGCGTTGAGCTGCTCACAGCGCACCGACCACCTGCGTGCATCGACGCCCCACACCTCGCTGCAGGCGGTGCACCTGACGAGGGCGCCTGGGGAGTCGCGGCGCAGGACTGGGCCGCAGCGGCGGGCCAGTTGGACATGGCCGCCGGCATCGCTGCCGGCGCGGCGCCACCCAAGCCGCTGCTGTGGAAGCGCGGTGGGCGGCCGCTGCTGCCGCGCAGCCTGGCGCTGAGCGAAGCGCTCGCCCAGCTGCTAGCCCTCTGCGACGCCAGCAAGTGAGCGCGTGGGTTGGAAGGGGGGGGTAGCTGGTGGCATGGTGTGCTGCCATGCAGAGCCGAGGCCATGTGCACCATCATCTCCTGTGCTCCCTTCACCCCCCTCCAAGTTCTCCTCGTCCTCCCTCCCAGGGTGGGCGCCGAGGGCTTTGCCGCCGACCACCGCGGCCAGCCGGCAGCGCTGGCAGCCGCTGGCATCCACCTGCCCCTACTCGAGGTGGACGGTGGCGGCGGCGGCGACGGGCAGGCGCTGGGTGCAGAAGAGCGAGCCCTGGTGGCGGCCGCGGCGGCGGCAGAGGTGGCGGCCGATGGAGAGCTGCGGGGGGCCCTGGTGGAGGGGCTGTGCCTCTTCGTCTCCGGTGCGCTGCTGGCGGCGCAGCCCGGCGCGGCGGTGCCGGCAGGGTCTGAAGCGCAGCTGGCACAGGTGCTGGAGGTGCTGCGCGGCAAGGTGCAGCACCGCGCCGAGGCGGCGGCGGCGGGCGCGGCGGTGCTGCTGGCCACGCGCGTGGCGCCGCCGGCGGGGGAGGACGGCGAGGAGGAGGACGAGGAGATGAGTGCAGCTCGCAAGGGGGAGCCCCAGGGGGTGCTGGTGCCCCTGGCAGAGCTGACATGGGGCGACGAGGCGCCCCACGGCGGCGGCGCGCTGCCCACCGCGCTGCCGGCGGAGCTGCTGCAGTTCCCCAGCTGCCGCGGCATGCAGGTGCAGCTGCTGGCGCTGCAGGACGCACAGCTGGCGGGGGCGCAGCTGCAGCTGCTGGCGCACGGCGGGCCGCTGCACCTGCTGGCGGGCGCAAGCGTCGCCGGCAACGCGCTGCCCGCGCTGCAGCGCATGGCAGCGGCTCTGGCAAGCAGCGCCGGCGGCGCCAGCAGCGCGGCAGACGCGGCAGTGTACCAGCTGCTGGCCTGGCTGCTTGATGCGCAACAGGGTGGCGGCGACGGCGGCCATGGTGCCGCAGAATGGCAGCAGCTGCTGCAGCGCTCGCTGGCGGCAGAGGCTTGGTTCCGCTGGCAGAACGGCCTGTGGAGCAGCGCCGCCACGGCGCTGCCTCAGGCGCACGCCGCGGCCACGCCGGCGGCGGGGCAGCAGCGCTGGGCGGCGACCGCGGGCCCGCTGCGCCTGCACATTGCGGCCGGCACCGTGTTGGCGACAGCCGTCATTGCAGCACCAACGACTCTCATTGCCGACCGCTCCGCTCGCCTGCTCCAACTCAAGCTTGCGGCAAGGCAGCTGCGCGCGGCCGCCAGCCAACCCGCTGCTGCGGCGGCAGCGGCTGCGGCCGAGTGGCAGGCGGCGGCGGCGGTGGCAGCAGCCACCCTGTCCGCCCACCTGCCCTCCCTGCCGCACCCTCAGCAGCTGGAGGCAGCGCTGAGCTGGCTGGCCGGCGACCGCTGGGCAGTGCCCGCAGTGCAGCGCTCGCAGCAGGACGCGGCGCTGCTGCAGCTAGCCGGCGAGGCTCTGAGCACCAGCAGCCACCCTGTGCTGCAGGAGCTGCTGCACCCGGTGCTGCTGCCAGCGCTACAGGGGTTGCTCGAGGGCAGCAATGCGGCGGCCCAAACCTGCCCTGAAGGTGAGCTGCACCAAGGGGATGGGCCGCATGGGCACCGTTGCCGCATGAGTTGTCGGCAGGGGTTGCCTGCTTCTTGTGCAGGCAGCCCACCTGTGTGCTCCCTCCCCGTTGCACACCCCCTGCAGACGGCTTGGCAGCGCGCGGCCGCGTGTGGGCGCTGCTGGGCCTGGCGCGGCTGCACCTGCTGCTGGCCCCCGCGGGGGCCGACCCGGCAGCCAAGTACGGGCTGGTGCGCCTGCACGCGCTGAGCCTGCTGCGCTGCCAGGTGGAGCCAGAGCTCAGCGTGCGTCGCTCCGCCGCCGCCCTGCCCGGAGGCCCCTCCGAGGCGCCGCGCATCGCCGCCCTGGAGGCGCGGGCGGCGGGCCTGGCGGCGCAGGCCGAGCGGCTGGAGCGGCGCAGCACGCCGCGCCCTGCGCCGCCGCAGTACCTGTCGGTGCGTGGCTAGATGGCCCTGGGGGGATGGGCAAAGGGGGTGGCAGGAGCAGCTCGCGAGAGCCTGGGGCAGGCAGTCTGTGAGGGTGCATCAGGCCCAGCAGTTGCAGGCTGGGCCACTCTGGTGCCGGGTCCCTCCAACCCACGCTTGCCCCCTCTCGCCGCCCGCCCGCCGCCCTCCACAGCTGCGCGACGACGCCGAGCGTTTTGTGTCTGGCTTTGGCTCTGTGCCCCGGCTGCTGGAGCTGATTGGCGATCTCAGGTGAGGTGCTGAGGTTGGGAGCAGGGCTCGGCTGGATTGCAGAACGCAGGGAGGATGCTGGTGCAGGCATGCACGTGTTCACAACAGCCCTCTACACACACCAAATGCACGCTGCCTGCCCCCCCTTCCTGCAGCGGCGGCGCCCCCGAGCGCGCGGCAGCGGCCGCCAGCCAGGTGTCTGTGTGGCAGCAGAACGCGGCGGCCTGGTGCGAGCGCCTGGGCAGGCAGTACCCTCTGTACCGGGACGTGGCGCAGGTGGGCCCCACACATGGAGGGGCTGGGCAGTGGCAGGCTGGCAGGGAACGTTTGACTGGGAGTTGCAGGCCGGCCAGCAGGAAGGCGAGAGCGGCAGTGCCGAGCGCGAATTGTTGCTGCCATGCTGCCGTTTGCCAGCTCGCCTGACGTCTGACCGCTGCGCTTTGCACACTGTCATCCTCCTCCTGGTGCAGCCCGTCCAGCTGGCGGTACAGGAGCTGCGGTACGGCCTGGCCCTGCTGGCGGGACGGGCCACGCTGGCAGCCGACGGCCGCACACGCCAGCTGGCTCCAGTGTTGGCCCGCCTCATGGCCTTCCCGCAGGCAGCCGCCAGCAGCGCAGCTGCCAGCGGGCCAGCGGCAGCTTCCCTGCAGCTGGACAGCCCTGCCGTTCAGCAGGCCGTGGCGGACGCGGCGGCGGCGGCAGCAGAGGCACGCGCGGCGCAGGCCGTCGCTGCTGCAGGTGCTGCCGACGGAATCGACAAGGGGCGGCGCAGCGCCTACGCAGCGGGCATGTCGGCACGCCTGCAGCTGCTGCGCTGCTCGCTGGCGGCGGCGGCGCGAGATGTGGAGGCCGCCGGGCTGGGCAGCGGCGGCAACGAGGCCACGGCTGCTGCGGTGGCGGCGCAGCAGGCGCACCTGCACGCAATCTTCATGGGTGAGTGACACATAGGGCTGCGAGGTTGTCGGGTGGTGCTGCAGTGGTGCACACGCTGGCGCCTGCGCACCTCAGCCGGCGCAGCACCACGTCGGTGCCTGTGTTTGCCTGGGGAACGGTTGGCAGCAGACGTCGCATGCCTGTCACCTTCACCACCAGCCCCACCACCCGGCCGTCCCACTGGACCTTGATCCGCAGAGTTTGTCGGTGCCTGGGAGGATGTGAAGGCTGAGGAGGAGCGGCGGGCGGCGGAGGAGGCTGTCGAGTTCAAGAGCAAGGCTCGCACCACCATCATCGCCACGGAAGAGGAGGTGGGTGCGCTGTGCAGCGCTATGCAATGCATGAAGGGTGGAGGGATGGTTGAGAACGTGGGCGCCGACACGACTGTCGCCAAACCAAGGCCGCCAGGGCAGCGCTGCTGCTCGACGGCACGGCCACCCCTGACATATTTTACCCGCAAACCCACCTTCTGTTTGCGCAGGAGGCTGAGGAGGAGTACCAGCAGCAGTACCCAGACCTCTTCTCCACGCATTTTGCTGACCTGGCGGTCGAGGAGGCGCCAGACACGCTGGCAGGCGACAGCGAGGCCTCGTCGTCGTCGTCGGCGGCGGCGGCGGCGGCGGCCGGCGGCCCGCAGGCGGGGGAGGAGGTGGCCCTGGGAGCGGCGGCGCTGTCGGCACGAGAGCTGGTGGTGGGTGAGGTGCTGGGGCAGCTGGTGGCGGTGCATGCCTCCGCCTTTGGCGACAACCACCGCAGCACCACCAGCGGCAGCAGCGGCGCCGCCATCGCCGACGCCTTCCTGAGGCGGTACGACTTGGGCGTGAGCCTGCTGCGCGCGGCGGGCCTGGTGGCACCCGCCAGCCTGGACACGGCCGCCGGCAGCGGCCACCTGTACGCCGCCGCCTGCCGCTTCCGCGCGCTGGCGCAGCCGGCGGCGCAGGCCCGGGCCGCCGCCGCCGCGGGCGTCGACATGCAGGCGGCGTGCGTGGAGGAGGCGGTGCTTGTGCAGGCGCCGGTGCTGGCGCTGAGGGCCCGCCTGCTGCAGCTGCTGGACGAGTGGCCGGAGCACCCGGGGTTGCTGCAGGTGTGGGGTGGGGGGAGGCTGGAGGGAGGCGGGATGGAGGGGGAGTGCGGGGAGGCTGGAGGGCTAGGGCAATCACTGCCTGTGGTGATCCATCCCTCGACCGCCCACCCACTTGTCCTCAACTCCCTGCCGCCCTCAACTCCCCTGCCCCCCCCAGCTGTCCGCCGTGATCGACCGCCTGCTGAGCCTGCCCGTCAGCGCCCCCCTCAAGGCGGTGCTGACCGGCTGCGAGCTGCTGCTGGCCAAGGGGCAGCTGTGGGAGGAGACAGCAGCGCGCCACGTCAGCCTGGCCCCACAGCTGGCCCCGCTGTCCGCCTTGGCCACGCGCTGGCGCCGCCTGGAGCTGGCAGGCTGGCGGCGGCTGCTGGACGCGACGCGGGAGCGTGCAGCGGCGGCGGCGCACCAGGTGTGTGTCAACGTACATACATATGGAGGGGACAGGGGGCGCAGGCGGGGCTTCGTCGCTCTTGCTTGTCAGGCGTACAGAGCTGCTGCGTCAATCAGGTGGCCGACTGGCGCACCCGGTCCCCCCCCCCCTGGTGCAGGCCTGGTTCCATCTCTACCGCATCCTGCTGACCGCCGACGACCTGTCGCCCGCTGAGGTGGCACCCACGGTGGAGGCGTTTGTGCAGGTGGGTGTGCGGGCAAGGAGGTAGCTGGCTCTACTGTGCTGGCTGTAATACGGGAACCGGCCTCACGGTCGGCATAGCCCTTGCTTTGGGTGACGCCCGGAGGCAGTCCAGCACAGCCCAGCAGCCTGCTCTGCCTGACCGCCCTCCCCCCTCCGCTCCCTCTTCTCCCCCTCCCCGCAGAGCTCCCCCCTGGGCGAGTTCTCCGCCCGCCTCTCCCTCCTGGAGGCCTTCTCCCGCCAGCTGGCAGCCATGGGCAGCGGCGGCGCCGGCGGCGGCGTCGAAGGGTCTGCTCCCCCTGCCGCAGCGCGTGCCCGCTGGACCGCGCTGGCCCCCCTGCTCTCAAACATGGCCCGCTACTGGCGCCAGTTTGAGCCGGCGGTGACGGCGGCGGTGACGGCCGGCATGACCGAGCTTGAAAAGGCGCTGCAGGTTGGTCGTTGGGGCTGGGGGCAGCCGAGAGGCGGCTGGGGCAGCATGGCTGAGGCAATCAGGCGTTCCTGCAGGCGGCGCGGGCGGGGCTGCGCACCCTCTAGACACGCCCTCCCTCTGGCGTGTTAAACCCATGCTTGTGCACCCCCCTGCGTTTCTGCGTGCCAGGACTTTGTGGCGCTGGCCAAGTGGGAAGACCGCGGCTACTACGCGCTGAGGTGGGTGGGTGGGCAGACAAGTCTGCGAAGGGCGGGGGCGAGTGCAGTGCCAGCCCTTGGGGCACACAGAGGCAAAGGGGGGCATGTGCGCAGCTGTTTGGCATGTTCATCGACTGCTGCTCGACTGCTGCCACACTGCAGTGCGCTGCCTGCC
Organism: Micractinium conductrix; assembly: GCA_002245815.2. NCBI lineage: Eukaryota > Viridiplantae > Chlorophyta > Trebouxiophyceae > Chlorellales > Chlorellaceae > Micractinium > Micractinium conductrix. The sequence continues at coordinate 177,561 of LHPF02000053.1, forward strand.
CACTCCCTGCATGTCCCCCATCGTTGCCCCTCGTGCAGGGTGAGCAACGAGAAGGCGCAGCGCCAGCTTCACCGCCTCACCCGCCGTGCCACGCTGCTGCTGCGGGAGCCGGTGGCGGGCACGCTGGCGGCGGCGGCGAAGGCCATGGGCATGCCAGACCTGCGGCAGCGCCAGCAGAAGGCAGAGGCTGCAGCCGCCACCGCCGGCGACGTCACTGGCGCTGGAAAGAAGAAGCGCGGCAAGAAGGCAGCAGAGGCCGCCGCGGCTGCTGCAGACACGGCCGGTGCCGCGGAGAGGGCGATGGCTGAGCCGAACACGGCGGCGGCGGTGCTGGCTGCGGCACGTGGCGCGGCGCTGGCACAGTTTGAGGCCCTTCCTGGCTGGGGCGGCTCGGCGGCGGCGGGGGCGCCTGGGGGCGCTGCGCAGCAGCAGGCCCCCGCCCTGCTGGCAGGCAGCAAGTACGCTGGGCAGCTGCCCCGGCTGACGCGGCGCTTTGGCGAGGTGGCGGGCGTGGCGGTGGGCGGCGAGGCCGCCGCCGCAGGCGCCGCTGCCACCGACGACCTGGCTGGCGAGGCGGCGGAGCGGGCGCTGGCGCTGCGGGTCGATGTGGCCAAGGGCGCCAAAGCACGCAAGAAGAAGGCGCTGACAGGTAGGCGGTGGCACAGCTGGCGCAGTAGGAGGGCAGCGGGGAGATGGCGGGGCACGAGGCAGGCAAGCCACAACTGCCTGCAAGCTTGCCCCACCGTTCCACTCGTTTTCTTTTCCCTCGCCCCCCTCTCCCCCTCTCCTTCCACAGACTTGTTCCGTGCTCTGGCCGCTGCGGGCGTGAGCCGCCGGCGCACAGCAGTGCCAGCCGCCCAGCGCGGCAGCCAGGCCTGGTTTGCCCAGCCCGTGCCCGACCCCACGCTGCTGCTGGCCGCCGGAGAGGCGGCGGCGCAGCCGGAGGCGGCGGCGCAGGCGGCGGCAGCGTCGCGCCTGTGGGCCCGCTCCGATCGTTACTACTTTAGCGCCATGGCCCGCCTGCAGCGCCTGTGGGAGGTGGGTGTGACGGGAGGAAACTGGGGTGAGGAAAGGCCTGCCCGCCTGCAGAGGGCTGCACCCAGCAGCTGTGGCAGCCCCCACCGTTTGCTACCCAACCACCCTTCCCCATCCCTGCCACTCCCGCAGGCCGCCAAGCAGCCCCACGGCGACCTGTCGGGCGCCGAGGTGGAGGGCGCCGTGCGCAGCGTGGAGCACCTGCTGTGGTTGGCGCAGCGTGGGCGCAGCACGCTGGGCATGCTGGGCGACGTCCACCGCCAGCTGGCCGCCCTGCACGCCGCGCTGCGCACGCTGCCGTCCGGCGGCGTGCTGCCCAGCCAGGCGCGATGCGGCGCCTGGTATGCGCAGCAGCGGGGCAGTCTGGCGGCGCTGCGGCAGCAGGCAGAGGAGACGGAGGAGCTGCTGGCGGCGGCGGCGGGCGCCGAAACGGCGTCGCCGCCACGCAGGCAGCTGCAGGCGGGCGCGCAGCGGGTGGCGGGGGTGGCGGCAACGGTGCGCGACTGCGTCGGCCGCCTGGCAGCCGCTGGCCAGGGAGCCTTTGCGCTGCCCGATGGTGCGCTCTTCCTGCCGGCGGCGGTGCAGCAGGCGCTGCAGGCCAACACCGACGCGCTGCGCGCGCTGAGCCAGCAGCTGGCGACCGAAGACGGCGCAGCAGCGGGGCAGGGAGAGGGCCCTCTGCCAGGCTGGGCGGCGCTGGCTGGGGCGGTGACGGCGTCGGCGCACGAGTCGAGCGCTGCGGCTGCGGCGCCCGCGCCCGATGCGCAGCCCCAGCAGGCGGCGGCGCAGCGGCAGCAGCTGGGCGAGCAGCTGGAGGTGGCGGTGGCGGCGGCGCTGGTGTGGGCGCAGCACGCGCAGCCGCCGCCTGCGCCGGCGGGCGAGCAGGGCGAGGGCGGCGAGGCAGAGGAGGCAGTGGCGAAGGCCCTGCCGCTGCCCGCGCTGCTCAGCCAGCTGGAGCAGCAGCTGGGGCTGCACCGCCTGGCAGAGCTGCGCTCCCACTCGAGTGCGGTGCTGGCCGCTGTGGCGGCGGCGAGCGACGTCGCGCCGGGCGTTGCAGACGCCGCTGGGGCGTCGGCGGCGGCGGGGCTGGCGCCGCTGCTGGGCCTGCTGTTGAGCGCGCTGCGCCAGCTGGGCCTGCAGTACCTCGCGGTGCACAAGAGCACCGTAAAGCTGTGCCACATCAGCGCCGCCCTGTTTGCTGGACTGGTGCAAGAGGGCTTCTGCATGCCCGAGGGCACCGAAGGTGGGTGGGTGGTGGTGGATGCGTGTGTGTGTGGGGGGTGGGTGGTGGTGGTGGGGGGGGGGGGGGGGATGCTGTGGGCATGCAACGAGCGCGGCCAGCCGGCTGGTCATGCTGGGGCGGCACACTCTGCTGTTGCCTCTGCTGTTGTCGCACAATGCCGGCCTGCTCATGACGCCCTGCCCTGCTGATCCAACCATCCGCTGCCCCAATCCCGTGCAGGCGAGGCCGAGGAGGGCGGCGAGGGCAAGGAGATTGACGGCACCGGGCTGGGCGAGGGCGACACCACAGGAGCCAAGGACATCTCAAACGAGGTGGGCGGGAGGACGGCCTGTGACTGCCCTTCCCACCATCCCACCCGCTGCCGCTGACGGTTCCTTTCGTGCTTCAGGCTTGGCTGGGTGTGTGCACGTCAAGCAGTTCCTGCATCCACGCTCGCGGAGTTGAACAGCCTCCACGCGTCCCTTCCCGTTTCTGTGCCCCCCCCCCCCCCCCAACTTTCTTCCCAACCCTGCCCGCCCGCCTGCCTGTTTGGCTGCAGCTGGAGGACCAGGATCAGCTGCTGGGTGCCAAGCAGAAGGGCGCAGAGGAGCAGGAGGAGAAGGAGCAGGAGGAGGGCGCGCCGGAGGACCAGAAGCAGGACCAGGGTGCGCCACTGTGCTGGGGTGGCGTGGCATGCTCGGGGTGGGCGGCAAGAGACGCCATGGCAGCCGGCCCCTGGTCAGCGCCCCTCCTGCACCGCCGGCACGTGCGATCAGCCGCTCCCTGTTGCGCCACTTCCCGCGCCACCTGTCAACATACACCGATCCACTACCCCTCAACACACCCATCTGCACTTTACCCACCCACCCACCCACCCACCCACCCACAGGCGTTGAGATGGACGACGACTTTGAGGGAGCCCTGGACGACATTCCCCAAGACGGGCAGCAGTCTGGTGAGTAGGGAGGCTGGGGGAGGGGAGCGCAGCGTGGCAGTGCAGGTCCACGTTTCAGCCCGCCCTGCCCTGCCTCACCCCGACGCCTGGTGGCTGGCTGGCCGGCTTCCCCCCGCCCAACGACCGCCCACTTTGCCCACGCACGCTGCGTGCAACATCGACCCTCCGACCAACTCTCTTCTCTGCAGGCGAGGACGAGGAGGAGGACGAGGAGGGGGAGCGGCTGGACCAGCAGATGGGCGAGGCGGGGCCCGAGGGGGAGGATGTGAACGAGCGGCTGTGGAACGACGAAGACAGGGAGGAGGGCCAGGACAAGGTAGGCTGGTTGGGGATCGTCCAAGGTTGGGTCCCAGGGTCAGCATGGTTGGCTAGCCAGGCAGTGCGTGCGTGCCTGCGTGAGCACGCTGCAACGGCCGGGCTTGGCACGAGGCTCCGTCGGAAAGCTTGCACATGCCCAGCTGCCAGCCGCGCTCTGCCAGCCTCTGCCTGCCATCCTTCTCTGCTCCCTCTGACGTCTCCCTCCCCGCCCTGCATTGGCCGGTACCCCCCCTTCCCCCACGCAGCAGCCCCAGGAGGGCCCCGAGGACGACAAGGCGGTGCAAGTGGGGGACAAGAGCCAGCTGGACTACGCCGCAGGTGGGTGGGTGGGCGGGCCGGGGCTGCACCGCTCCCCCACCACTATGTTGGCACTATTTGGACGCGCAGCCTCGCTTTTGTATCTTTTGTCTTTTGTGCTCAGGTTCCCACCTTGCATCCTGCCCACCGTGCCGCAGGCGGAGAGGATGAGCAGGAGGAGGAGGGCGGCGTGCAGCAGGAGCCCGGCGACGCGCAGCAGCAGCAGCCCGAGGACCAGGCGGCGCCGCAGCCTGGTGCGGAGGAGGAGGAGCAGGAGGAGGAGCAGCTGGGAGAATACGAGGACAGGTGAGGGAGGTGGAGGGGAGGATGGGTGGGGCTGTGGTTTCTGGTTGCGCCACCGGCGAGGCGCGCCCACTTCTGCCGGGCACGGCCTCGGATGATGCTCAGCCCTTCGGGCCGCCCAGGCGGAACGCCGACGAATTTAGCTGCCTGCATGTATGCATCAGCCCCTCTGTCCTGCTCACGCCGTGCGTTCGCGTTTCTCCCCCGCCCGCTGCAGGCCCGAGGACAGGGGCCACACCCAGCTGGAGGGCCAGGAGCAGGAGTTTGAGCTGCCTGAAGAGCTCAACCTGGACGGCGGCGAGGAGGGCGCCGAGGAGGCAGGAGAGGAGGAGCAGGTGCGGTTTACGGGGGGCTTGGCAGGGAGCGGGGCAGGGGAGCGGGGCTGTGGGGGGAGGGAACATGACGGAGCGTAGGAACCTGTGGGTGTGAGCCCACACTGCGGGACGACGACGGAAGTCGTGGCTGCTCGCCTGCGTGCCCACGCCTCCCCTGCCCCTTCCGCCCCCTTGCAGCCTGCTGACATGAAGAGCGAGGAGGCCACCCCTCAGGAGCAGGGCGGCGCGTTCCCCGAGCAGCCGGCGGGCGAGGAGGAGCACGCGGCGGAGCAGCAGGGCGAGGATGAGGAGATGGAGGAGGCGTCGGCGCTGGCTGGCGGCGACGCGGGCGCCGAGGAGGAGGCGCAGCCGCAGGAGCCAAAGCAGCAGCGGGCGGGCGAGGCGGAAGGCATGGATGAGGAGGAGGGGGAGGAGGAGCCGGCCGCAAAGGAGGGCCCCGTGGCGCCCGACGCGGCAGACCAGCAGGAGGAGCAGCCGGAGGCGGCAGAGGCGGGGCCCCTGGGCCTGCCCTCGGCCGCCGCCACCGTAGCCGCCGCCGACCAGGGCGCCGGCGAGGGGGGCGCTGAGCAGGAGCAGCAGGCGGAGGAGCAGCAGGCGGCGGCGGGCGCCGAGGCCTCGGCGCCGGCGGGGGCGGCGGAGCCGCCGCCTGGTGCGGGCGGCAGCGCCGCGGGCGCCGCCGACGGGCTGCAAGACGACCCGGCGGCAGGCGCGGCTGCTGCCGCGGGGCGCGATCAGCAGGACCACCGGCGGCGGCAGCAGCAGCAGGCGCAGACGGACGCCAACCCCTTCCGCAACCTGGGTGAGGAGGAGTGGGCAGGGGTAGATAGAGCAGGGAAAGCGAGGGGCGCTGCAAGAGAGGCAAGCAACCGCCCTTGGCGGCAGGCTGCGCCGCCCCCCTGACTGCATACAAAACCTTCTCCCTTGTCAACCCCTACCTGGCAGCCCTACGTCATTCCCCCCCGCCTCACCTGTCAGGCAGCGTCGCCACAACAAACGCGCCTGAACGCTGCCGACCGGCCCTGCCCTCCTGCCGCCGCTCCGCGCTTTACCGCCACGTGGCACCTTGTTCCCCCCCCCCCTGCCTCTTCACAGGGAATGCCATGGAGCGCTGGCGCGCACGCCTCAACATCGCCGCCGACGCTGCGGAGCCTGAGCAGCCGGCAGGGGAGGAGCCCGAGGCGGCGGGGCAGCAGCAGCAGGAGGAGGTGAGTGGTGGCGGGCAGACACACTAGAGGCATACACCCACGATCGCCGCTTTTGCTGCTCTGCCTGCTCTGTCGGCCGCCCTGCTGCTCTGCCTCACACACCCGACCGCCACCCTTGCCCCTCTCAATTCCTTCCTTCGCCAGGGTGGCGAGGAGCCGCCGGGTGCCGGCGAGTACCGGTTCCTTGGGCAGCAGGAGGAGGCGGCCGCAGGCGACACGCAGGCGCTGGGCCCTGCCACCGAGGAGCAGGCGGCGGCGCAGCAGCAGGAGGGCGGCGAGGACGAGGGCGGCGGCGGCGACGCCGCCGGCGCTGCCGCAGAGGAGGCGGCCGCAGAGGAGGAGGAGGAAGACGCGATGGACGCCGACCAGCCTGCCCCTCAGCAGCAGCTGACGGCAGGTGCGGCCAACTGGGGCGCGGGCGCCGACCGCAAGGCGGGGCTGAAGGCGGGCGAGGCGGGCGGCGCAGAGGACGAGGCGGCCGCTGAGGAGGCAACGGCAGAGGAGGAGGCGGGCGAGGGCGACGAGGGCGGCGAGGGCGAGGCGACGGCGGGCGACGCGCTGGAGAGCTACGTGGCGGCGCGCCTGCAGCAGGCGACGCTCGAGGACGGCGCCCCGCTGGAGGAGGAGGTGAGGTGGCGTAGCCATGGAGCAGGGGGTGCAGCAAGGGTGGAGGCTGCCAATTCAGCGGCCTTTGCGTGCAGGCCGACCGCTGCTGGCCTGGCCTCACTGCTCCCCCGCCCTTCCCACTCTTGCTGCCTGCAGTGGGAGCTGGCCGGCCTCACACCAGAGGCGGCGGCGGCCCTGAGGGAGCAGCTGGACGCCCGCCTGCGTGCCGCCAGCGAGGGCGGAGCGGCGCTGCCCGATGCCGCCACCGAGGCGCACGGCCGCGAGGTGTGGGGCCGCTGCGAGGCACTCACCGCAGGTGGGCGGGTGGGCGGGTGGGCGGGGCAGCCGCCTGACAGGTGGGGCAGGCGGCAGGGAAGGGCGGGGCCGTCGACTGGCAAGGAGGGCCAGCAGGTGAGGCGCGGATGGTTGCTGCGAGAGAAGGGTGCGCATGCGGTGCTGCCCCGCCGCCGCTCTCCCCTGCCAACCAAGTGTATTGTGGCTGCCACGTGGTGCAGGGCTGGTGGGCGAGCTCGCGGAGCAGTTGCGCCTGATCCTGGAGCCCACCCTGGCCAGCCGGCTGGCGGGGGACTACAGATCTGGCAAGCGCATCAACATGAAGAAGGTGGGGGTGGTGGAGGGGTGGTGTGTGGTGTGTCTGTCTGTGTGCACAAAGACAGCCGCTGCCCCCTTTCAGCGTGTGCTTGTGTGCTTGTGTGCGTGTGCGTGTGTGGGGTGGGGTGGGTGATGGTGTGTGTGTGTGTGGTGTGTGTGTGGTGGTGGTGGTGGTGGTGGGGGGGGGGTGTCGGGAGTTGGGGGTGGATCGCCTGCGCCTGCGCCTGCTGCGAGCTGGGTTGGTAGCTCGTGCCTGTAGCACATGCCTGCGCTGCCCTCGCTCGTGGCGTTGAGAGCCACTTCCAGCAAGCAACACACTAGCACCACCACCGCTTGCCGCCCCCTCTTCCCCCGCTGCGCAGGTCATCGGCTACATTGCCAGCCATTTCAGGAAGGACAAGATTTGGCTGCGCCGCACGCGCCCCGACAAGCGCAAGTACCAGGTGGGCGTGGCGGGGACACCGGGGGGCTGGGGGGCAGCTGTTGGAAGTTAGAAGCGACGTGCTAGGGCGCGCGCGGTGTTGACCCCCTGCCCTGCTTCTCCAGCTCCAACCCGCCCCTTACCCTCCCTCCCACCCAACACCGCCAGGTGGTGGTCGCCGTGGACGACTCCCGCTCCATGGCCGAGACCGGGTGCGGCGGCTTTGCGCTCGAAGCCCTCACGCTCATCTGCCGTGCCATGGCGCGCCTGGAGGTGCGCACTCAAAAGATGCCTCCCTCCGCCCGGGAGGGTCTTCCGTTGTGCTGCCCCGTCCTTCACCACTGTTTGCGTGCGAGGGGGCCGTCAGCAGCAGCGATGGGAGGACAGAAGAGGCCGGTCAAGGTAAGTCTTGCCGCGCGATGGCCCGCCAGTTTGGGGAGAGCAGGGTTGGGCGTGGGTGGGCGAGGCGAGAGGCTCACAGTGGAGGATGAGCAAACTGCCTGCCCCCCCCCCCACCCCCCACACACCACTCCACAACACCCCCCCTGCCCAGGTGGGCGAGCTTGGCGTGGTGAGCTTTGGCGGCGGCGGCGGCGCTGTGCCGCTGCACCCGCTGGAGCGCCCATTCACAGACGCCGATGGCGTGCGCGTCATGTCGCAGGTACTTGAGCGCAGGAGGGCCGGAGGGCCGTCCGGGTGCTCGCGGCTTTCAAGGTTACTCTTTAGGCGATGGGGTGGGGTGGGTGCTGTTCCCGAAGGGGCCGCCGACTGCGCGCACGCACCCCGCCTCCCACCTTGCCCACAAACCACCCTCCGCGCGACCCACCTCCCACCCACCCACACCCTTGCTCTCAACTCGCGCAGATGCGGTTTGACCAGGACAACACCATCAGCGACAGGCCCATGGTGGACGTGCTGACCTCGCTGGACCACATGCTGGAGGGTGCGGCGGCGCGCGGCGGCTCTGCCGGCGCTGGCGCCAGCCTGCATCAGCTGGTGCTGATCGTGGCGGACGGCAGGTGAGGGATGGGTGTGTGGTGGGGTGGTGGGGCAGGGGGGGGGGGGGGGCCCCTGAAGATGAGGCCTGAAGCGGTGGGAAGCTGCGGTCGAGCGACGCCCAGATGCCGACACCCTAACTTCCGCCCCACCCACGCTCCCGCAGGTTCCACGAGAAGGAGAGCCTGCGGCGCATGGTGCGCGCCGCCGCCGACCGCCCCGGCGTCCTCTACGCCTTTATAGTGCTGGACAACCCCAGCGCCAACCAGTCCATCCTAGACATGCAGGTGGGTGCGAGGGTGCGAGGGGCTGGTGGGGTGTCCTCCCCACCACAGAAGGCTCGTCTGTTACCCTCGTCGGCCAGCCCGCGCTCGGTGGATGCTGCGCCGAAAAAGAAAAGAAAGATGCTGCGCAGGGGTGTGTCAGCAGCAGCGGTGGGAGGCGCGGGGGCGGCTCACACAGGGTCACCCAGGGCAGTGAGCCACCCAGCTGTGCGCCGTCCGACCGCCTGGCCCCAACGGCTGATGCACCTCTCCCCCCGCCCCTCGCTGCCCTGCTGCAGACCGTCAGCTTTGTAGGCGGCAAGCCCGTGTTTGCCAAGTACATGGACTCCTTCCCCTTTCCCTTTTACATCGTGCTGCGCGACACCGCGGCGCTGCCACGCACCCTCGCCGACCTGCTGCGGCAGTGGTTTGAGCTGAGTCGCTGAGGCAGGGGGTGAGCCGGTCCGTTGCGGCTTGGCATCTGCCATGAGGGCTCTAGCTGCGGCGGCGAGGTTGGCACTGTTTGTGCGCACCGTGCGCCGCTGGGTGGTACCAGTACTTTTAAACACACAATAATGCCTCCCTGGCCTCCAGGATTCATACCGTTACTTTTGCGTGCACTACCAGTTCCTTCCTGCTCCACTTGTGTGCTCTGCCCTTTGTGCTCCGCTTCTCCCGCCCGTTTGCCATGCCATTCGGCGCGACCATTCTACCACGTACGTGGCCTTGCTCTTCTCATTTAACCCAACCTGTCTCGAAGGCTTCTTCTGTTACTGTTCCTAGTACATCGCAACACCAGACGAGCGTAAAATTGCATTAGGCTGGCGGCAACGGGCTGGCCTGCTGCAGCACCCGCAGCGGCGACGGCGACGAGCAGCGGCGGCCCGCCGGCGGCGGCGAGGCGGTGCGGCACGGGTGTGTGGCACAGCTGGGCAGGTGTCGCACACCTGCTTGCTGGCATCAGTGGGGAATGGGCAAGTGCAGCACAGGGACGGGCACAGCCCTGTCTGGCCTGCTGCAGCACCGGCAGCGGCGGCGGCGACGAGCCGCGGCGGCCCGCTGGCGGCGGCGAGGCGGTGCGGCACGGGTGTGTGGGGCAGCTGGGCAGGCGTCGCACACCTGCTTGCTGGCATCAGTGGGGCTGGGCAAGTGCAGCACAGGGGTGGGCACAGCCCGGGCTGGCCTGCTGCAGCACCCGCAGCGGCGGCGACGACGAGCCGCAGCGGCCCGCCGGCGGCGGCGAGGCGGTGCGGCACCCAAGCGATGATTCTGCGGCCGGGCGGCGGCGGCGGGCGGCCCGCGGCGGGCGAGGCCTTCACCTACGCCGGCATGCCGCTGGACGTGGTCTCCTCCACCAAATACTTGGGCCTCACCTTTGCTCAGCTGAGTAAAAAACGAGGGTTTGCTGGCTGCGCCGACGTGCTGGCCAGCGTTGGGCGGCAGGCCATGTTTGCCATGCGCCGCCGTGCGTGGGAGCTGGGCGCATGCAGCGTGGAGCAGCAGTGCATGCTGTTTGACATATTTGTCACGCCTGTGCTGTCGTACGGGTGTGAGCTGTGTTGGAATGCACCCAACATCCCATCATAAGCCCAGGAAAATGCATCCTTGTAATTAGCCTACGGGCTGGCGCTTTTGGATGCTCAACAGGTTATGGGCCCCAACCCCTGCCACTGCGCTTGAGTCCCGCCCCCTTCCCGCGGTCACCCCGGAACCCCTGGCCACAGCACCGCGCGCCTCCCTTCCTTCGCGCTTCCCCCACGCGCAACAGCGCGCAAATCCCGCCTCCAAAAGGCCCCGCGACAATCCCGCCTCGCCCCACCGAAAAAAAAACACGCGCACTTCCCGCCCCTCAACACCACCCGCTGCCCCACGCCCACGCGCCTCCCTCCTTCGCGCTCCACGCGCTACAGCGCACTTCCCCCCGTCCCAATCGCGCAGTTCGGGCGTGCAAACCCGCGCGCACCCCGAGCCACTCCGGCTCCCCAGCTTACCCCCGCCCAGCCAGCAGCCAGCGGCGCAGCATCCAGCAGCATCCAGCAGCCAGCCTGCCCGCTTGCTTCAGCCTGCCAGCGCGCTATATAAGCGCCCACGCTTACAGCTTGTAGCTGGGCTGCGCAAGCGCGCGCCCGCGCACGGGCCTCTCGCCCTCTCCAGTACCTCGTACCTCCTCTCACACATCCCCTCCCTCCCCTCTCCTCTCTCCATTCCTCCAACAGGTGCATCTTCGCCTCCGTCGCCACCTCCGCCCCCACCTACGTCTCCGTCGCTTTATCCGACACTGTTGAGGTGAGGCAGCGTCAGCGTCAGCAGGCGGCGCTGCGCTCTTAAAGCGCGGCAACGGCTGCAGCACCGCACGTGCGTCTGGTCAGCGCTACGGCGGCACACACGCACTGGCGCACACACAGCGCTAAGTGCTTGCGGCACACACACGGCACGGTCCGTCAACAGCGCTCACCCTTGCGCTCAGCCCCGGCCACAGCAGCGCTCACCTAGCGCCAGGCCCGCCGACGGCACGCAGCAGCGCCCTCCTTGCGCTCATCCCCTCGGCCCAGCCAGCAGCGCTCACCTAGCGCTAGTGTCCGCAGCCCGGGCAGTGCTCACCTAGCACTGACGCCCGCGGCACTCCCGCGGCCCAGCCCCGGCAGCGGCAACCAACCAGCCGTCAGCCCCGGCCCAGCCGTCAGTCGGCCGCCCAAGCCTCTGCCTCTGGCACGCTTCGGCAGCTCCACGCCGCAGCCTCCCCCCCAACCACTCAGCCCTGGGTTGCGTTGTCCTCGTGAGGCACGTAACCCCCGAAGCCCCGTACTTGGCCCTGTGCCAGTACCGGCGTGCTTAGGGCGCACCGCTGCTGCGGTCACCGTCACCCGTCAGCCCCCAGCCCGCCTCGGCGCCAGCCAGAGTTGCGCAGTCCTCCGGTGGCACGCAACTCTCGCCCAGTGCTAGGCCTCGTGTGCCTAGTACTGGCTATTCGCGGCAAAGGCAACCGCAGGCCTTGCCGCTTTGCGCGGCACGCAGCCTTGAGTACCTGCGGGCCTGACCAGCCCCCCTTCCACGTGGCGCACCACCACCAAGCTCGGCACCACTGGCCTCCCCTTAGGCCTCACCTCCGCCGACCGCTGCGCCACCGGCCCACCATGTCGCCCGACCCCTTCGGCGCCCTCACCGTTGAGCGCCTCGACACCAGCAACTACCTTATCTGGGCACCGCGCATGGAATACTTCCTCACCACCAAGGGCCTGTGGGAGGCCGTCACCACCGACGACGCCCCCGTCGCCGACTGCCGCAAGGCCCGCGCCATCATCGGCCTGTGCGTCACCTCACAACATCTGGCCACCATCCTGTTGGAATGCACCCAACATCCCATCATAAGCCCAGGAAAATGCATCCTTGTAATTAGCCTACGGGCTGGCGCTTTTGGATGCTCAACAGGTTATGGGCCCCATTCACGCTGACAAACGTGACAGCGGACCTGTAGGTCCCTGGTTCGATTCCTGGCCGGGCGAGTCGATTATTCCTCCCCGTGAGTAGGCCATGCGCTGCTCTGACGAGTCCCAAGTGCGACTCTGGTTTCCGCCAACATCGATGGAATGTTGTGCGAGGGGGAGTGTTGGAATGCACCCAACATCCCATCATAAGCCCAGGAAAATGCATCCTTGTAATTAGCCTACGGGCTGGCGCTTTTGGATGCTCAACACATCCAACGCTCCAAGACCGCCAAGGAGGCATGGGACTCCCTCGCCGCCATCTTCAAGACCAAAGGCACCGCCCTCAAGCTCCGCCTCCGCCGCGACCTCAGCTCCTTCAAGATGGCCGCCGGCGAGCCCCTCACCAAATACTTTGCCCGCGCCAAGGCCCTGCAAGACAAACTCCTGGAATCCTTCCCCGACTTCAAGGAAGAAGACATCTTCTGGCCCACCGTGCAAGGCCTGCCGTCCACCTACGACACCATCCTCACCATCATCGAGAACACCGCCGACGCAGAGCTCACCCTGGACTCTGTGCTGCCCAAACTCATGCAAGTGGAGCAGCGCCAGCGCGGCCCCGACCGCCCCGACCGCTCCAACGAGACTGCCCTGCTGGCCAAGCCCTCCTTCACCTTTCGCCGCGGACCCAACCCCACCAGCGGCAGCCGCGGCCCGCCCCCACGCCGCGACGAGCGCTCCGGCCGCCGCCCCGACGACCGCCGCAGCGATGACCGCCGCCCAAGCTTCCCTCCCCCCCACGACCGCCGCTCAAGCTACCCCCGCTCCAACGAGCGCCAGTACCGCCCCCGCAACCCCCACGAGGAGCGCGACTTTGGCGACGGCACCTGCCTCTACTGCCACAAGCCAGGCCACTGGGCCGGCGAGTGCGGCAAGAAGAAGGCAGACATGGAGGCGGCGGCAGCGCGGCGCAGGCCTGGCGGCACACCTCCAACCCCGCGGCACCAGCAGTACAGCGCCATCGCCATCACCGCCATGGCGCAACCCTCCACCGAGCCGAAGCTGTCCTTTAGCGCCGACGGCCGCACCATCTACGTCTCCACCGAGCCGCCACCACCAGAGTTCGTCACCCCCTTCGCCGCCGCCATCCCCTTTTCTTGCGCGGCACCACCCGAGCCTGCTGCCTTCTCCGCCCAAGCGCCGCCAACCCCTGGCGACACCTGCCGCTTTGTGCTCGACACCGGCGCGTCCCGGCACATGACCCCACTCAAGAGCGCCCTCACCAACCTGCGGCCCCCACCTGACAACCTCACCGTCACCTTCGGCAACGGCGCCCAGGCAGAGCCCACCGCTGTTGGCGACATCCACCTCGAGCTGGCACCTGGCCGCATCGCCACCATCACCGATGTGCTATATCTGCCCACCGCCGCCGAGAGCCTCTTCTCCGTCAGCTACGCTGCACAGAAGGGCTACACTTTCTCCTTTGGCGCCGACGGCTGCACCATCTACCGCCACTCCACCACCGTCGCCACTGCTCCAGCCACCGCCAACAACATCTACTACTTGGAGGGTCGCCTCGCCCCCACCTCTGGCGCCCCCACCACCGCCTACGCTGCGCGCACCGCCGAGACCCCCCACCTCTGGCACCGCCGCCTGGGCCACCTGGGCTTTGACAACCTGGCCAAGATGCCAGACATGGTCACTGGCATTCGCGTCACCGCCGCCGAGTTCAAGACTGCCGGCGCCAACGCCCTCTGCGAGCCCTGCACCCTGGGCAAGCAACACCGCCTCCCCTTCAACACCTCCACCTCCGCCACCAAGGCACCCCTGGAGCTGCTGCACACCGACCTGTGTGGCCCCCTGCCCGTCGCCTCCGCCGGCGGCAGCCTCTACTTCAACACCATTCTGGACGATTTCACCGGCATGTCCTTCGTCATTCCTCTCCGCCACAAGTCCGACGCCGCCGACAGCATCATCCACACCGTCACCATGCTGCAACGCCAGGCCGGCCTCCCCGTCAAGCGCGTGCGTTCCGACAACGGCGGCGAGTTCTGCAACTCCACCCTCTCCGAGTTCTACACCTCCCAAGGCGTCTTGCACGAGACCACCAACCCCTACTCCCCTCAACAAAACGGCAAGGCCGAGCGCCTCAACCGCACCCTGTGGGAGAAGGCGCGCCCCATGCTCTCCGACGCCGGCCTGCCCAAGCACCTCTGGGCTGACGCCATCGTCACCGCCAACTACCTGCGCAACCGCTCCCCCCTAAGTGGCCGAGACAAGACCCCCTTTGAGCTGTTCTACGGCACCAAGCCTGACGTCTCCCACCTGCGCATTTTTGGCGCCACCGTCTTCGCCCACACCCCCTCTGCCCTGCGCACCAAGCTGGACCCCGTGAGCCAGCCCGGTTGCCTCATTGGCTACGCCGCCAACCGCAAGGGCTACAAAATTCTGCTCAACTCCGGCGCCATCATCACCTCTCGCGACGTCACCTTTGATGAGTCCAAGCCGCCCAAGCCCACCTCACCCACCTCGCACAAGCCCCCCTCCCAGCCCGAGACCTCCCAGCCTGAGCCTGTGCCCTTCGCCTTCGACTCCGACACCGAAGACGTGGGAGCTGCCGCCGATGCGCAGCCCCCGCCTGAAGACGCACCACCGCCCTCGCCCCCCCTCGCCCAGCGCCGCCAAGTGCGCGTCGCTGCGCGGCGCCCTGCCAGCGAGTGGCAGGACGACGCCTACCGCATCACCGGCCGCTCCAACGTCGCTGCCAATGCCGCCATCGCCAACGAGCCCACCACCATGAAGGAAGCCCTCTCCGGACCTGACGCCGCCGCCTGGCAGCTGGCTATGGACGACGAGATGGCCTCCCTCATCGCCAACGACACCTGGACCCTCTGCGAGCCGCCCCACGGCACCAAGCCCATCCCAGCCAAGTGGGTGTACAAAATCAAGCGTGACTCCAACGGCAACATCGAGCGCTACAAAGCCCGCCTGGTTGTGCAAGGCTTCCGCCAGCGCGAGGGCATCGACTACGACGAAGTTTTCGCTCCGGTCTCCAAGTACTCCACCCTGCGCACCGTCCTCTCCACCGCCGCCGCCCAAGGCCTGGACCTGCACCAGCTCGACATCAAGACTGCCTTCCTCAACGGCACCATCGACGAAGAAGTCTACGTCTCACCCCCGCCAGGCTACACCCTTGGCAAGCCCACCCTCTGCTGCAAGCTCAACAAGGCACTGTACGGCCTCAAGCAAGCTCCCCGCGCCTGGTACCAAACCCTCAAGGCTGAGCTGGCTAAACTGGGCTTCACCGCGTCCCAGGCAGACGCCGGCCTCTTCATCTCCACCGATCCGTCCAAGCCCGCTTACCTGCTCACCTACGTCGACGACATCCTCATCGTCACCCCCAAGACCACCTCCTCCGCCGCCATCAAGCAGAAGCTCATGGCCGCCTTCGAGGCTCGCGATCTAGGCAACGCCACCTTCTTTCTGGGGATGGATCTCATTCGCGACCGCACCGCCAAGACCATCAAGCTCGCCCAGAGCCGCAACATCAAAGACCTGCTCTCCAAGTACGGCATGGACGACGCCAAGACAGCAAGCACCCCCGCCAACGCCTCAATCAAACTCACCAAGCAAGGCACCCCCCTCGACACCCAGACCCACTCCTACTCTGCTCTGGTGGGCTCCCTCATGTACCTCTCCATCTGCACCCGCCCCGACATCGCCCAAGCCGTGGGAGCCCTGGCACGCCACATGGCCAACCCCACCACCGACCACTGGGCCGCCGCCAAGACCGTTCTGCGCTACCTCACCGGCACCCCAGACATCGGCATCACCTTCGGCGCAGGCCCCCCAGGCCTGCAAGTCTTCTGCGACGCAAACCACGCTGGCGACATCGACACCCGCCGCTCCACCACTGGCTACGCCTTCATCTTCAACGGCGGCGCCATCTCCTGGGCCTCCCGCCTGCAGCCCACCGTCGCTGCCTCCACCACCGAGGCCGAGTACATCGCCGCCGCCACCACCATCAAGAAAGGCCTGTGGCTGCGCAAACTTTTCCAAGACCTGAGCCTGGACCTGCACACCGTCGCCATCTGCGCCGACAGCCAGGCCGCCCTCAAGCTGCTCAAGAACCCCATCGTCTCCAACCGTTCCAAGCACATCGACGTCGTGCACCACTTTGCACGCGAGCGCGTCGCCCGCAACGAAGTCACCTTCGAGTACATCTCCACAGAGTCCATGGTCGCCGACGCGCTCACCAAGCCCGTCCCCGCCACCAAGTTCAACTTCTGCCGTGCTGGAATGGGCCTCTCTTAAAGCGGCAGCGGCTGTGCAGCCTGCGTGGGAGTGTTGAGCGGCGCCGCTCCCCGCGCGCCGCCTTCTCTCCAGCCTGCCATCCGCTGCTCTCTCCGAGCCCCCTTATCGCCTTTCCCAACCGCGCGCCTGCCCACGCGCCCGTCTGTGCCCGCTCCCCGAAGTGCCCCGTCCTTCACGCGCCCCTTCCAGGAGCCGCACTGGTATCCGACCCGTCCTCTCTCCTTCGCACTTCTCGTGTTGTGTCCCCGCGTCCTTTCTCGCCCCGCGTCCTTCTCTGCCGCGTGGCTCGTACTCTGCCTGCCCTCCCCTCAAACCCCTGCCCCCCGCCTGCTCTGCACTCATTCTGCCGAAGCTCCACACACCCTGTGACACCTCTCACTCCAACACTCTGCACTCATTCTGCCGAAGCTCCACACACCCTGTGACACCTCTCACTCCAACAGGTTATGGGCCCCAACCCCTGCCACTGCGCTTGAGTCCCGCCCCCTTCCCGCGGTCACCCCGGAACCCCTGGCCACAGCACCGCGCGCCTCCCTTCCTTCGCGCTTCCCCCACGCGCAACAGCGCGCAAATCCCGCCTCCAAAAGGCCCCGCGACAATCCCGCCTCGCCCCGCGCACTTCCCGCCCCTCAGCACCACCCGCTGCCCCACGCCCACGCGCCTCCCTCCTTCGCGCTCCACGCGCTACAGCGCACTTCCCCCCGTCCCAATCGCGCAGTTCGGGCGTGCAAACCCGCGCGCACCCCCAGCCACTCCGGCTCCCCAGCTTACCCCCGCCCAGCCAGCAGCCAGCGGCGCAGCATCCAGCAGCATCCAGCAGCCAGCCTGCCCGCTTGCTTCAGCCTGCCAGCGCGCTATATAAGCGCCCACGCTTACAGCTTGTAGCTGGGCTGCGCAAGCGCGCGCCCGCGCACGGGCCTCTCGCCCTCTCCAGTAACTCGTACCTCCTCTCACACATCCCCTCCCTCCCCTCTCCTCTCTCCATTCCTCCAACAGGTGCATCTTCGCCTCCGTCGCCACCTCCGCCCCCACCTACGTCTCCGTCGCTTTATCCGACACTGTAGAGGTGAGGCAGCGTCAGCGTCAGCAGGCGGCGCTGCGCTCTTAAAGCGCGGCAACGGCTGCAGCACCGCACGTGCGTCTGGTCAGCGCTACGGCGGCACACACGCACTGGCGCACACACAGCGCTAAGTGCTTGCGGCACACACACGGCACGGTCCGTCAACAGCGCTCACCCTTGCGCTCAGCCCCGGCCACAGCAGCGCTCACCTAGCGCCAGGCCCGCCGACGGCACGCAGCAGCGCCCTCCTTGCGCTCATCCCCTCGGCCCAGCCAGCAGCGCTCACCTAGCGCTAGTGTCCGCAGCCCGGGCAGTGCTCACCTAGCACTGACGCCCGCGGCACTCCCGCGGCCCAGCCCCGGCAGCGGCAACCAACCAGCCGTCAGCCCCGGCCCAGCCGTCAGTCGGCCGCCCAAGCCTCTGCCTCTGGCACGCTTCGGCAGCTCCACGCCGCAGCCTCCCCCCCAACCACTCAGCCCTGGGTTGCGTTGTCCTCGTGAGGCACGTAACCCCCGAAGCCCCGTACTTGGCCCTGTGCCAGTACCGGCGTGCTTAGGGCGCACCGCTGCTGCGGTCACCGTCACCCGTCAGCCCCCAGCCCGCCTCGGCGCCAGCCAGAGTTGCGCAGTCCTCCTGTGGCACGCAACTCTCGCCCAGTGCTAGGCCTCGTGTGCGTAGTACTGGCTATTCGCGGCAAAGGCAGCCGCAGGCCTTGCCGCTTTGCGCGGCACGCAGCCTTCAGTACCTGCGGGCCTGACCAGCCCCCCTTCCACGTGGCGCACCACCACCAAGCTCGGCACCACTGGCCTCCCCTTAGGCCTCACCTCCGCCGACCGCTGCGACACCGGCCCACCATGTCGCCCGACCCCTTCGGCGCCCTCACCGTTGAGCGCCTCGACACCAGCAACTACCTTATCTGGGCACCGCGCATGGAATACTTCCTCACCACCAAGGGCCTGTGGGAGGCCGTCACCACCGACGACGCCCCCGTCGCCGACTGCCGCAAGGCCCGCGCCATCATCGGCCTGTGCGTCACCTCACAACATCTGGCCACCATCCAACGCTCCAAGACCGCCAAGGAGGCATGGGACTCCCTCGCCGCCATCTTCAAGACCAAGGGCACCGCCCTCAAGCTCCGCCTCCGCCGCGACCTCAGCTCATTCAAGATGGCCGCCGGCGAGCCCCTCACCAAATACTTTGCCCGCGCCAAGGCCCTGCAAGACAAACTCCTGGAATCCTTCCCCGACTTCAAGGAAGAAGACATCTTCTGGCCTGCCGTCCACCTACGACACCATCCTCACCATCATCGAGAACACCGCCGACGCAGAGCTCACCCTGGACTCTGTGCTGCCCAAACTCATGCAAGTGGAGCAGCGCCAGCGCGGCCCCGACCGCCCCGACCGCTCCAACGAGACTGCCCTGCTGGCCAAGCCCTCCTTCACCTTTCGCCGCGGACCCAACCCCACCAGCGGCAGCCGCGGCCCGCCCCCACGCCGCGACGAGCGCTCCGGCCGCCGCCCCGACGACCGCCGCAGCGATGACCGCCGCCCAAGCTTCCCTCCCCCCCACGACCGCCGCTCAAGCTACCCCCGCTCCAACGAGCGCCAGTACCGCCCCCGCAACCCCCACGAGGAGCGCGACTTTGGCGACGGCACCTGCCTCTACTGCCACAAGCCAGGCCACTGGGCCGGCGAGTGCGGCAAGAAGAAGGCAGACATGGAGGCGGCGGCAGCGCGGCGCCGGCCTGGCGGCACACCTCCAACCCCGTGGCACCAGCAGTACAGCGCCATCGCCATCACCGCCATGGCGCAACCCTCCACCGAGCCGAAGCTGTCCTTTAGCGCCGACGGCCGCACCATCTACGTCTCCACCGAGCCGCCACCACCAGAGTTCGTCACCCCCTTCGCCGCCGCCATCCCCTTTTCTTGCGCGGCACCACCCGAGCCTGCTGCCTTCTCCGCCCAAGCGCCGCCAACCCCTGGCGACACCTGCCGCTTTGTGCTCGACACCGGCGCGTCCCGGCACATGACCCCACTCAAGAGCGCCCTCACCAACCTGCGGCCCCCACCTGACAACCTCACCGTCACCTTCGGCAACGGCGCCCAGGCAGAGCCCACCGCTGTTGGCGACATCCACCTTGTTGGAGTGAGAGGTGTCACAGGGTGTGTGGAGCTTCGGCAGAATGAGTGCAGAGCAGGCCGGGGGCAGGGTTTTGAGGGGAGGGCAGGCAAAGTACGAGCCACGTGGCAGAGAAGGACGCGGGGCGAGAAAGGACGCGGGGACACGACACGAGAAGTGCGAAGGAGAGAGGACGGGTCGGATACCAGTGCGGCTCCTGGAAGGGGCGCGTGAAGGACGGGGCACTTCGGGGAGCGGGCACAGACGGGCGCGTGGGCAGGCGCGCGGTTGGGAAAGGCGATAAGGGGGCTCGGAGAGAGCAGCGGATGGCAGGCTGGAGAGAAGGCGGCGCGCGGGGAGCGGCGCCGCTCAACACTCCCACGCAGGCTGCACAGCCGCTGCCGCTTTAAGAGAGGCCCATTCCAGCACGGCAGAAGTTGAACTTGGTGGCGGGGACGGGCTTGGTGAGCGCGTCGGCGACCATGGACTCTGTGGAGATGTACTCGAAGGTGACTTCGTTGCGGGCGACGCGCTCGCGTGCAAAGTGGTGCACGACGTCGATGTGCTTGGAACGGTTGGAGACGATGGGGTTCTTGAGCAGCTTGAGGGCGGTCTGGCTGTCGGCGCAGATGGCGACGGTGTGCAGGTCCAGGCTCAGGTCTTGGAAAAGTTTGCGCAGCCACAGGCCTTTCTTGATGGTGGTGGCGGCGGCGATGTACTCGGCCTCGGTGGTGGAGGCAGCGACGGTGGGCTGCAGGCGGGAGGCCCAGGAGATGGCGCCGCCGTTGAAGATGAAGGCGTAGCCAGTGGTGGAGCGGCGGGTGTCGATGTCGCCAGCGTGGTTTGCGTCGCAGAAGACTTGCAGGCCTGGGGGGCCTGCGCCGAAGGTGATGCCGATGTCTGGGGTGCCGGTGAGGTAGCGCAGAACGGTCTTGGCGGCGGCCCAGTGGTCGGTGGTGGGGTTGGCCATGTGGCGTGCCAGGGCTCCCACGGCTTGGGCGATGTCGGGGCGGGTGCAGATGGAGAGGTACATGAGGGAGCCCACCAGAGCAGAGTAGGAGTGGGTCTGGGTGTCGAGGGGGGTGCCTTGCTTGGTGAGTTTGATTGAGGCGTTGGCGGGGGTGCTTGCTGTCTTGGCGTCGTCCATGCCGTACTTGGAGAGCAGGTCTTTGATGTTGCGGCTCTGGGCGAGCTTGATGGTCTTGGCGGTGCGGTCGCGAATGAGATCCATCCCCAGAAAGAAGGTGGCGTTGCCTAGATCGCGAGCCTCGAAGGCGGCCATGAGCTTCTGCTTGATGGCGGCGGAGGAGGTGGTCTTGGGGGTGACGATGAGGATGTCGTCGACGTAGGTGAGCAGGTAAGCGGGCTTGGACGGATCGGTGGAGATGAAGAGGCCGGCGTCTGCCTGGGACGCGGTGAAGCCCAGTTTAGCCAGCTCAGCCTTGAGGGTTTGGTACCAGGCGCGGGGAGCTTGCTTGAGGCCGTACAGTGCCT
This sequence comes from Micractinium conductrix, assembly GCA_002245815.2. Lineage (NCBI taxonomy): Eukaryota > Viridiplantae > Chlorophyta > Trebouxiophyceae > Chlorellales > Chlorellaceae > Micractinium > Micractinium conductrix. The sequence continues at coordinate 198,537 of LHPF02000053.1, forward strand.
TGTTGAGCTTGCAGCAGAGGGTGGGCTTGCCAAGGGTGTAGCCTGGCGGGGGTGAGACGTAGACTTCTTCGTCGATGGTGCCGTTGAGGAAGGCAGTCTTGATGTCGAGCTGGTGCAGGTCCAGGCCTTGGGCGGCGGCGGTGGAGAGGACGGTGCGCAGGGTGGAGTACTTGGAGACCGGAGCGAAAACTTCGTCGTAGTCGATGCCCTCGCGCTGGCGGAAGCCTTGCACAACCAGGCGGGCTTTGTAGCGCTCGATGTTGCCGTTGGAGTCACGCTTGATTTTGTACACCCACTTGGCTGGGATGGGCTTGGTGCCGTGGGGCGGCTCGCAGAGGGTCCAGGTGTCGTTGGCGATGAGGGAGGCCATCTCGTCGTCCATAGCCAGCTGCCAGGCGGCGGCGTCAGGTCCGGAGAGGGCTTCCTTCATGGTGGTGGGCTCGTTGGCGATGGCGGCATTGGCAGCGACGTTGGAGCGGCCGGTGATGCGGTAGGCGTCGTCCTGCCACTCGCTGGCAGGGCGCCGCGCAGCGACGCGCACTTGGCGGCGCTGGGCGAGGGGGGGCGAGGGCGGTGGTGCGTCTTCAGGCGGGGGCTGCGCATCGGCGGCAGCTCCCACGTCTTCGGTGTCGGAGTCGAAGGCGAAGGGCACAGGCTCAGGCTGGGAGGTCTCGGGCTGGGAGGGGGCTTGTGCGAGGTGGGTGAGGTGGGCTTGGGCGGCTTGGACTCATCAAAGGTGACGTCGCGAGAGGTGATGATGGCGCCGGAGTTGAGCAGAATTTTGTAGCCCTTGCGGTTGGCGGCGTAGCCAATGAGGCAGCCGGGCTGGCTCACGGGGTCCAGCTTGGTGCGCAGGGCAGAGGGGGTGTGGGCGAAGACGGTGGCGCCAAAAATGCGCAGGTGGGAGACGTCAGGCTTGGTGCCGTAGAACAGCTCAAAGGGGGTCTTGTCTCGGCCACTTAGGGGGGAGCGGTTGCGCAGGTAGTTGGCGGTGACGATGGCGTCAGCCCAGAGGTGCTTGGGCAGGCCGGCGTCGGAGAGCATGGGGCGCGCCTTCTCCCACAGGGTGCGGTTGAGGCGCTCGGCCTTGCCGTTTTGTTGAGGGGAGTAGGGGTTGGTGGTCTCGTGCAAGACGCCTTGGGAGGTGTAGAACTCGGAGAGGGTGGAGTTGCAGAACTCGCCGCCGTTGTCGGAACGCACGCGCTTGACGGGGAGGCCGGCCTGGCGTTGCAGCATGGTGACGGTGTGGATGATGCTGTCGGCGGCGTCGGACTTGTGGCGGAGAGGAATGACGAAGGACATGCCGGTGAAATCGTCCAGAATGGTGTTGAAGTAGAGGCTGCCGCCGGCGGAGGCGACGGGCAGGGGGCCACACAGGTCGGTGTGCAGCAGCTCCAGGGGTGCCTTGGTGGCGGAGGTGGAGGTGTTGAAGGGGAGGCGGTGTTGCTTGCCCAGGGTGCAGGGCTCGCAGAGGGCGTTGGCGCCGGCAGTCTTGAACTCGGCGGCGGTGACGCGAATGCCAGTGACCATGTCTGGCATCTTGGCCAGGTTGTCAAAGCCCAGGTGGCCCAGGCGGCGGTGCCAGAGGTGGGGGGTCTCGGCGGTGCGCGCAGCGTAGGCGGTGGTGGGGGCGCCAGAGGTGGGGGCGAGGCGACCCTCCAAGTAGTAGATGTTGTTGGCGGTGGCTGGAGCAGTGGCGACGGTGGTGGAGTGGCGGTAGATGGTGCAGCCGTCGGCGCCAAAGGAGAAAGTGTAGCCCTTCTGTGCAGCGTAGCTGACGGAGAAGAGGCTCTCGGCGGCGGTGGGCAGATATAGCACATCGGTGATGGTGGCGATGCGGCCAGGTGCCAGCTCGAGGTGGATGTCGCCAACAGCGGTGGGCTCTGCCTGGGCGCCGTTGCCGAAGGTGACGGTGAGGTTGTCAGGTGGGGGCCGCAGGTTGGTGAGGGCGCTCTTGAGTGGGGTCATGTGCCGGGACGCGCCGGTGTCGAGCACAAAGCGGCAGGTGTCGCCAGGGGTTGGCGGCGCTTGGGCGGAGAAGGCAGCAGGCTCGGGTGGTGCCGCGCAAGAAAAGGGGATGGCGGCGGCGAAGGGGGTGACGAACTCTGGTGGTGGCGGCTCGGTGGAGACGTAGATGGTGCGGCCGTCGGCGCTAAAGGACAGCTTCGGCTCGGTGGAGGGTTGCGCCATGGCGGTGATGGCGATGGCGCTGTACTGCTGGTGCCGCGGGGTTGGAGGTGTGCCGCCAGGCCTGCGCCGCGCTGCCGCCGCCTCCATGTCTGCCTTCTTCTTGCCGCACTCGCCGGCCCAGTGGCCTGGCTTGTGGCAGTAGAGGCAGGTGCCGTCGCCAAAGTCGCGCTCCTCGTGGGGGTTGCGGGGGCGGTACTGGCGCTCGTTGGAGCGGGGGTAGCTTGAGCGGCGGTCGTGGGGGGGAGGGAAGCTTGGGCGGCGGTCATCGCTGCGGCGGTCTTCGGGGCGGCGGCCGGAGCGCTCGTCGCGGCGTGGTGGCGGGCCGCGGCTGCCGCTGGTGGGGTTGGGTCCGCGGCGAAAGGTGAAGGAGGGCTTGGCCAGCAGGGCAGTCTCGTTGGAGCGGTCGGGGCGGTCGGGGCCGCGCTGGCGCTGCTCCACTTGCATGAGTTTGGGCAGCACAGAGTCCAGGGTGAGCTCTGCGTCGGCGGTGTTCTCGATGATGGTGAGGATGGTGTCGTAGGTGGACGGCAGGCCTTGCACGGTGGGCCAGAAGATGTCTTCTTCCTTGAAGTCGGGGAAGGATTCCAGGAGTTTGTCTTGCAGGGCCTTGGCGCGGGCAAAGTATTTGGTGAGGGGCTCGCCGGCGGCCATCTTGAAGGAGCTGAGGTCGCGGCGGAGGCGGAGCTTGAGGGCGGTGCCTTTGGTCTTGAAGATGGCGGCGAGGGAGTCCCATGCCTCCTTGGCGGTCTTGGAGCGTTGGATGGTGGCCAGATGTTGTGAGGTGACGCACAGGCCGATGGCGCGGGCCTTGCGGCAGTCGGCGACGGGGGCGTCGTCGGTGGTGACGGCCTCCCACAGGCCCTTGGTGGTGAGGAAGTATTCCATGCGCGGTGCCCAGATAAGGTAGTTGCTGGTGTCGAGGCGCTCAACGGTGAGGGCGCCGAAGGGGTCGGGCGACATGGTGGGCCGGTGTCGCAGCGGTCGGCGGAGGTGAGGCCTAAGGGGAGGCCAGTGGTGCCGAGCTTGGTGGTGGTGCGCCACGTGGAAGGGGGGCTGGTCAGGCCCGCAGGTACTGAAGGCTGCGTGCCGCGCAAAGCGGCAAGGCCTGCGGCTGCCTTTGCCGCGAATAGCCAGTACTAGGCACACGAGGCCTAGCACTGGGCGAGAGTTGCGTGCCTCATTGGCTACGCCGCCAACCGCAAGGGCTACAAAATTCTGCTCAACTCCGGCGCCATCATCACCTCTCGCGACGTCACCTTTGATGAGTCCAAGCCGCCCAAGCCCACCTCACCCACCTCGCACAAGCCCCCCTCCCAGCCCGAGACCTCCCAGCCTGAGCCTGTGCCTTCGCCTTCGACTCCGACACCGAAGACGTGGGAGCTGCCGCCGATGCGCAGCCCCCGCCTGAAGACGCACCACCGCCCTCGCCCCCCCTCGCCCAGCGCCGCCAAGTGCGCGTCGCTGCGCGGCGCCCTGCCAGCGAGTGGCAGGACGACGCCTACCGCATCACCGGCCGCTCCAACGTCGCTGCCAATGCCGCCATCGCCAACGAGCCCACCACCATGAAGGAAGCCCTCTCCGGACCTGACGCCGCCGCCTGGCAGCTGGCTATGGACGACGAGATGGCCTCCCTCATCGCCAACGACACCTGGACCCTCTGCGAGCCGCCCCACGGCACCAAGCCCATCCCAGCCAAGTGGGTGTACAAAATCAAGCGTGACTCCAACGGCAACATCGAGCGCTACAAAGCCCGCCTGGTTGTGCAAGGCTTCCGCCAGCGCGAGGGCATCGACTACGACGAAGTTTTCGCTCCGGTCTCCAAGTACTCCACCCTGCGCACCGTCCTCTCCACCGCCGCCGCCCAAGACCTGGACCTGCACCAGCTCGACATCAAGACTGCCTTCCTCAACGGCACCATCGACGAAGAAGTCTACGTCTCACCCCCGCCAGGCTACACCCTTGGCAAGCCCACCCTCTGCTGCAAGCTCAACAAGGCACTGTACGGCCTCAAGCAAGCTCCCCGCGCCTGGTACCAAACCCTCAAGGCTGAGCTGGCTAAACTGGGCTTCACCGCGTCCCAGGCAGACGCCGGCCTCTTCATCTCCACCGATCCGTCCAAGCCCGCTTACCTGCTCACCTACGTCGACGACATCCTCATCGTCACCCCCAAGACCACCTCCTCCGCCGCCATCAAGCAGAAGCTCATGGCCGCCTTCGAGGCTCGCGATCTAGGCAACGCCACCTTCTTTCTGGGGATGGATCTCATTCGCGACCGCACCGCCAAGACCATCAAGCTCGCCCAGAGCCGCAACATCAAAGACCTGCTCTCCAAGTACGGCATGGACGACGCCAAGACAGCAAGCACCCCCGCCAACGCCTCAATCAAACTCACCAAGCAAGGCACCCCCCTCGACACCCAGACCCACTCCTACTCTGCTCTGGTGGGCTCCCTCATGTACCTCTCCATCTGCACCCGCCCCGACATCGCCCAAGCCGTGGGAGCCCTGGCACGCCACATGGCCAACCCCACCACCGACCACTGGACCGCCGCCAAGACCGTTCTGCGCTACCTCACCGGCACCCCAGACATCGGCATCACCTTCGGCGCAGGCCCCCCAGGCCTGCAAGTCTTCTGCGACGCAGACCACGCTGGCGACATCGACACCCGCCGCACCACCACTGGCTACGCCTTCATCTTCAACGGCGGCGCCATCTCCTGGGCCTCCCGTCTGCAGCCCACCGTCGCTGCCTCCACCACCGAGGCCGAGTACATCGCCGCCGCCACCACCATCAAGGAAGGCATGTGGCTGCGCAAACTTTTCCAAGACCTGAGCCTGGACCTGCACACCGTCGCCATCTGCGCCGACAGCCAGACCGCCCTCAAGCTGCTCAAGAACCCCATCGTCTCCAACCGTTCCAAGCACATCGACGTCGTGCACCACTTTGCACGCGAGCGCGTCGCCCGCAACGAAGTCACCTTCGAGTACATCTCCACAGAGTCCATGGTCGCCGACGCGCTCACCAAGCCCGTCCCCGCCACCAAGTTCAACTTCTGCCGTGCTGGAATGGGCCTCTCTTAAAGCGGCAGCGGCTGTGCAGCCTGCGTGGGAGTGTTGAGCGGCGCCGCTCCCCGCGCGCCGCCTTCTCTCCAGCCTGCCATCCGCTGCTCTCTCCGAGCCCCCTTATCGCCTTTCCCAACCGCGCGCCTGCCCACGCGCCCGTCTGTGCCCGCTCCCCGAAGTTCCCCGTCCTTCACGCGCCCCTTCCAGGAGCCGCACTGGTATCCGACCCGTCCTCTCTCCTTCGCACTTCTCGTGTTGTGTCCCCGCGTCCTTTCTCGCCCCGCGTCCTTCTCTGCCGCGTGGCTCGTACTCTGCCTGCCCTCCCCTCAAAACCCTGCCCCCCGCCTGCTCTGCACTCATTCTGCCGAAGCTCCACACACCCTGTGACACCTCTCACTCCAACACCTGCTGCCTTCTCCGCCCAAGCGCCGCCAACCCCTGGCGGCACCTGCCGCTTTGTGCTCGACACCGGCGCGTCCCGGCACATGACCCCACTCAAGAGCGCCCTCACCAACCTGCGGCCCCCACCTGACAACCTCACCGTCACCTTCGGCAACGGCGCCCAGGCAGAGCCCACCGCTGTTGGCGACATCCACCTCGAGCTGGCACCTGGCCGCATCGCCACCATCACCGATGTGCTATATCTGCCCACCGCCGCCGAGAGCCTCTTCTCCGTCAGCTACGCTGCACAGAAGGCTACACTTTCTCCTTTGGCGCCGACGGCTGCACCATCTACCGCCACTCCACCACCGTCGCCACTGCTCCAGCCACCGCCAACAACATCTACTACTTGGAGGGTCGCCTCGCCCCCACCTCTGGCGCTCCCACCACCGCCTACGCTGCGCGCACCGCCGAGACCCCCCACCTCTGGCACCGCCGCCTGGGCCACCTGGGCTTTGACAACCTGGCCAAGATGCCAGACATGGTCACTGGCATTCGCGTCACCGCCGCCGAGTTCAAGACTGCCGGCGCCAACGCCCTCTGCGAGCCCTGCACCCTGGGCAAGCAACACCGCCTCCCCTTCAACACCTCCACCTCCGCCACCAAGGCACCCCTGGAGCTGCTGCACACCGACCTGTGTGGCCCCCTGCCCGTCGCCTCCGCCGGCGGCAGCCTCTACTTCAACACCATTCTGGACGATTTCACCGGCATGTCCTTCGTCATTCCTCTCCGCCACAAGTCCGACGCCGCCGACAGCATCATCCACACCGTCACCATGCTGCAACGCCAGGCCGGCCTCCCCGTCAAGCGCGTGCGTTCCGACAACGGCGGCGAGTTCTGCAACTCCACCCTCTCCGAGTTTTACACCTCCCAAGGCGTCCTGCACGAGACCACCAACCCCTACTCCCCTCAACAAAACGGCAAGGCCGAGCGCCTCAACCGCACCCTGTGGGAGAAGGCGCGCCCCATGCTCTCCGACGCCGGCCTGCCCAAGCACCTCTGGGCTGACGCCATCGTCACCGCCAACTACCTGCGCAACCGCTCCCCCCTAAGTGGCAGAGACAAGACCCCCTTTGAGCTGTTCTACGGCACCAAGCCTGACGTCTCCCACCTGCGCATTTTTGGCGCCACCGTCTTCGCCCACACCCCCTCTGCCCTGCGCACCAAGCTGGACCCCGTGAGCCAGCCCGGCCGCCTCATTGGCTACGCCGCCAACCGCAAGGGCTACAAAATTCTGCTCAACTCCGGCGCCATCATCACCTCTCGCGACGTCACCTTTGATGAGTCCAAGCCGCCCAAGCCCACCTCACCCACCTCGCACAAGCCCCCCTCCCAGCCCGAGACCTCCCAGCCTGAGCCTGTGCCTTCGCCTTCGACTCCGACACCGAAGACGTGGGAGCTGCCGCCGATGCGCAGCCCCCGCCTGAAGACGCACCACCGCCCTCGCCCCCCCTCGCCCAGCGCCGCCAAGTGCGCGTCGCTGCGCGGCGCCCTGCCAGCGAGTGGCAGGACGACGCCTACCGCATCACCGGCCGCTCCAACGTCGCTGCCAATGCCGCCATCGCCAACGAGCCCACCACCATGAAGGAAGCCCTCTCCGGACCTGACGCCGCCGCCTGGCAGCTGGCTATGGACGACGAGATGGCCTCCCTCATCGCCAACGACACCTGGACCCTCTGCGAGCCGCCCCACGGCACCAAGCCCATCCCAGCCAAGTGGGTGTACAAAATCAAGCGTGACTCCAACGGCAACATCGAGCGCTACAAAGCCCGCCTGGTTGTGCAAGGCTTCCGCCAGCGCGAGGGCATCGACTACGACGAAGTTTTCGCTCCGGTCTCCAAGTACTCCACCCTGCGCACCGTCCTCTCCACCGCCGCCGCCCAAGACCTGGACCTGCACCAGCTCGACATCAAGACTGCCTTCCTCAACGGCACCATCGACGAAGAAGTCTACGTCTCACCCCCGCCAGGCTACACCCTTGGCAAGCCCACCCTCTGCTGCAAGCTCAACAAGGCACTGTACGGCCTCAAGCAAGCTCCCCGCGCCTGGTACCAAACCCTCAAGGCTGAGCTGGCTAAACTGGGCTTCACCGCGTCCCAGGCAGACGCCGGCCTCTTCATCTCCACCGATCCGTCCAAGCCCGCTTACCTGCTCACCTACGTCGACGACATCCTCATCGTCACCCCCAAGACCACCTCCTCCGCCGCCATCAAGCAGAAGCTCATGGCCGCCTTCGAGGCTCGCGATCTAGGCAACGCCACCTTCTTTCTGGGGATGGATCTCATTCGCGACCGCACCGCCAAGACCATCAAGCTCGCCCAGAGCCGCAACATCAAAGACCTGCTCTCCAAGTACGGCATGGACGACGCCAAGACAGCAAGCACCCCCGCCAACGCCTCAATCAAACTCACCAAGCAAGGCACCCCCCTCGACACCCAGACCCACTCCTACTCTGCTCTGGTGGGCTCCCTCATGTACCTCTCCATCTGCACCCGCCCCGACATCGCCCAAGCCGTGGGAGCCCTGGCACGCCACATGGCCAACCCCACCACCGACCACTGGACCGCCGCCAAGACCGTTCTGCGCTACCTCACCGGCACCCCAGACATCGGCATCACCTTCGGCGCAGGCCCCCAGGCCTGCAAGTCTTCTGCGACGCAGACCACGCTGGCGACATCGACACCCGCCGCTCCACCACTGGCTACGCCTTCATCTTCAACGGCGGCGCCATCTCCTGGGCCTCCCGTCTGCAGCCCACCGTCGCTGCCTCCACCACCGAGGCCGAGTACATCGCCGCCGCCACCACCATCAAGGAAGGCATGTGGCTGCGCAAACTTTTCCAAGACCTGAGCCTGGACCTGCACACCGTCGCCATCTGCGCCGACAGCCAGACCGCCCTCAAGCTGCTCAAGAACCCCATCGTCTCCAACCGTTCCAAGCACATCGACGTCGTGCACCACTTTGCACGCGAGCGCGTCGCCCGCAACGAAGTCACCTTCGAGTACATCTCCACAGAGTCCATGGTCGCCGACGCGCTCACCAAGCCCGTCCCCGCCACCAAGTTCAACTTCTGCCGTGCTGGAATGGGCCTCTCTTAAAGCGGCAGCGGCTGTGCAGCCTGCGTGGGAGTGTTGAGCGGCGCCGCTCCCCGCGCGCCGCCTTCTCTCCAGCCTGCCATCCGCTGCTCTCTCCGAGCCCCCTTATCGCCTTTCCCAACCGCGCGCCTGCCCACGCGCCCGTCTGTGCCCGCTCCCCGAAGTTCCCCGTCCTTCACGCGCCCCTTCCAGGAGCCGCACTGGTATCCGACCCGTCCTCTCTCCTTCGCACTTCTCGTGTTGTGTCCCCGCGTCCTTTCTCGCCCCGCGTCCTTCTCTGCCGCGTGGCTCGTACTCTGCCTGCCCTCCCCTCAAAACCCTGCCCCCGCCTGCTCTGCACTCATTCTGCCGAAGCTCCACACACCCTGTGACACCTCTCACTCCAACACCTGCTGCCTTCTCCGCCCAAGCGCCGCCAACCCCTGGCGGCACCTGCCGCTTTGTGCTCGACACCGGCGCGTCCCGGCACATGACCCCACTCAAGAGCGCCCTCACCAACCTGCGGCCCCCACCTGACAACCTCACCGTCACCTTCGGCAACGGCGCCCAGGCAGAGCCCACCGCTGTTGGCGACATCCACCTCGAGCTGGCACCTGGCCGCATCGCCACCATCACCGATGTGCTATATCTGCCCACCGCCGCCGAGAGCCTCTTCTCCGTCAGCTACGCTGCACAGAAGGCTACACTTTCTCCTTTGGCGCCGACGGCTGCACCATCTACCGCCACTCCACCACCGTCGCCACTGCTCCAGCCACCGCCAACAACATCTACTACTTGGAGGGTCGCCTCGCCCCCACCTCTGGCGCTCCCACCACCGCCTACGCTGCGCGCACCGCCGAGACCCCCCACCTCTGGCACCGCCGCCTGGGCCACCTGGGCTTTGACAACCTGGCCAAGATGCCAGACATGGTCACTGGCATTCGCGTCACCGCCGCCGAGTTCAAGACTGCCGGCGCCAACGCCCTCTGCGAGCCCTGCACCCTGGGCAAGCAACACCGCCTCCCCTTCAACACCTCCACCTCCGCCACCAAGGCACCCCTGGAGCTGCTGCACACCGACCTGTGTGGCCCCCTGCCCGTCGCCTCCGCCGGCGGCAGCCTCTACTTCAACACCATTCTGGACGATTTCACCGGCATGTCCTTCGTCATTCCTCTCCGCCACAAGTCCGACGCCGCCGACAGCATCATCCACACCGTCACCATGCTGCAACGCCAGGCCGGCCTCCCCGTCAAGCGCGTGCGTTCCGACAACGGCGGCGAGTTCTGCAACTCCACCCTCTCCGAGTTTTACACCTCCCAAGGCGTCCTGCACGAGACCACCAACCCCTACTCCCCTCAACAAAACGGCAAGGCCGAGCGCCTCAACCGCACCCTGTGGGAGAAGGCGCGCCCCATGCTCTCCGACGCCGGCCTGCCCAAGCACCTCTGGGCTGACGCCATCGTCACCGCCAACTACCTGCGCAACCGCTCCCCCCTAAGTGGCAGAGACAAGACCCCCTTTGAGCTGTTCTACGGCACCAAGCCTGACGTCTCCCACCTGCGCATTTTGGCGCCACCGTCTTCGCCCACACCCCCTCTGCCCTGCGCACCAAGCTGGACCCCGTGAGCCAGCCCGGCCGCCTCATTGGCTACGCCGCCAACCGCAAGGGCTACAAAATTCTGCTCAACTCCGGCGCCATCATCACCTCTCGCGACGTCACCTTTGATGAGTCCAAGCCGCCCAAGCCCACCTCACCCACCTCGCACAAGCCCCCCTCCCAGCCCGAGACCTCCCAGCCTGAGCCTGTGCCTTCGCCTTCGACTCCGACACCGAAGACGTGGGAGCTGCCGCCGATGCGCAGCCCCCGCCTGAAGACGCACCACCGCCCTCGCCCCCCCTCGCCCAGCGCCGCCAAGTGCGCGGCGCTGCGCGGCGCCCTGCCAGCGAGTGGCAGGACGACGCCTACCGCATCACCGGCCGCTCCAACGTCGCTGCCAATGCCGCCATCGCCAACGAGCCCACCACCATGAAGGAAGCCCTCTCCGGACCTGACGCCGCCGCCTGGCAGCTGGCTATGGACGACGAGATGGCCTCCCTCATCGCCAACGACACCTGGACCCTCTGCGAGCCGCCCCACGGCACCAAGCCCATCCCAGCCAAGTGGGTGTACAAAATCAAGCGTGACTCCAACGGCAACATCGAGCGCTACAAAGCCCGCCTGGTTGTGCAAGGCTTCCGCCAGCGCGAGGGCATCGACTACGACGAAGTTTTCGCTCCGGTCTCCAAGTACTCCACCCTGCGCACCGTCCTCTCCACCGCCGCCGCCCAAGACCTGGACCTGCACCAGCTCGACATCAAGACTGCCTTCCTCAACGGCACCATCGACGAAGAAGTCTACGTCTCACCCCCGCCAGGCTACACCCTTGGCAAGCCCACCCTCTGCGCAAGCTCAACAAGGCACTGTACGGCCTCAAGCAAGCTCCCGCGCCTGGTACCAAACCCTCAAGGCTGAGCTGGCTAAACTGGGCTTCACCGCGTCCCAGGCAGACGCCGGCCTCTTCATCTCCACCGATCCGTCCAAGCCCGCTTACCTGCTCACCTACGTCGACGACATCTCATCGTCACCCCCAAGACCACCTCCTCCGCCGCCATCAAGCAGAAGCTCATGGCCGCCTTCGAGGCTCGCGATCTAGGCAACGCCACCTCTTTCTGGGGATGGATCTCATTCGCGACCGCACCGCCAAGACCATCAAGCTCGCCCAGAGCCGCAACATCAAAGACCTGCTCTCCAAGTACGGCATGGACGACGCCAAGACAGCAAGCACCCCCGCCAACGCCTCAATCAAACTCACCAAGCAAGGCACCCCCTCGACACCCAGACCCACTCCTACTCTGCTCTGGTGGGCTCCCTCATGTACCTCTCCATCTGCACCCGCCCCGACATCGCCCAAGCCGTGGGAGCCCTGGCACGCCACATGGCCAACCCCACCACCGACCACTGGACCGCCGCCAAGACCGTTCTGCGCTACCTCACCGGCACCCCAGACATCGGCATCACCTTCGGCGCAGGCCCCCCAGGCCTGCAAGTCTTCTGCGACGCAGACCACGCTGGCGACATCGACACCCGCCGCTCCACCACTGGCTACGCCTTCATCTTCAACGGCGGCGCCATCTCCTGGGCCTCCCGTCTGCAGCCCACCGTCGCTGCCTCCACCACCGAGGCCGAGTACATCGCCGCCGCCACCACCATCAAGGAAGGCATGTGGCTGCGCAAACTTTTCCAAGACCTGAGCCTGGACCTGCACACCGTCGCCATCTGCGCCGACAGCCAGACCGCCCTCAAGCTGCTCAAGAACCCCATCGTCTCCAACCGTTCCAAGCACATCGACGTCGTGCACCACTTTGCACGCGAGCGCGTCGCCCGCAACGAAGTCACCTTCGAGTACATCTCCACAGAGTCCATGGTCGCCGACGCGCTCACCAAGCCCGTCCCCGCCACCAAGTTCAACTTCTGCCGTGCTGGAATGGGCCTCTCTTAAAGCGGCAGCGGCTGTGCAGCCTGCGTGGGAGTGTTGAGCGGCGCCGCTCCCCGCGCGCCGCCTTCTCTCCAGCCTGCCATCCGCTGCTCTCTCCGAGCCCCCTTATCGCCTTTCCCAACCGCGCGCCTGCCCACGCGCCCGTCTGTGCCCGCTCCCCGAAGTTCCCCGTCCTTCACGCGCCCTTCCAGGAGCCGCACTGGTATCCGACCCGTCCTCTCTCC